>VXBR01009875.1:124285-160040 GCA_013400215.1 Cisticola juncidis | reverse complement strand
AAAAAAAAAAAAAAAAGGGAGCTCATTACAGAAGAGATAGCACATTCTTAGCCACAGCAGGAATAAAAGATCTTTCATCAGGCCAATGTTTTGGAGACTTGGTGGTTGTACTTTATGTCTCTGTCTTGGAGCAGCAATTTCCAGGCAGCCTCACACCTCCCTCTCTCACCACAGGAACAAAGGCACTGGGAGAGCAGAAATGATGTGGGAAGGGCTCTGGCATTCCTTGCTGTATCAGAGCAGAGCCCTGCTCTGGGAAGAGCAGAGGGGAGCTGGAGCAAAAGGGAAATTCCTCATCCTCTGTGGGGAGCCTGGGAGCCCTGGCTGGGAGCACAGGAGCTGAGGGCACAGGGACAGGTTGGAAAGCTCAGCCAGACTCGGGAGCCTGCAATATAAATCACATCCTGGTCCCTGTCCCTGTCCCTAGGGAAAACAGCATTCCTGAACCCATGGCTAGGGACGTGCTGGCCAACCTGGAGGGGCTCTGGCTGTTACATCAAAACCGTGCTCACTCCAGCCTTGGCTGAGACAGAACAATCACCTGCTGGTTGTGAAGGTGACTGCAAGCCCATGGAATGAGCATCCCTGGGAGACTTAAGCTGATACCTTTTGAAGAGGCAGCAAAAATGCCAGTTCAGGGAAGAGAAGGACTTTGTTTTGTTGTATCTTTCAGTGACAATGCCTTTTCTACAAATCAAAAGAAATATGTTGTATTAATTATCACAGAATCGTGGAATATCCTGAGCTGCAAAGACTAACAGAGATCATCAAAGTCCAGCCCCTGGCCCTGCACAGGACACCTCATGTGCCTGAGAGCATTCCAAACACTCCTTGAGATCTGGATGTTGAATGTACTAAAAATCAAAAGGGAAGAGGCAGCCAATGGAGCCAAACTCAAACCTTGCTATAGAAAACAGAAAACAGTATCAAGACAATCGACCTGCCCACAGTAGAAAGAAATTACAGAAGGCTGTTATTTGAAGCATATTGGTAATTCTATTTTTTTTTTTAATTGTATGAAGGAGCACACTTATTTATTTTGATTCTACTGAATTCCAACAGCCTTGTCTCACATGGCTGCTTGGAATCACCTCAGAATAAATTTGAAGCTCCCCAAAAGAAGTTACTCAGATGTCCTTGGCATCATTTTTGAGATCACTGTGCATGCAGTAGATAAGAGTGCAGATTTTCCACTGTGTTAATATTTCCCTGCTGTTCTTGTGAGTGGTATCATCACAATTCACAAGCAGAAAAAGCTCAAATGAACCACATCAACCAGGGCCAAACACCACTGGCTCTGTATGTGACATAGCCCATGGCAAAGGGAACTGCTGCTTTGTTTAAACTCTGGGAAAGCCCTCCCAGCTGGGAGAGCCCATGCAAGGTGATGAGAGCACCCCAGTGCTGGGTTCCTTGTCCAGCTGCATTTGTGATCTCACTGGTGCCAAGGGTGAGACTTGAGCTGTCAAGCTCAGATGGGTAACAAAAAGGCAGTGTGGGCATGGTATGAACATCTCCATTCCTGCCCAGCATGTGAATACAAACATAAATACTGTTTTCCTACACAGTGTGGCTTAACACCACCACAGGATATAGAAAAGTCATGTGTCAGCATCCCTGTAAAAGCCATTTCTGGAATAGTAAATGCAAACTGCTGAAACACTGCAAGAGAGTTGCTAGAGGCTGGTGCTCAGAGAAACGTCCCTCAGAGCCCACAGTTTGTTTTCTGCCACAGCTGGCACTATTTTCTATTTTCTGCATCAATAACACCCTCCCAAACAGACCCAGACCACAAACACTCATTTAAAAGGTAAAGGTAGCAGGATGGCACTGACCTTAAAGTTCATCCAGTTCCAACCCCATGCCATGGGCAGGGACACCTTCCACTATCCCAGGTTGCTCCAAGCCCTGTCCAGCCTGGCCATGGACACTTCCAGGGATGGGGCAGTGAGAGCTTCCATGGCAGCTGTTCCATGCTTAGTGCCAATAATGGCTGAGGAGGTCTGGTTTGAGTGGGGAATATGTACAGGATGAATTTGTTTACAAAAGCTGTATCATATAATTTTCCTGGGAATCAGAAAACATGGCATACTTCAGAGTATTTCCCATCTGACCTTCTTTATTTCCTCATATCTTAACAAACATAACAAACTGAAACATGGAGTTGTTTCTTTTCTGTTCTGTAATAAAAAAGATACAGTATTTTGATGCCCAGAAAATACATTAAACATTCATTTATTTGTGAGATTTTTCATTATATTATTACATACGCCTTGGTTTGGTGCATAGGAAATGTACAGTTCAACATGCTAATTTTATTACCAATTTTAAAAAGGCATGGAGCTTTATAAGAAACAGGAGATAAGGTCTGAGTTTCCCATGTATTGCTGAGTACTGGTGATTTTGGAATTTAAGCAATATGCTGTGTTTGTGTAACAGATTAATTTCAATGAGAGGTACTTCTTTAATTAGAATCAAACAATCTTATAATAACTACCAAAATAAAGTATTTTTTTAATATGTGCAATAGCTTGTTAGTCTTTAAGTATTTCTAATTCCTTTTGCACTTCCTCTGGTAGCTGCAGCTGAATGTCACTTCTTAAATAACTAGGCTGAACTTTTCAGAATTCTGGCCTATTTAGAAGGCCCAAAACTTACTATTTATCACTGTCTGACAATCCTCTTCAAGGCAGTTAATTTGAGGTGAAATTATTAATCCTTATTCAACTTCTTCCATCCAAAGACATCATATACTCATGCCAGTGAACTCTGACATCTGTTTTGTTCCACAGCCTGTCACTCAGGTTATCTGGCCAAGGAGCAATAGTTGAGATCTGTCCAAACATTTAGAAAAGTTTCAAATTTCACCAGGCAGCTGAGCAGTTTTACACACTACATATTTATACAAACAACTACATCAGGCTCACCTAATTCGCTCCACCCTATGTCTAATCAACATAATAGCTTGTTATTTGTCTTAAACTATAAACCAAATATTTAANTTTTCTTAAACAAAAAACCAAAAATTTAAAAAAAAAAAAAAAAAAAAAAAAAAAAAAGAAGAGAACACTATTGGGTTTTAAAAACAAGTATATGACATAATAGCTTGTGGTAACATTCCAGGCTGGAGCAGTTTCTCGTGGGTGTTGCTCAGAACCAGTACTCGGAGACGAAGATGTGGACGTTGACGATGTTGCGGTGGGACACCACCCCGCCCATCACGTAGTTCATCTCCAGCTTCAGGATGGCGTGGAAGGGGCCAATTATGGGCCTCACCTGGCGAACCACACCTGGTGGGACAGAAACAGGTCAGCAGGAGAGTCTGGCTGAGTCTGGGGGAGCTACAGCACCCTCATGCACCCAGGGAAAGGTGTTTTATCTGTTGGGTCTGTGAACAGCTTGCAGGAAAGGTTGTGAATGGATAAAATACAACTTTTGAGTCAAAATATCTTGAAGACCTATGATGAACATTCAAATGTTGCAATTGGCAAACCCCTCCTATATATTCTGAAATCAGTAATATTTTTTTACTTTTTATATGGAGACATAAATTCAGTAAGCATGCTGTGACACTGCTTTTACTGTCTCTGCACTTCTCCTGTGTCATCCTCATGTGGGCAGTGGGCAGGGCTTGTCCCACTCCCCAGCCAGGCAGCAGGGCAGGCCAGGGGCAGCCAGGTTCAGCCAGAGCCCCACATCAAAGCCTGCCTCATGGATGATGCTGGGCCAGAACTGAACTGAGGCAGTGCTTGGGTCCAGAACAAGCCAACCCTTGGCTGTGCTGCAGCCAGACCAGCTCTCTTCCAACACTGTTCAGGCAGGGACTGAAGCTGCCATTGGGCTCCTGGGCTCTGGGCAGGGTGTGGGAGAGGACCCTGGGGAGGCACATCTGGGTCACGAGGAGTTCTCTGTGCCTTGACTCAGTGTGGCTACACAGAACAGTGATACAGCTGCAGACCTACAAAACAAAGTCAACACAAGCTTTGCCATTGACACCAAAGGCTCCAGATCAGGTCCTAAACATACTCATGCTTCTTGTTCATTTTCTAGGCCTGGTGTTACAGAGTAGGCAGCTTCCAAACTGCTCTTATCTGAAAAGGATGTTCCCAAATCAAAATCACATGAAGCCAAGGTTAGCCAGCAGGCACAGGGAGTCTGGTGGGGACGCCCCTCCACAGACACCTCCTTGTGACAACAGCCTGCTCTGACAGGATGTTTGATTTAGAAGGAATGCCCAGTTTAAGGAAGGATGATCTGAGGTGTGCTCCTGCTGCATGCTGGGGACTGTTTCACGAGCAGGCAGCACAGCAGCACTACCACAGAGTGCCAGGCCAGCTCCTGCAGCCGTTCCCCACAAACACACTGGGATCTGATGGGAGCCATAAACGTTTGCTTATGCAGGCTGTCAGCACCTTTTCCTAAGGCAGTGATGACATTACAGCTCTGTCCTGTTCAAACACCAACTACTATCTCCAGCATGAAGTGAAATTGCAAACTGCTCACCACAGTCACTTCGCCTGCCATATTTGATGAATACACTTTTTAAGTATCCTGCCCCTTACAATTTCTATGCATATATACTCATATTTTATTTTCTTTAGCTTTCTTGGCTACTCTCCTGTATCTTATAAAAATGACTGGGCTTGGCAGATGATGTATTGGAACAGAAAAGCCTTCTTAAAATTGCCTTCCCTTTAGGGTAGCATTGAAAGCATTTTGCTAACAACACATCACATTATTGCAGGCCCTGCTCTAACTGAGAACCACGGAAATGCACAGCATTGAAATCACTCAGTGCTGGCAGCTTTTAACCAACCCTCTGAGCAGCTCCTGCACTCATCACCAAGCCCTAGAGAGCAAAGGCTGCTGTTTTCATTTAGCAATCCTGTTATACATGCTACACTTTCTGTGCTACTCCACTAGTTTACTCTGCTCTAGAGGTGGGATTGCAATGGTGTTTTCTCTGCTGTGCTGTGCCAGAGTATGGCAAACATTCACACATCACTGGGGCAGCATTCAAAGCCATTAAAAACATTCTCATTCCTGTTGAGATGCACCCTCCTAACAGGCAGGAAAAAAGGTGCAATGGGCAAACTCTGCAATGGGCAGTCCATGTGGCTGTGCCTTTTCACACAGTTCTCTTGCTGCAGTTTTAAATTCCAGACAATAAAATGGCTTGAGAAGTGAATGCCACGCATGCTGACAGCTAATATTGAAGAAAGAAACTGAGGGAATGTAGAAAGAAACAACACTCTGACAGTAGTTATTTCTACAGTTTGTTGTGCCCATGTTCTAGACAGCCCTGAAATGATCACCACTGCAGGAAATATTTCCTTCTCTCCCATTAAATGAATGAGGATGATACAGGCAGGTGGCTTTGTGCCACAGCATGTGTGTAAGCATGCATTCATTCTGAATGGGTAGAATGAAAAAAAAATAGAGTTAGGAAAAACCCCTGAAATGTTCCTCTGGACAAAATCATAAGAGAGGTTTGCTGCTCTTGGCAGATCCATTCCTTGAGAGCTTTGCATTTTTGTTTTGTGACAAGTGCTAAAATGGAAAACCTGAGTATTTTTCTCCACCACGGTCAAGGACAAATGCAGATGGAAACCATGCAAGATGCTTCCTGTCTCTGATTTTCTCCTGCCTCGAACCTTTCACATCACCTACAAGGGAGGCATAGCTCTGCCAGAGCCAAACAAGGCCAGGAGTGCCTTGAGCTGATTCACACAAAAGACTAAAGAAAAATCTTGAGATCTAGGCCTGGCCCATGTACTTCACATACACAGCTCAACAAATCAGTCACTATCTCAATATACTCAATATCAATATCAATACCTCATTGAGGCCTGGACACATTTGAGGAAGCTATATGTAATAATTCTGGGTGTTTTTAAGTTATGTGGATTTGTAAAACGCTGCAACATTTGCATAAACATGCTGTTTCACTATCCCTTTTGGCAAACTAATGAGTCCAGATTTGTGGCCTGGCAGCTGTCAGCATTTATAGCTGAACACTAAGTACAAAAACATACCTTATAGCAACAGGAAGGTTATGATTTTTAAATGCACTGAAAAGTCAGGAAATGTAAAAATCAAGCAGCTGCTTTTTGATGTCTTCTTTACCCATCTAAATCCAAAGTAGCTGAATGGAGCCACTCAGATTTGCCATGGGGATAATGGCAGACTGGAACTCGGTCCTGGAGCAGTGTAGCAGTGCCCACTGTTCTGAGTCACTCTGCAGAATGTCAGGAGCTCCAGTGGGGCTGCTCAGGAAATGACTTGAGAGCTGAGGGCGCTCACATTCCACCATTTGGTCCTCCCAGGGGCCAAAACTCCAGGCCCTACAGCTGGCAGAGAAGGTGAGTTCATTTCACCCCAATTCTTTTCCAACAATATTGGACTTCATCTAGGTTAGTGAGGAAGAGGAAGGGGAAGGGGAAGAGGAAGAGGAAGAGGAAGAAAGGGGAAGGGGAAGGAGAAGGAGAAGGAGAAGGAGAAGGAGAAGGAGAAGGAGAAGGAGAAGGAGAAGGAGAAGGAGAAGGAGAAGGAGAAGGAGAAGGAGAAGGAGAAGGAGAAGGAGAAGGAGAAGGAGAAGGAGAAGGAGAAGGAGAAGGAGAAGGAGAAGGAGAAGGAGAAGGAGAAGGAGAAGGAGAAGGAGAAGGAGAAGGAGAAGGAGAAGAACGACAACAGCGACAACAGCAACAGCAGGGTGAATCTTTATTATAAATAAACATGGAAATTCCCCCTGCTGCTGAATCCAATGTGTTGGGCAGCCTCAAGTGTCTGTGTTGTCATGCCTGCAGGCACATCTACCAGTGTCCTGCAGCCTGATGAGCTGCTGGTGCTGTTCATTCTCTTTGGTTCATCCCCTGTGACCCAAACACAAACTCAGCTTGCAGAAAAAGCCACGTGTCACGGGCCAGGCAGAATGCCTCCCACGAGCTCACCTGTGCTTGGATTTGCTGTTTGGTTAACTGAGCATAGATGCCATTATGTGTCCCAAATCTGTTTGGGTATCTTCATGATCTGTTGACCTCCTTTTAAAAAACAGTGATAAGATTTCTTTCTCTTGCACACTTTACCCTTATTGTAAACAGGATCTATAGCAATCCTTTCCACCTGCTGATCTGTGAAAGCAAACAGCCTCAGAGTGAGAGGCAGCAAGATTTTGGATGTCACAGTAAGGGTCTGACCATGCCCCCAGTTCCTAAAGCTCTATAAATAAAACACTGAGCTACTCTCCTCTCCTGTTGCTTATTTCATGGTTTGTATTTTAATTTTTTCCAAAGGTAAAGTATGTCACCATGTGTAGTGAGTACAATAACCTAAATAATATATAATACATATTTTTAAGTGAGAGCAATGACAACAGCCAATAATCTGAGCAACTGTCACTGACTTACTGAAGCTTTGCTCATCAGAGAAGATGGGATAAATAAGACAGCAAGGATAATATTGTTAATATTCCTAAGCCTTTCAGCAGCATTTCTAGTATTCTAATCAGAGAGAATCATAGAACTGTTTAGATTGGAAAAGGCCCCTCAGATCAAGTCCAGCCATTAATTCAGCACTGCCAAGGCCATCACTAGCTGATGTCCCCAAGTGCCACATCCACACAATAGTTAAATCTCTACTGGGTTGGTGCCTCAACCACTTCCCTGAGCAGCCTGTTCAATGCTTGACAACCCTTTAGTAAAGGATTTTTCCCTAACATCCAGCCTAAACCTCCTCTGGAACTACTTGAGGCTGTTTCCCTTTGTCCTGTCTCTCGTTCCCTGGGAACAGAGCCTGACTCTCACCTGGCTGCACCCTCCTGTCAGGGAGTTGTGGAGAGTGAGAAGTTTCCCCCTGAACCTCCTTTTCTCCAGGCTCAGCTCCCCCAGCTCCCTCAGCTACTCCTCATTAAGACATATTCTCTAGATGCCACAGGTATTCCTTGGCTTGTCCATACCTCTTTAAGATATCATTACATTTCTCTGCTTTGAAATATGTGAGACCCTCAGGCAATTCACCTCTGTGTTTGGTTTCTGCTTGTACTTCTGCATTAGGCAGCAGATTTGCTAAGAAGCTCCATTTTCAGCTGAGCCTGTCAGGGTCCCTCTGCCTGGCAGCACAGCTCTAGTTCATCACCCCTGTCCTGGTGCCCTCTGGCCCATTGGCCAGGCCCTTGATGAAGAAAGTGACCCCAAAATCGACCCCTCAGATGCACCATTGGTGAGTGGCAGTGAGCTGTGCTGCTGATCCCAACCCTACAAGCCTGGAGTTCAGCCTTTCTCCAGTCTGTCTCATTATACACTTATCCAGCCTGCATTCCCTTGAGTTGGGGGGTATGGTACCTGTGGGGGTATTGTGTTGACAACCTTACTAAAGTCAAGACAAACAGCATCCACTCTTCTCATTAATCCAGCCATCTTTTTTGTAGAAGGATGTCAGGTAGGTCAGGCATGATTTTCCTTTCATAAATCCTTGCTGACTGCTCCCAGTGACCTCTTTGTCCTTATGATGTTTGGAAATGGTTTCCAGGTGGATTTGCTCCATCACCTTCCCAGAGACTCAGGTGAGGCTGACCAGCCTGTACTTCCCCAGATCCTTTCTGAAGATTGCAGTGACATTTCCCTTTTTCCATGGGAACTTTTGATCACCACAATCTTTTTAAGATAATTGAGAGTGCCTTGACACTGGCCAGTTCCCCCAGCACTTGTCCCTCAGTACCCCACCAGCACCCATGGACTTGGTTATGCCCAGTTTGTTCAAACCTGAACCTCCTCCACTGTGGATATTTCCTGCTCCAGATCTTCCTCTTGCTCTGAGAGCCCCAGGACTCCTGAAAGCCAGTCTCATCAGTAAAGAATGAGGCAAAGAAGACATTGAATACTTGAGTTTTCTCTATGTCTTTTGTCACCAGTTCTCCTGCCCTGTTCCTGCCACCACAGGCAGCCTCACAGGCATTATTTTCCTCCACTCCTCTCCAGTTCATGACTGTGCCTAAAGGAACAATCTAGCTGTCAAACTGCAGGCATTTCCCAGACCACCAGATATCTGTCTGCTGACTTCAGAAAGTTAATGTATACTTGAGATTCCTCCATCTCTCAAAAGCTGAATAGTCTTTTTCATTTTCTTTCTTTTTTTTTTTGATGTGTGTGTGAAAGCTATCTATATTTCTCTCAATTATTTGTCACGATAACAATGTGGCTCCTGCTACGTGGTGCTCTATAGTTTATGATATAATCTGTTTTATTAGTAAGTGGCTGCTCTTTGTAAAATGAAATATTTCTTGGTAATCATCACTTCAGGCATCAAATCATATACAGAAAAATAGCTCTGAAGATATCATTAATCCCTAAGATGCCACACCTGACAAACATAACTACAGTGAGAGGATTCAGAAAACTCATTAATCAAAATACAAAAACCAAAACAGATTTACTCTTCCTTTGAAGTGTATTGCCCTTATAACATTGTGAATTAGACATTCATTCAAGCTTGCTAGTGAACACAAAAGAAAAGTTTTAGAAAATCAAGTTAGAGGTGGATGTTAACAAGGTTTCCATGCTGATGGAGAACTGCTTCACGGGAATGTGGCTGGGCTATACACATATTTTCTGACGTATCTGGGGACAAGATTTTCAAAAATATACTTTTGAAATATGAATGTCCCAGATCTTTATTTAGGAAAAAGGCCTGTTTTTCAACTGTTGAGCAACCAAGTGCTTATAAAATACTTCAGAAGTCAGTTTGGCCACATAGAATTCGCTTTTATAAGCTATATGACACTCAGGGTAATTTCACTGTTGGTTTAAACTGATCAAAAATAGTGGTGCTGTTATATCCTCCACCCTTATCTTGGATGAACACCTGAAAGAACAGAAACCACAGCTTGCCACACAAGCACTGGGCTGACCACAGGGTGGAGTGTGTGCTCAGAGGTGGACAGGAGAAGGGGATTTCCCTGTGGAGCACCAGCACAGCTCCATAACACTGAGCACAACCTCCGTGGTGAATAGAAAGGCAGCAGGGATTTGGGCACTGTCACAGTGAGGTCTGCACTAGTGGCACAAGCAGGGCTCCCAATGACCCAGCCCTGCTGGTGCAGTGCTGACTGCAGTGGAACATTACCCTGGGATATAAAAATAATGTATATATGTGTGTTTGTGTGTGTCCCTGGAGCAGTTCAACAACCATTATCCAACAGAGCAGCTCAAGGCAGTACTGGATGCTTCTCTGAGAAGTGTCAAAGAGGATCGGGGCATGTCAAGACATCCCTGAGGAAAACAGGGTGACCAGGAGGGTCATGCCATGGACAGGATCACAGCCACCACCTCTGGCTCACATCTCTCCCATACACAGAAGATCTGTGGCCACTGGAATCATTTATAAACAGTGTAAAGGCAAAGTTCTCTTTGAAAGACTGCTTAAACAGTTGTCTAAAACTCTCCAGGTACTCACAGCCTTGGAGGTTTCCACCCAGGAAAGTTTAAGTTTAGCTAGAACTGAATCTTCTTCTCCTTCCCTTTTTGCTTCAACTCCAAAGAAAAAGATGAAATTCCAGTACAGGAATTACATTTCAGCATGGAAAAGGGATATTTCTGCATTATTCAACAGATCAGAAATGTAGGATTCAATTTATTATAAATTCAATGACTACATGAAGCCTAATTTCATTAACACTTGGGCTTCTCTAGAAAGCTTTGATTGCTGAAATGCATCAAATAAAGAGGCCATAAAGAGGTGTCATCACATTAATACATTTTTTGGCCAGAAACAAATGGTGAAATTTTCAAAGCTATTATCTGTCATATTGGATCGTATGGAGCCTTGGTATTATGAAAGAATTAAAAACAATTTTTGATTTTACTGAGGTTTGGCTAGTTTACAAATACTGTGATCTTTATTAAGGATACTAAATAACTTCAGAGAGATGTGCTCTTATCTTGCTTTGGAAAACTTGAAGTGCTTTTAGATGTCTGGTTTGCCTTCCAGCCAAACCTCGCAATGGGTTTCAGTGTTGACAATGCTGTGAAATCACTCACGCCTAAAATGCAATAACTGTACTTGAGGTAGCCTCATTAAAAAATAGTTTCCATTATATATTTTTTAATCTTTCCTGTTCCACCTTTAAGAATGTGAGATGCTCTGTGTATTACAAGAGCCTTGAGTATTACAAAAACAGGTGGAAAAGCTTTAGTGATCAATGTCCAAAATGTGCAAAATCACCTATATTAACCAGCTGCCACTTTATTCCCAGTATGTTATTTACAGGAGGCTTCATGTGAGAGTGGCTGTGTTTCCCCTGCCTGTCTCACAGTCACATTATTCCACAGATTCAGCCATACTTGGGTCCAAGACACCTGGGCAATTTATTATTGCAACCCTTGTGATAAGAACATTTCTTGTCAAAGAGCCACAATTATGGCACACAGCCTGATACAGCTCTGTGTTTTGATTTAACATGGAATAAAAAGTACCTGATCCTGAGGCTTTGACACAGAAGCCCCTACAGAGTGCTCAGTCGTCACCCTGGGGCAACAGCTCTGCTGTTCCTGTTTGCAGAATTCTGACAAGGAGGCTTCCTGAACTTTAATGTGTGTCAAAGGCTGAAATAAGGGTTCACTTCACCACATTTGGCCCCTTTAAAAGCAAAAGTTAAGGTAGGGTTGTTTTTAAGTGAGCCAGGCATCTGTGTATCACACTGGGAAAGATTTATGCTATGCCTTGGGTCTTATCTTCCTTTTCCATTTTTATAGGGTGTGCAGGTGCTGCTGCAGGAGTGAGATGGTTGCTATTAACACACAAACCCAGATACAGCAGCAGAAGTACCTGAATCACAGAATTATTAAGACTGGAAAAGATTTTTAAGACCATTAAGACTAGCCTTTGACCAAACATCACTCTCTCAACTAAACCAGAGCACTCAGGATCACGTCCAGTCACTGATCAATTGCACATATACTTCACACTTGGAGATCATCAGTAAAGCAGGTCTTTGACTACTTTGAACTGGGGCAGAGCACCTCAGAAAGCTGGATTCACACAGACATCTCTCAGGAATTGCTATAGTGTGCTTCTTGTGGTACTGGATTTCAAATCTGGCTTTATTTGCTCGTTTATGCAGTAGCTCAGCCTGCTGTTTCACATGAATACCAGAAAATGCATGCTATGCAATATGAACCAAGGACTGGTGCTCTTTGCTGTCCCTAACTCAGTCCATTTCTTTCCCAAGTTGTCAGGTTTTATACTTCACACCACAGTTCACAAAACCTCGTCAGAGCCACAGCATAATTTATCTGCCTGATGAGCCTTATGGAAACTGTAACCAAAGGTGGTCTGTATGAATGGTTTTGTAATAACTTGTACCACCTGAGAGGTGAGATGAACACAGATCAAGGAGGAGAGTTGGATTAACCAGACACTTGCAATGTGCTGGAGTGAAAATTGGCATTAGGAAGGTTGTTCTGCTTGAGATCAAGACTCATTCTCACCAGAAAAACACCTTCAGCATTTCTCAGATATGAAATTATAATTTGCGTCCTGCTCGAGGTGCTCCTTTGCCCCCAGAAGAGCTCTCCATCCTCATTTTTTTTCTGGAGGGGAGGGAGGGTGTTGAGTGTTTTGACTACTGAGCAGTGCAGTCAGCAGCATCCTGAAAGGGCAGGTTTAGGCAGTAAATCTAGGATTCCATTTTCCAAATGGCTCCTGGGCACCCTCATCTCAAATGGACAACTGCTAATTTCAACAGGGCAACCTGGCACAGAGAAAAAACTCACAAAATATTCTTCACTGAGGAGGTCCTCTTGTGAGAGAGCAAAGCCTAGAGATGAAACTGGAACGAAACTGGAACAAAGGTACTGGAATTAAAAAAGATTCTTTTTTAATCTACAGCTGCAAAAGCCTTGTTGAAAAACTGAATTATGTCCTGGTAATGACTGGGCAGCACCAGTTTTGTATGGCCAGACACCATTGCTGTTTCAGGCTAATGACATTACAATCACAACAAAATGTTTCTGTTGCTGCTTGCTTTCTAGAAAGAGTCTCCACAAAGAGAGATAACAAGTGTTCTCCTTGTCCTGTAAGCAGCAGAGCTTGCCTGGATGCCCTGGCTCTGCCTGCACCTCCCCAGCCTCACAGAAACCCAGCTGCAGGTGAACTGTTGCTTCCAGTGTGCCAGGGAGCCCAAATCAGCCTGGGAAACTCATTTTGCTGAACACCAAAACATGCACAGCAAGAACCAGCCAGCCTCCAGCCCAAACACAGAGTCTGGAGCAACAGAGAAGGAGAGAGAGGCAGAGGGAAGTGTGAAGGTACCTGCCTGGCAATGGGGACTGGGTCCAGGAACAAAGTTCAGAGCCAAATCTTCTGCAGACCAATGACTGAATGAATTTAATGTCACACCATTCCAACATTTGCATGGAGGACTCTAAACAGACTTTGCCACACTGGGAATGGCCAATCTATTTATGAGATACAGAACTACAACCCCTGTGCTAAAGACAGGGGTCACAAAAGTCAAACAAACCTCCGGTGTCCTTCTCCTGCCCCTAGTATGGGATCTCACAAACACACTTGCTCATGGTACCTGGTTTTGTTTATCTTCTTCATTATTTTTGACAAATGTCTCCTCAGACTCTGGAACACACTAAGCAATGACACCACAGTAGAAATTAGACTGGGGATAAATCCAGCATAGTGCTGTCAGTAGTGGAGCCACTTTAATGGTTCAAAGGTAACATCATGGACTGTCACCCACATGAAAAAGGCTGGACATTCAGGACAGAGACAGCAAGGTAAGCCTTGCAAATAACAACAGAGAGCAGTAGTACACACCAGTGTAGATACAAGGGCATTCAAGCATCAGCACAACCCTTCACAGAAACTCTGTAGTGACTTTTTATAGCTGTATTGGCTCTGGATGTTTTCCAGAAAATAGCACCATTCTGCTTTAGAGGCAAGAATATAGGCTGATGTTATTACCAAATGCAATATGGAAGATTTCAGCTGATCAAAACTACTTTTAGCTGTATTATGAAATTTTAAAACCTTCCTGAAGTTTCCCAGACTACAGGGGGGGATTACTGTTTTAAAAAATGAATCCATAGCTGAAGGGGAAAGTGTTTTATAGCAACTGATAATACCTTAGGCACTGATAGGACATTTTTGCACAGGTTGAAAACGCATTCTTCATTTTTCACTGACAGCTGGTTAAAGGAGGAATGCAGTGAAAAGTCTATAAAAGCTTTAAAAAACCACCAAACCTGGACAGGTCTGCACTTCTGTTTTTCTCCCACCCATGCTAGTAAGTGGTGTTAGGTTGTTAACAGTATCATTCAGACTCATTGCCACCTTGGCCTGTAACCATACCTGGAAACAAGGAGCCTTCAGCACTTCCTGAAGCAGGAAAGATTGGGGATTTGCATCTCTTTTAAATATCACAGGATAAAAATATTAGAAGCAACTTTTTACACAATTCTTTTTCATCAGATTGCATGAAGTCTACACACTGCCTTTCCAGGATTCTGGCTTCCATTCCCCCTCTTCCACTGGAAGATATTTTCTGTAGGTCAGCAGAGCTACTTTTGGAGTTTGTTCTCAGCTCTTTTGGCTCCTCCATGTCTGATAGTGCTGGTCATTGATTCCTGTTTGATATGTTTTCTTTCCTTGATTTTGCAATACTGTCCTTGCCTCTTTCTTCTCCTGTCTTTGAGCCTGCTTCTTCTACATATCCTTTGGGAGACTGTGTTCTTTCTTTTTTAACGTTCCCTGGGGAAGTGCTTTCCTCTGCTTCTATTTTCTTCTTTTATCTCCCTCCCAACCTGCTCCTTCACACTCATCTCCTCCAGTGACCTCAGCTGCAATCTGTCCATCAACAAAGCACAAACCAACCTGATCAGCCATTCTCCATCCCATCTCACACATAACTCAGCTTCCATAACATCTCCTTGAAGTCTCAGTGTCAGCTTGGAGGGATAATGGCTGAAACTGGTAACCTCAGCCTTTCCAGCCCAAAATTCTCAGTGTTGAAGCCCCCACTTTTCTTCTGTAACTTCATCTCTAACATCTCCTCCTACTTTTTAACCTTTCCCTAAAATCTGTACTTTTTCACTTCTTTTTTTCCCTGGTTGCACTTTTGGGAGCATCTTGCTCTTTTGCATTCACACAGGTTACATGCAGGTCCTTCTTAAGGCATCATCTCTGTCCTTGTTAGTGACAGCCCAGCTGAAACTGCATCACTCATGAGGGTCTTCCTGCAAGTGCATCTTCATTGGCCTCTCCTTTCTTTCCCCTCTTTTCCCAGGGCTCCCTCCTTTCTATGAATCCCTTCATTGGCTTTCTCTAGACTGATACTGAGTCAAGATTTATTACACTGAGGTCTCTCAGTAATTCTAGTAATTATTTTCCTGCTTTTTTCTATATACTCTTAGGCATTTCCACATGCTCTGAACTAGTCTGTGTGTTTTCTTTAACAGAAAAAAAGACCCCAACCAACAAAAAGCTTACTGTAGAAATTTTCAATCTTTCCTCTTGTAGAGAAAATTAGTCTTGTAAAAAAAAAGATATTTGGTGATCTAATTTTCATTAGCAGAAAAAATAGATATTGATATTCTGGTCATTTCTCCTGAATTAGCACAACAGAGTGAAGCATACTTCTGTTTCTTTTACCAATGCATTTATGATTTATTATCAAAATTAATTAATTCTTTCCTATATAGGCAGCAAAAAGACATTAAAAAGTATGTATTAAAAAAATTAAAAGATTAAAAAATATGCTACATAGATCCCAGTGTCCTGTGTGGTCATACATTATGATGGTTTAGGTGTGCTCTCCCAGAAGTACATAAATTGCTTTGTGCAACAAGTTGGAACATTGTAATTGCTGAAAGATTCTGAAAACCCTTCTGTTACTGGCCTAGTTGGCCTGTTCTGATGTCCCTGTAACTTACTGGGATAACTACTAAAGCTTTCTAATATTGTTTATGCCCTTTGGGGTTTCCCTCCCTTATACAAACCCTGCCCTTTCTTTACAAGAGGGACTTTGTGAATTCTCATGGATGAGGATCCCATCTGATTTGTCTTGAAAACTTCCCAGCACGTTTTAAGGAAACACCTAACATTCTGATTATTAATAATAATAAAAATTATATTGTGATGAGAGCAGCAAAACCGCTGCTGGCAGAATTATTTGCAATTCTAATATCACATAGACAATGTGCTGTCCTGAACCACTGCCCCTCCAGGTAATATCAGCTGGGGGTTGGTTTGATTTTCCTTTTCCAATTCTGCTGCAGGCATTTTTCTTTGCAGCTTCCACCCATTAATCTCAAAGTACTTTTACATAGAGGAATTAATTAAGAGTCTTACACACCAAAATTAATTAAGACAGTAGTAGGCATGTTTCATCATCTCCATGTTGCACAGGGGGAACTGAGGTGAAGAAGGAGTTGCCCAATTCTTTCACAGAGCTGGGAATACATTTGGGCATGTATCCTGTCTTCTCAGCTCAGTGTATAAGAATATCCTTTCTCTCTTTACAATGTGAGGCAAATAATCCAGTTTACCAAGTAAAATACCACTGACATGCAGTCCTGTTCTTCAAAATAGAAACCCTTCCCTCAGGCAAATACCTGGGCCAGTCAAATTTCCAAACACATCCTTCTTTCTTACTTCAGACAGAAAGAAGCACATGGCACGAAAAGCAAACTACTGTAACTCCCGTGGGATCTGATAACATTTATACTCTGCTAAAGAAATGCCCCAATAACTGAAATCTGTAATCTTATCATCCTGCTTTAACAGACTCTCCCTTTTTCTCAGCATTCACATGTATACTTCTGTTTGATCAAGAAAGAAATAGAAACCTAATGACTTAGGATTTTTATCTACAGTTCATAAAACCTTTGCAGGGCTGACTTTGTGCTATCCTGCTTCTGAAATGCACCAGTGCCACCTTCAGACCATGTGAAACAGGGCTTTTTCACAACCCTCCACATGGAAGCTGCAGTGATTTTTCTTATGCTCTGGACAAGTCCTGCTGAAGCACATGTATGAACCTGAGCAGAATCTGCACATTCACATACCAAAGCACAAGTGTGCACAGGGAACAGTAGTCCTTTATTGTCATAAATAAACATTTTAAAAGAGCAATCAAATACTACTTTTTAGTACCTGTCATGAGAATTCCAGTACATTCCCCTGCCACTGCCTGAGCAGCTTCCATTGGGCAGAGCAACACATCAGCTGGGACCTGTCCTGCCCTCTACCTTAACATCATTTGCCACCTGCTCCTGGTTACATTACATCCCTCATCATTTTAAAACTCAGCCATTTGCATTTTTAGTTAGAGCCAGTCCTGAAAAAAAATAGTTAAAATACTTTTCAAATTGAAGAATGAGCCTCTGGTATTTTGAATAAAAGATTATCTGTGATATTAGTTCAAATTACACATATTGGACTGAAAAACATGAAATCAACACTGGCTTGAAAATCAAGGTAGGAATCAATTACTTGAATTAATTTCTTTGACTTTGTCCTACAGTATAGTTGAAAATAGGCAGGAAACACTACTCACCCACTGTCATACCATCCATGTAACGCTTGATGATATCAAATGAATCTCTCAAATTTCCTTCTGTAATGTCAAATATGATATCTGCCTGGTTGGCCGGATATGTAGGTGTGATGGCACGAAGGAAAATAATCTCTGCAAGTAAAGAGTATGACAGAATGCACTGACAAGTATTTGGAAACATCACTGAAGAATCAAACAGAATTTGATCCAAAATTACTTGTCCTCAGAGTTGGTGGAGGACATTCCCCTCCCTTATCACTCCCAGTTTGTCCTTTAAAATGGAAAGGCAGAAGATCTAAGGGAAGCAAAGATTTGGATAGATTTGTTTTCTTCTCCTTTTTCCACCATCCAAGGACCCTGAAGCCAAAACACTCCTACTTTTAAAATCCAAAAAGATTGCTCTTAAGAAGCCAATCAGATTTCCAGCATGTACCCAAAGAGGACAAAACCAAGGATCCACAGGCTGGGCTGAGGAAGGGACCAAAGAGATAAACCTCTCCACTCTGATTCCCCTAGGCAGTTACACAAAGTACTGCCATGACAAATTAAAGAGTTCTTTGGAGTACTGGAGGAGGTGTTTAGGTTTCAAAATAAAAGTGAGACTATTTTCAAGTCTGTAGTGAGGGATGAAGGTATTATTACTCTCATTATTATCCTCTCTCTACAGATGATGAAACTAGACTTGGAGCTGTAAGAATTCACCTGAGGCCATGCACTGAATTAAAGTTTACATCTTCTGGGCTTCAGTAGCAATCTCAGATCACTAGGTCTCATCTCTCTTTATTAAAACACGAGGATGGACTAATGAGGTTTGGGAAGCATCCTGGGCCAAACCCTTAGCTCTGCTGCCAGTACACCTGGTGAAGCTGAAGGGGTGTGCAGGGAGCAGAAGTGGCCATGGGGCATTCCTCCACTCCCTGTGAAGCAAGGCAGCCAAGGCCTGAGAGAACCTACAGGAGCTCTGCATCCGTGGTTAAATTGTTCCTGTCTGGGCAGGGATTGGGATGTCTTTTTCCCACTCCTGCCTGGTGCAGAGGGGAAGAATCAGATTTGGCTTTCACTTGGGACAACTTTCTGAAACAGCAAGGCTGAGATTTTGGGTACATTGGAAATGGGGATTTAGGGCCTTTGGAAACCCCTCCAAAATAACCTTTCTTACCTCCATACCCTTTTCTCTGTGTCTGTGCCACTCAGTGAGGTGCTGAGAGCAGCAGGGCTGCAGGCAGTCATCCTACTGATGGATGCATTGCCAGAAAATCCATACAAAGGCAAGGAGCAGAACCTGGCTCTTTATCTGTAAGTTTTTAGTTATGTGAACTAAGAAAGTGAGTGAAAAGTGAGTATGAAACTGCAGGACTAAAAAACTCACAGGTACTTCAGAGGACAGCCACTCAGTTGGGTGCTTTTTGAAATCCTTGTCTTAAAAACTTTCTGCCCAGTTCTTGGAATTTCCTTTCCTTTAATCTATATCAAACAACATTTTTTTCAAAAGCCAGCCAATCATCATATACTCAATATAATTTATTTTGTGATTAATGTCTGCACGTAAGGTTTTTATTCTTGGAACAAGTAACCAGTCAGTAGCAAACAACTGGTCATAGACAGAGAGAAATATATTTAGTGTCTTGTTCCTACATCAAAACCTGCAAACAAGGGAAGAAAAAATGGCACAGGGCATATGGCTATTGTGTGAGTAAATGTGGTACATGGGAATTCAGAGTCAATATTTCCTTAGACTGGGAAGCAGTGTGAATTAGAGCTCAGAATTACTTTCTTTCCTCCATAAAATAAAAACTCCTGGATATCGAAGGTTTTAATTAAATGAATAGTAAACTGTAATTTGGAGCTATGCAAACATTTACTGCACTGGTAGTGAGTCTGGCTTTAGGCAAGGATTTCTGGTGGAGGTTTTATATGCTGTAGTCTATTAAATGGAGCAAGGAATAAACCACTTACCTTCAGGTCTTGTAAATTCTCTGAACGTGGGCAGTGAAATGACAGTGTGGGAAATTGTGTGGACTGGATCCAGCAGACAGCTGACATCATTTGGTCGACAAGACTTAATGCAACGGATGGTATCTGTCTTTTCTAGTCTGACACTAAGAGAAACCAAAAAGAGATTCATATATAGACTGAATATTAAATACTTTGTGGTTTGCAATCTAGGGGGCTAGAAACTGTAGTTGACACAAGTGTTGATTCTTCACCTCAAAAACTTTGACAAATGCAGACCATTTGAACTCTGGGACCCCTGAAGAACTTGGTTTGGCTGAGAGCTGCAGTCAAAACCCCCTCAAACCCAGTTCTTCAAGCCAGGCATGTGAAAACAAGGAGAATTGTAATGCCCAAGGTGCCACGTACTGTCCCTTTCCAAGGACAAACAGGACCAAACAATGACACCCACACCTCAGCTGGCCTGGTCTCAGCAATCTCAGTGGAGCCGCTTTTTCTTGCACAAGCCTTTTTTTACTCAGTCATATAAAGCAGACAGAATTGTTTCTATTTTTGAAACCTGGCATAAATATGTAAAGGGCCAACTTTCATTATTTTTGGTGTAGCAAGGGCCAGAAAAGCCTCTTTTAAGTCTTTTTTTTATACCCTCCCTTTCCATCTGAAAGAACTGAGAAAACAGAGAGGAATGGAAACCAGGGGAGGAAAAAAGTTAACCACATTATTTAAAACCTCAAAGGTTGAATTCTGAGTTTGGGGAAATGGTAAGGGTCATTTCATATTCCAGCTCAA
Source organism: Cisticola juncidis (assembly GCA_013400215.1). Taxonomy (NCBI): domain Eukaryota; kingdom Metazoa; phylum Chordata; class Aves; order Passeriformes; family Cisticolidae; genus Cisticola; species Cisticola juncidis. The sequence goes on along the minus strand of VXBR01009875.1, from coordinate 139,735 downwards.
CCAGCTGCTCATTCGGCCTTGAAAGTCTATTAAAAGTTAAATGACTTCTCACCCTTGCCCACTAGAGTGAATTTAAAGTCACTTACAGTTCAAGAACTTCACACAATGCCCACTCTGTGTTCACGAGAGATGAAAGGGCTGTGCTGGGACTTAAAATGTGACTAAGCCCCACAAATGATCTCAACTTTGACCTGCCCATTTCTACATATTTCTAAGTGGAAAAAGAAAATACTGCAGTGTCAGAGGGGGAGAATTGAAAGATTAAAAGTGAGAAAATTTTACAGAGTTAAATGGAAGATTCAGTTTGTTAAGATACCTCTAAATGAAATGATTCTTGCTCTTCTGAAAATGTGTTATCCCAGTCCACACCTACAAACCATCTTTTTTCATATGTTCAAAGGGACTTTATGGCTCTATGTATAATCAATATATCAGTAACTTCTCATTACATGTTCCCACCTCTGCTCATCCAAGAAAATTAAGCCAAACATACTGATACTGTATGAAGTTAAACAAGGGAAAAACACCAATCAACACCAATCAAGGAGCTCATGCTTCAAGGATGTGAACTGGCACAGTCCACAGGGAGGCAACAGAGCTCAGTTCATAAACTCCAGCTGAGCCTAGAATTCACACCCTTTGAGAATGGCCAGGAGATACAGGCCAGAAGAGACCTTTTACTTCCCACCAATATCTGTGTACAAAATCTTGTCATGTCCTAGGCACCTCACTTATGAACAGTAGCTTGCATAATTTATTTTGGGAAACTATTATTGATGAAGTATTGTTAGAACACATCAAAGATCCTAAATTACCACAGCTGCATTTATAGAATAGAATTTGTATGCAAAAAGGATTGTGGTGGGAGTGTCTGAGGCATTCAGTGGTGGGCTCCTTTTGCTTCTTCCTGGGAATAAAAGGGAGCTTTACTCTTGACTTCATGTGGAACAAAAGGCAAGTAAAATATTTCTGAAATACTTAGCCAATTAAGCCATAATTTTCTGTAAGATGAAGGCCTAAGTAAGACTTATATTCATGATTCTCACCTGTGGAATAAAGCTTTCTGACATGACTTTGGTACTGATCAGAGGATCTCAGTGGTCACAAGTGATTTGTGTTCTCATCTAAACTGAGTTTCTAGATCCATCCAGCTCTTAAACCACACATGTGACAGATAAATATCTGTGCCAACTCTATTTCTTTGCACCTTTTGTCTCTCCTCTTACAAATCCCACTAACTTGGTTTTTGTTTGCATGCTCTGTCCACACAGCTGAATTGGAATTTCTACTTTCATTATACTCACTCTCTGACTTCCTTTCTTTTGCTATCCCTGCTAATTGTCTCATGCCAGCATATCCAAAATGCAGTTGATGATACTTTGTTCTCTCATTGCTTTATCTTTTGGACATCTCCAAACTGGAGCAACTTTTTTGGCAACTAATATCTATTTCAAGTTCTGATATTTGCTATAAATTACATGCTCTTTCCTCATAATACTTTATAATTTTATCCTTACACATCATCTTTGCATTTCATCTTCTGATTAGCTGATGTTTTCCTTTTTGCTCATGTTCTCCTACTGTGGAGAGTGTGACTGGTAAAAGTTTCTTCCTCAGTGTTGAGAAATTTTTTATTTGTACCTTTCCTTCAAGTTTTCTGCCACAAGCACAAATTACAGTTTTGGAGATCATCTTTCCTCTGGGCATTTTCATTTAAAGAGAAGAAAGTTAAGAAACAGCTCAGCTGCTCTGATTATTTCCTTAGTACAAATTTTTTCATTTTTCTAGGGTCCTGATATGATTCTTTTTCATATTATCTGTTAGATTCAGCCACTAATTGGACCAGGAGCTGTGATTTCATTTTCATTTGGAAATCATGAATAGCACTATGTAATTACATACATGCTCCTGAAAGTCCCAGTGACACTGCAGCATTCAAGCATCTAACACAGGGGAACATGAGCTCTTGAATTCCTTGCTAAATACAATTAATGTGGCAGCATGTTACAACACCGAGGGCCAAGTTCTCAAACTCCCTTCTTTTTTCTGCCAAAAAATATATATTAATGTTTGCAAAACAGAGGTTTATTTTTGAATATTTATCCTGCTTCATTATGGCCTCATAAGGAACTGGTAGCCAGAGGGCATTTACATCCTCTGTGGTGTAATAAACCCCATTAGCTCAAGCAGCACGGACTTGTGCTCTCTGTATTTAAACTTGGGACTCTATCCTCGCTGGCAGCTTCCTGCAGCTTTGTAAGGAGGTGTCAACAGGTCTATTAAACACTGGCATTCCTCATGAGACTGAAGCTCCTGTCAGCCAGCTGGGATGAACTCTGCCTTGGGGAACAGGGAATACTCTGGCAGAGGGCTGTGATCATGCACTGATGCAGGCTGAGATGAGCCTGAGAGCCTGCAGCTTCCAGCTAATGGAGAAATTCCCTGTGCTCAGGTAATTGAGGCTCATGACCTGGGTTTGGAAGGTTCCCAGTTTCTACCCTTGTACCCCCAGCGCTGACATGGTGAGGTATTTTTTCTATAGGTGCATTCAAATGGATTATTCCCTGTTCTTCTATGGAATGACTGTTCTGCCTGTGTAATGAGCAGCAGAGGTAACTGAGCCCAGGGTAGTGTAGAACATTAATTTTTGGATAATATCTCTGGGACTGAGCTTTTAATATTTATCAACACAAGGATTACGTGTAATAAATAAATCCTGTTCCAGCTCAGAAAACAAAAGAATTCCAATGGAATTCCAGTTGTATTGTCTACATTGTTCTTGATGACCCAGAAGTAAACAAAGAAAGTCAAAGTAAAGGAAGAAAGATTTGGATATTGGAATTCTCACTGACTTTCCAGGGCACTTATGGTTTGGTGTGATGGTGGTTGTGGATAAAGTCTTTACTGATCAAAATTTATCAGATTTAAATGAAAGCTGGAGAGAAAAAAGTGTTATGAAACAAATCAAATATCTTTTTCAAATGTTCCTGTAGATGGGAATGTTTCAGGATATAGCTTATGAAATAGAAAGGAGCTCTCTTCTATTGGCTGAATGCTGTTACGAAGTTGATTGCTGTTCTGCTGTCATTAGTTTTTTTTCTATTCAGCAAATATTCCACAGAAGAAAGATGAAATATCTCTCAAATAAATGTTCTTTAGCAGATATTAGCTTTTATACCATCCTGAGAAGCTAGAAGTAAGATCTGTACCTGGTAGAAATCAGCATTAGCTCACAGGATACAAGAGAGCAAAAATAAATAGGACATATCTGTCTGCACCCTTTTATACTGACTCATGTGCTGGGGCACCTCAGGGGCCCGCAGGGTCCAAATTATACCTTTTTGACAGATTTTTCAGAAAATGCACACTATTTGCTGCAAAACTGCTGAAATTTTCTAGAGATGTCTCAGTTGAGACAGTTCAAAATATGTATCTATTTCCTTTAGAAAATTTAGACCTAAACTTATGTAACAGTGTATGATCAGATGAGTCCCCTGCTGTGTGAAGTAGATGAATAACTGTCAGTCCTCAGTATGTTCAGGTAATGAACTCTCAGATACCAACTTCAGCTTTGTATTATGATGCAGAGTACACAGAAGAATCTCCACGAATTAAGATGTTGAATTATAGGGTAAAGTGGAAAACTGTAGTGATGGTGGCAAATAAAAATGCAAGTGCAGCATGCAACAGATGAACTAAAACTTTATTAAAATTGTGGGGGGAAAAGCTACTCTTAGAAGAGAAGGAGTAGCCAATGATGGCTGTAAGTTAGGGATCAAAGCTGTGCAGAAACAAAGATAAAAAGTTTGGCAATAAATGTGTTGACAGTTCCATGGCGGGAAAGTCGCATTTGAATGGTCAGAAGAAGGTCTCTGGGCTCTGTGATTTGACGCTGCATGACCACAAGGCCACTGTGGTTGTTCACTTTTTTTGTGGTGAAAAACCCCTCCTGGTTCCCGCTGATGATGGACAGCTGAATTTTATCCCCAGGGACAGCATTGGAGGGACCCATGCGGAAAATGTCGGTGGGTACTTGAATGTTGGTAGGAAAAGAGAGGTGATAGTAGGTTATTCTCAGAGGCAGGCTCTGGCACTCCTTATTTTCATTACAAGGCAAGCGCTCACAGCGACTGCAAGAAAAGTGAGAACACAAGACAAGAGGAAGATTAGCGCACATTTAGCGGGTGGGAGGGAGAGCAAGGGCAGTGGGGGTGGGAAAGGACAGGCTGACTTGCATCCTGTATCCATTCTTCAGCCTGGCACCTCACTCCTATTGCAAAGGGATGTGAGTTCCATAAGGATGAACTTGCCTGCAGCTGGAGCTTTGGGAGGAGCGTTGCCATTGTCAGAAGTGTTGCCCTTGCTCTGCACGCACAGATGGATCAAGTCTGGCACCTCAGCGGGGGTGAGATTTATTTTCGTTTACGTCAGCCAAGCTCTCCTAGGGAGAACACCGGCACTTTTCTCCCCTCCAAGTTATTCTTTTGCTGGTTTGACATATGTTCAGTAAAGGATGAGATTCTAAGTGGTTAGGGAGTTGTCTGTGTCCTACTTGGGATGTCTGGGTTAATTTTAAGACTGAAGTATTTTCTGAAGTATTAAGAAAACCATGAATGTCCAAGGAGCTGGTCTCTGAAGATGAACCTTTTCCTGCTGATGTGGCACAGTATTCCTCTGTGCTATCAGAACCAACCAGAGTCAGTCTAACACCCACCTAGGCAAGCTCTGAAACAAGATCCAATGGCCTGATGTCTCCAACGTGTGTCCTACACAGTCCCCTCTTACATAGCCCTAAGTCATGGGAATGATTCTGAAAGAGGAATTTGCCCTCTGTTCTTTCATTCCCTTAGCACTGTGTCACAGTGGGAAATCCAGAGTGCTATCATGAGATCACCCATAAAGGCTGGCAGGGAACAACAAACCTCTACATTAGCAGTCACAATCTTCATGTATTCTGTTCCAGAGAGAAGTGAACTTTGTCCAAAAAATATGACAGACAGCTATGGGCATCCAAGTCACTGCTGTTTCAGAGTATTATAGTTTACCAGCACATTAAAGAAAATCTGACATGTCATGGTACCTGGTGGGTTTGAGAAGTCTGTAAAGGATTGCATACTGGGTAAGTTTGTATGCATTTCAGATTAAAGACATGACCAAATCACCACACAGATATCCAAACATCCTTTCAGGCAGGTGTGTGGAAGCAAAGGTAGACAACAATGATCTCAGCTGGATGACTTTGCAAAATTTCATCATGATCAGGATGAGCATTTAGCTCCAAACTTGCCTCTTGTAAAACTACAAATCAATTAAATTATATGCAAGAGTCTCTCCACTCCAAGCAGTATTTGGCTGAAGTTTTGGAACCTAAATAATTTCTTTCTTTAGCAAGAAATGCTCCATCATAAATCCATAGTTTGTTTCTTGCCACCTCAGGTAAACCTGAGTGTCCACTTCATTACTTTATTTGACATGAGTTTGAGCTCCTATCAGCAGTATCTGCTACCAACAGAACTGTGGTTCGTAAGCAAGTCCCACTTTGTTTTCAAGGTACAGTGACCTGAATTCCAGGAACTTCTCATTATATGCAAAACCAGCACTTTCAAGAAGACTAATTAAAAGTACTCTCGGTTCTTCAATTAATGTGTTGCATTTAATACTACTTGCAAACATAAGTGGTTCTTTGAAGCAATTCTTTGAAGATTTGAATGCATTCTTAATTTTATTCATGTGTTTAAAGATCATGCACAAGTCCTCACAGGATAGCCAGCTAATTAGATGTGGATACTCTTGAAGCACTTTCAGGTATGGAGAGCTCTACATTCTTTTCTGAAACATCATTAATAACTCTACTAAGGAGAATGACTTGGTGTTGTTGAAATCATGAGGCTACTTGGTTTTGCTGAAATCATGGAGCAAGTTGAGACAGTTAATTCCTTAGTTGGAAATGTTTTCTTCAAGTACAACTTCTTAGAAGCATGTACAGGCTTATGAGCACCTACAGTCTCATAAAGATGCTCTCCCTTATTATTTTATAGAAGTAAAATACATTTTTAAATGATGACCAGAATTTTTTAGGAGAACAAAACCCCAAAGCTTTCAGCTTTCAAATATTTGAAAAAGGACATGCTGTTGATTCTGAAAGTAATTTGTGAAGATAGATGTGCCTGCAGCTAGGAGCTAAAATTATTCAAAATTCATCATCTTTTATATCATGCTTTGGTGGTATATATTGCACACTGCACTGTAGGTTCAGCTAAAGTGCAGTAATTGTTCCATCAAATAACCACAAAGGAGAGACAGCAAATATTGTTGCTTTCAAGAACCAGAGTTCATTCTGGGGTCACACACCACAAAGGCAAGAAGCAAAGAGCACTTGAACCCCAGTGTAGTCTCTAGACCTTCAGTGGGCAGCAGAAAATCACAAGGTGGGAGAATACAACAGGCTGCTGCTAATGAGGGAGAAAACCAGCCCAGAGCCCAGGGGCAGTTGTACATATCTTTGCAAAACTCTGAAATTGGGTGCATGGGTTACAAAAGTAAGTGTATGCTGCTGCTAAATGCTTATTCCTGAATTTGAACCCAGTTATTTTAGCTCACTCTCTACTCTGTTCTCTTACGCCTATTTATGTGGTTGAAATATTGGTTTCAAAGATTTATCCCTAGTTTGAATTTCATGTACCAAAAGCTGAAAAAAGAAAACTACCAAAACTAGAGTGGTTCCATTTGTAGATAATAAATATCTCTTTTTAACAGAAAAACAAGGAGAAAAATATTTTTTGCCTTCCCTCACATTAATTTCTGAGTCAGGTTTTCACTTCATTGTGCTCAAAGGATGTGAGTGGTATGCAACAATGCCTCATGTACTGAAGGAAAATGAACTTTTCATTAGCAAGATTTATGGCTCTATGATTTACTTCCTACAGGGAAACCAACTCAACATGCTGAACAACTAATCAAGTTTTATTAGTGAACTATACCCTGACTATACATTCTATGCTGTAGATTTCCAGAGCTGTAAGATTCTTCCAGGCCTCCTAGAACATATTGCACCGCAAAGGCTCATGCTCATGCTGTCATCAGTGTGCACTCCTTTTCAGCAGGTTGCACCACACCACGAGGTCCAAGTGAGCCACTGCCACCTCATGGACACTGATGCTAATGATCAGCTGTGCAGGGAAGGTTTTGTCTTGAAAAGACCTGAACTTTAAGGGAATTAACCAATTGGTGGTTGGTCTTCATGGACAATTCTTAACCAGAGGAGAATCTGGAGCCCTGCTTCAGGAAGGAAAACAGGATACAGCAGAGTAGTAGTGAGGATGGACAAGCACTCTGTATGCTCCACCTGTGTGGAGATGGAAAGTCTCTAGGACATTTCAAGCTGTAGAGGAGACAAAACTGTATTCTCTTTGCCCTCAGCACTGAGCCTTTACATCCTATCCTTTTCTCCTTCATCTGTCTTTCCTAATCTAGTTTCTTCTTCTTATCCCCTTTTGTATCCTGTGGCCCTTGCTGCTTGCTCAAATATTTGGCATGAGGACTGTCTACTCAGCTAGTGCCAATCCTCCTCCTCTTGCTCCATTCTCTCCTGGCTGATACTTAGTTCTCTCAGTTTCCACCTCACAGCCCTAGACCTGAGGCACAGAGCTTTTCCCTCAGGATCTTAGTGTGGCCATCCCAAATTATTCCTTTCTCTGATGGTCCTCATACAAATTCGGAATAGAATCACAGGATCATTAAGGATGGAAAATACCTCCAAGACCATCGAGTCCAGCCTGTGACCAAGGCCTAGCTTGTCACCCAGACCAGAGCACTGAGTGCCATGTCCACGCATTCTTTGGATACCTCCAGGAATGGAGACTCCACCATCTTCCTGGGCAGCCCCTTCCAATGCCTGACAACCCTTTCAGGGAAGAAATTCTTCCTGATGTCCTCTTCTCCTGTCACTAGTTCCCTGGAATCAATCACCCTCGAACATAAAGGTCCTGACCCCTGTGGTTGCCCCGTTTCTCTGTAGTTTTACCTCGTTTTACCTGCTACTCCTGAAGCATCTCCCAGACTCATTCTCCTCACCTTGACACAACTTCAGCTCCTTCCCTCTCTATGTTCAGCCTCCTTATCTCAAAATATGCATTTTCCTCTTCCCCAGTTGGCTCCTCTCTCACCCATGCTAGGAGCAGCTTGCTTACCCGTGGAGCTGGGGCTGTCCGGGCAGGCAGTGCCTGGCCCAGGACAGACACACAGACAGACAGACTGGGCTCCTCTCCTGTGGCTTCACTGGGAGCAGGCTCAGACAGTCTGGGGAGTTAGATCCAAATGTCTCAGACTGCTTTGAAGAGCAGTAAGAAGCTCAGGATCACTAAATCAGAAGTGAACTCTTTGTGGCTAGAAGAAAAAGACCTCTCTACTGATAGGAAGAATTAAATTGCAGTGAGGCAGATAGCCAAGCATAAAGACAGATTGCTACTGAGGCTATGAAATCCTTATCATTTAAAGACTAGAAGCAAAAGTTAAATAAAGAACTCTCAGAAAGATTCCAGGTACACTTGAGCCTATTTTGGCACAGGGGAGTGGATTAAGTTTACCCATCAAAGTCTTAATTTCCTAAGATTTATGGGGGGCGGGGGGAAGGCTGAATGGAATTTTACAATTTTACAAATTACAAGTTTGCAATTTCAAAAGTTTCAGAGGATTTTGGTAAGGTTGACAAAAAGCATAAAAGCAATTTCCTGGCAAATTTCAGATTTCTGCTCCACTCCATAAGAGTAAACTGTTATAGTAATTTATTTTTTTTTTTAATCACCAAAATGTCTTTAAAACACACAAATCAGTGTGTTCCTCTCTACACTTTTTCTTGGAAATGGGTGAACTGTGATGGCTGAAATTTGCCAAAACTGGAGCTTGAGTCAGATACCTGGCATGTAAAATGTTAGCCATTGGTAAAATTTGGCAAAATTTTAAGGAGCTAAAAACATGTTCTAATAATGATAAGCACCAGGCAACCTTTATAATATGCAGACATGTCTAGAAAACACACATAGTTCCCCATTTGGCTCAATGCAGCACATGTCTGACATGTTGCCATAAATGCTTCTTAATCTTTTCTACTATTTTTCTTGGCTTCAATATTACAAATGTTAGACTTCAATGCCATATAAAGAGAAGTTAATTGTTATGCAATTTGAAAACAAAAACGGTTTGGCAAGGCAGTGCAGCAAGTTAAGTTCTATTATGAGGAGCAGCAGATCTTATCTCTCCTGGGAAAAGTACCAAGCCTTTAGACTAATCAATGAAAAAAAAAGAGCAGAATTTAAGTAAAAGAGATAAGACCTTCAAATAAAATTGTTACCATTTAGATCAGGCCAGGCATTTTGCTGTCTTTGGAGGAGGTAACACAGACTGTTTCCTCCTGGAGCTCAGAGTATCTAAACAGCATCCTGAGGTTTCAACCCATAGCCTGGGATGATACTGCAATTACTTCACCTGATGGCAATGCAACAGCCACCATGCAAAAAACTCTGCTTTACAGGTATTAGGTAAAGAAACTTCTGCATCACTAAATGCTGCTGCCTTTAAATAAGGATTTCTAGGAAAAATAAGAATAAAGAAACTTGGATTTACAGGACTGGGGCCTATTAAATTATAGCTATTCCAAAAAAAACAATGGGGAACAGGGTAAAAAAATTTCCTGAGCTGCCAGCTTGATGGGAATGGAAAAATACGTTGTCTTTCTTATGCTGTGCCAAGTTGGTGAAACTGGAATGTGTTTTGAATAAGGAGAGAAAAAATGATATCTATACTAGATGTGATAAGAAGCCAACTACTTTGATTTTAGAGCCTGGGTGCAAAAGCAATTTAATATCATTATCATGCAGAATGTAACAAAGATATGCTGGCTGTCAGCCCTGCTGGGGTATATATGCAAAACTGATTCAGTCAAGGAGATGTAAAGTAGTTTGGATGTAAAAAGGGTGTTAAAGAGCTGTCTTGTGAAACTGCTCCCCTGTGAGCACCAGGTAATCCAGCCATGAACCCTGATTGCAGCACACTGGCACAACATTTGTGTCCTGGCTGAGTATGAGAGCACCTGCAGAACACACTGCACTTGGTCAGTGGTAACAATGAACTCATGCTCTCCTTGGTTTATGCAAACGTGTTTTCAACAATGCATTTAGTAACTATCTGTAGCTGTTGAGAGGAGGGAAACCTAATAAATCCAACAAGATGATAACTCAAGGAATTAAAATAATTAGAATTTTACTGAGCAGCTGCAGGATTTGTGTCTGACTCGGCCTAATTACAGCCTGAGCACATCATAAGGATCTTGCCTTATGAGTAGGTCTGAGTTAGGCAGAGAAAGCCATTATAGAGCCCAACAGCCTAGACACAGTAAACAATTCAGACATTCTACTGCTTTCCCAAAAGATTCCATATAGCTCAAATAGCCAATGAAATCAAATACAGGTAAGAGAGAAAATGAAATGGAATGTGTGTACAACATGGATTTTATAAATTGAACTCTGCAACACAGGAATGTCCATAAGAGTAGAAGTCTGCTCATTCTGCCTAGTGGCCCATTGCACATTGCAATTTTTTTAAAATTATGATACCAATGAACCCACAGTCTTAAAGAGAACATCTGCATCATGAGGCACTACTTGGTCACTGATGTGACAAATATAATTTAAAATTTAATTCCCATTACCCTTCCCAGAACACAAGCATATTTTATAAATAGCTGTGTTTACACCAACTTCCTCTCCAGCATTCTGATCAAATACATCTGCTGTGCCACTTATATGACATTTCAAAGACTAAGGCTCAAATGCAAACTAACTAATCCCCACAAAATCCCTGAGATGAAGATCAGGCTTGGCTTCATTCCACAGAGGAGGCACAGAGTACTCAGGTCTGTCTAACAGATGGTGGCCACACCAGCACTGACTGGGAAAAGCAATGGTGGGCTGATAAAAAATGTGATTTGTCAGCTTTCCTCCCTGGCTGGTGGAGCACACACTTACCTGAGCACAGGGCACAGGGGGGACCGTGATGCAGCCTTTGGAAGAATTGCTGGAGTATAGGGTGGCCAGAAAGCCACAGGACAGGAGGAAAAGCATCACCTTTACCAGCCATGAACTCCAGCTGCACAACTGAGGGTTTGCAACAACTTTTCCTCTCTGTTTTTATACCCATTACTATTTGATGGGTATAAAAGAGCTGCCAGCTGCCCTTCCTCCCAGAGCTGTCTCCTATTTTCTACACCTGAATGCACAGACTATCTCTGAGCTAGGTTAGAGACACAATTATAAGCTGCAGCTAACACACCACCCTTGCTAGGATTCCCAGGTTTTCTAATACAGGTGAAAACTGGATATAAATTGAAAGAGGGGAGATTTATGTAAGATATTAGGAAGATTTTTTTTATCGTGAAGGTGGGACACTGGAACAGGTTGGCCAGTGAGGTGGCTGCTCCAGCCTGGCAGTCCTCGAGGCCAGGCTGGATATGGCCTTGAGCAAACTGGTCTAGTGGGACATGTCCCTGCACATGGCAGAGAGGGTTGGGAGTAGATGATTTTTAAGGTCCATTCTAACCACTCAATATTCTATGATTCAATTAAATGGTACCAAAAATAAAACATTCTTGCAGTGCTTTGCAATAGTACAGGTGAGAGTTCAGAGAGGGAGCTAAAAAGAACCCTTAGGTGAACTGTGAAAGTAAAGAAAGTCTATTTGTGATTCTGAAATAAAAGCCAAGGATTTCAAAGCCAAATGTATCCTTCCAATCAGGCTGCCTGCAAGGGAGCCAGACAGAGAATATCTGCTTATGGCTCTGGGGATCATTATGGTGCAAACCACTGACACATGACATTTTTTAAGGGAGTATCTTTTCCTTAGAAAGAGAAGCACGAAAAAGAAACCAGACCTGTGTGTGCAAAACATAGGGTAGGCCTGCCAACAAAATTCATATTTGCTAGAACCTGCTCTGTGTCCAGTCAGGAGATCATGGCACCAAAACCTGTTTGGCTTTAAAAAAGAAGGGACTTACGTGTCTCCCGACTTGCGGTAATTCTCGGGACATTCCAGAGACAGGCAGCGGAAGCCGCCCTGGATGTTGAAGCAGGTCTCATTGAAGGAGCAGTTGTGGCTTTCTGCAACACACTCATCAATATCTGCCAAAGGGAACAGGGCAGTGGGTTAAACACAGGGGAGTGGGTTAAACACAGGCTTCTTCTCTCCTTGCACGTGCCAGACAATGTCCTATTAGGTACTACAGAACATGGGGTGCAACTGAACGTTACTACAGGATTGCAAGGGGAGGGTAGAAGAACAAAAAAGAACACTAACCCAGCCAACGAGCAAGGAGAAGAAAAGGAAGAGCAGCAGTGCCACTAAGTGGACAAGATCTAAATATTTGCTGACATGTTTACAGCAGGATATTTCCTTTTAATGGCTAAACTAACTCATAGCATTTTACCATTGGAATCTTCATTGTAAGAATTTTTTATTATTATTTAATAATCTTTTAAAAAGTAGTCCCTACTGCATTACTTTGAAATTTCCTGTATATTTATTATAAAAAACTGATTTCTCCAGATGTCTAGCTGATGTGTACTGTGTTACTGATAACGTCATAGGAAAGGCATTTTTAAAATCCAAAACCTGCTAGAACCTGTCAGAATTCCACAGTCCAGTGAGGTCTCCCTGCAGTTATTGAACCCACCTTGGCAGTTGCGTGCATTGGGTGCCAGCCTGTACCCAGTGGAGGGACAAGTACATTGAAAGCTCCCAGGAATGTTAATGCATCGATAGGAACAGATATGTCCTCCAGTGGGCAAAGCACATTCATCAATATCTGCAAGAAAAAAACACCACTAATTTAATATTGTGTTCATGACATTCAACCCAGAGCACATGTGCAGTGCTCCTGCTATGAGCTTCAAACACAATTTGATGATTCTCAGTTCTGGGCAATGAAGAAGATCATCAGAAATGTGTGGCTCTAGGCAACAACATAGCAGAGATTTTCAGGAATAAATGGAATTCTGAAGAAAATTAAAAGCTATATGAGAGCCCAAGAGACAAAGTAGTGGATGAAAGCAAGCACTTTACCGTGACATCTTTTGTAGTACTTTATAAAAGGGAGGAAGAGGAATAATTTCATCCTTATTTTTTCAAAAAAGAAATCACAATTATGTGTTCTGCCCACGGCCGTACTTTTTAGTAAGCCTTGGAGATCTAAGTCCAAGTTCAGAATCTTGTCCATGAGGTTACACCCACATCCTCCTTGTATTTGAGAACACATTAGTTCAGAACCAGCCACAGAAAGAGGATACATAAAATACTACCCAGTAATATCATATATTACATATGTAGCATATAAATATGCTCATATCTCCACTTGCTGAAGACTAGAAATACTGGTAGTTCCTCAGGAAAAAGACAAATTTCTGTCAAGTTACAAAAGCGTGGCAAGCAACAATTCAGTGTAAACAGCAGGAATGACACCACACATTCAAAGAGATGCTTCTAGTAAAAGACATGGGTGGGAGACCTTAATTAAATAGAGTTTCACAAGAAAATACCAAAGAGACTCAAATGTTAAAATGAAAAAATTACTTGGAATTGCAGTGTTTGTAACAGGAACACTCAGGAATGTCCACCCAGCCCCTCTGTCCCTGCAGCACCGTGAGCTCACCTTCACAGGAAATGCCATCGATGTCGCTGAGCTGGAACCCGCGGCGGCAGTAGCACTGGTAGGAGCCGTACACATTGGCACACTCCTGACTGCAGGGGTTGCTCTCACACTCATTCAGATCTGAAATGCAAAGTTATACACCTGAACCCTCGATTTCTTGCAATATTCATCACTCCTAATACTGGAATAAGACAATATTTTGGAAGTTTTTTTTTTAATAAAAAAGGATGGCACACGCCAGTGAGTAACCTGGAAATACGGGGCTCTGAGTGTGTTACTCTTAACAGAGTCTGGCACTGTGCTATAATTTCCTACTGTACTTCAAGGTGTGAGACTGGGAGGGAATCTTTAGGTCAACACTTACGTTTTTGTGTCTGGATATCAGCAAGGCTGGTTTTGAAGGTTTTGAACCTGATTGAGTGGAACTACCCTGCAAAGTGCAGCAAATGAAGACCCATACACCTCTGCACCACGGAATCACAGAACCACTGAAGTTGGAAAATACCTCCAAGACCACCAAGTCCAACCTGTGACCAAGCCCCAGCTTGTCACCTAGACCAGAGTACTGAGTGCCACATCCAAGCATTCCTTTGACACCTCCAGGGTTGAAGACTGCACCACATCTCTGGGAAGCCCCTTCCAATACCTGATCACTCTTTCAGGAAAGAAATTCTTCCTGATGTCCAACCTGAACCTTCCCTGGCCCTGCTTGAGGTTGTGTCATCTTATCCTGCCAAATGATCCAGTCTAAAGGCAATGCATTCAAGCTGTGGGCTGTAGTGGCCTTGACTTAGAAACACAGCATTCATGTAATCAAGGACTGCACTGTGATGACTTCTCATGCCAGCTAAAATAACAAACAGCTGAAAGAGCAATGAGCTGTTTGTCACTCCATAACCAAAGCATTGCCAGCCTTACCTTCACAGGATCTACCATCAGCTGAAAGTTTGAAGCCCATGGTGCACGTGCAGTAGTAGGAACCAGGAGTATTCTCACACTTGTGGGCACAGAGGCGGCCTGGGTAGCGCCTGCATTCGTTGATATCTGCAATGACAAACACACAGAGAGCTCTGTGGATTGTCTGGCTCACTGCAGCACCAGTCTGGACAAGAATGTGGTTATAAAAGTTTGATTGTTATTTTCCAGATTTAAATTTCGTACTAAAGAGAGAAGTGCTCAAAATGCTCATTTAGAAGCTCACCAGAGTATAATTGGATTAGATCTATACAGAAGAAAGTTGCTCTGATCTTCTAAAAAAATCTTTTGCTGTAGGTGCTTATAAAAATATCATGGAAAGCAATTACATACATACATACTCTCACAACCTTACCTTTTAACAGGATAGCAGATAACATGTTGACAATACTAATACAGCTTCCTTTGAAGCATCAGCTGTTCTTTAATATGGTTTTAGAGTCAACCAAATAATACTGCAGTCAGTTTTACATTCTGAATTCAGAGGGTATGCAGAGAGCAGTAACATTCTTTCCACAGGATCATTTTGTAAGAGCCATGGCTGCACATATTTAGGTTGGTGGTGTAACTTACCAATACAGGTCCTACTGATGACATCAAAAGTGTAGCCAGCCTTGCACTCACAGCGGTAATTGCCTGGGGCATTGATACAAATGTGTCCTTCTCCACAGGGCTGGTTAGAGGATGAGCACTCATCCACATCTAAAACAAAAAGTGACTTTAAGTACACTTCTGACTATGCAAGTTAAGAGAAGAGCAACGTTAACTTTTTTTTTTTT
>VXBR01009875.1:91445-124258 GCA_013400215.1 Cisticola juncidis | reverse complement strand
TTTTTTTTTTTTTTTTTTTTTTTTTGTCCCCTGGTGGTTATAAAGTGTTTTGAAACAGAAAACAAGATGTCATCATGCTCTCAGCTTTTACAAGATCAGAGTCAAAAATCCAAACTATTTGTACCAAAGCAGGTTAGCTCTAAGGTGTCCTTAATGTTGATGGACTTGGGACGAAAGCAATGAAGTAATCAAGCCATCTTTGAAGGAATTCAGGTGTAAAATTGTTTTATTATGTATTCTCAATATTTGTGGATCAGATCTTCATCTAATCTAACCTAACCTATGTGAGATCCAGAATCATCAGTAATGCTTTGATAAGCCACTCACAGAAACTGAAAACACATACAAAAATGCCTGTCTTTGCAAAGACCATCAAATTCTTCCTGATGCCAAAGGCTCTTAACTGAGATGGTCTCTATGTCCATTGGTGTTACTTGAATGTCTTCTGTGGGGCCTTTAGATGACCTTTAGATGTGTTATCTCTCTGTACTAAGGAAATTTGGGACCACCCAGCATTGTTTCCGTTGACACAGTCACAGCCAGTGCCATTTATGGGGGCTGATAATCATTACTCCTCTTCTCAAAATTTAGGGTTTCATGAGTTTTATGAAGGACAGAGGGTGCATGCTTCTCATTCTTCACTTGCTGGGACTGCCATGAGGGAAAGAACAGGACCAAGAATTGACTGTGGGAATGATGAAAACCTGGGCACAGCACAAGAAACTGGTAAACATAAATTAGATATTTGATTTATTTTCTTAGAACTGCTTTTTCTTCCCAGCTGTCACTCACCTACACATCTTGTTCCATCTTCATTGAGATGGTAACCTCGGCCACAGCTGGGTGAGATTCGCTGGCAGGTAAAGGAGCCATCAGTGTTAATGCAGATCTGCCCAGCTGGGCAGGGCATGTTGGTACTCAGGCACTCATTGATATCTACAAGAGCACAAGTCAGTGTAAGTCTTTCCAATCTCAAGAGGTTTAAGGTAAGATGCTCTCGTTATGTAACCCTTCAGAGAAAAGTTCTGCCTGTGGGAGAGCATAACTCTTCATGACATTTAGTTTCACTGATACAATGCATCCAGAGTGAAGACTGGGGAGGTATAAAAGCCACAGATCCCTCTGCAAAGCAGTGGAAATTTGGTACAGAACTTGTATTTTTTTCAAAGCCTTTAAAAGTCTTTCCTAAACATGCAAAGAGCTAACCAATGCAGTTCACCAGCTTAACCAGTTCTCCCTCACTCTGTGAGTTCTGTTGGAGCTCTTGGTTTCTACATGATGATCTGAGTCACAAATCCAACAACAAAATCCCCTCAGCTCCACATAGAACAGGATTTGATTTCCAGCTCGTAAATCTAGGCTGTGAAACTGCCAAAATATTTTGAGCCAATGCATTTTATGGGCCATAACCATTGCTGCTGCAAATTGATGTGGCTCTGCTGATGTCCATGACAGCAAGTTAATCAAAAGCTGCCATGGACCTGGCACTACCTGTGGCAGGCGTGGGCCTTCAAAGGGCTTGTGCTGAGCACAGGCACTGGCTCCCCTCGTTTTAAAGGCTGCAGTTTTGTTTTCAGTCTGTTTCCAGTGTCAGATTTCAACAGTACAGGAGAACAAGGGGTTGATAATGAGTGCAACTTGGCAGCTGCTGCTGCTGCTCGGCCAGTTCCACAAGTCCAAGATTTGCTATGCCAATGGGGGAATTAAAAGTTGAGTTGAGACTTGAAAATAATACTCAAGGGAATAACTGATACATTTGTAGGTCACATTAGACAAATCCATATAGAGTCTGCTGGAAACCAGTAATTTTAATGTATTTATATGAAGGTTATAATTCTGGTTTGGGAAAGTCTTGGAAACAAGGCATTGGCCTGATTGTCATCAGTTTTTAAAGTGAAACTTCTCTCCACAGTATAACTGTCCCATCTTTCTCATACACAATAAGATTCTTGATGGGCTGTAACATGGGACAGGTCTGGATAGACCTACATGCCTGTAAAACCAAACAGACTAATATCAAAGGGTGTTGCAGAGGATGTCAGCTTTCTATGCAAAGGTTTGGCTAAAACCTTTTGGATAGAGTTAGAGATAAAATATGCCATAATCTTTTTACAAATTTTGTTTCAGATAAAACATCCAAAGACTTAAGCAACTAGCCACTTTAGGGAACAAAATCTCATTAAAAAGCAACCTAATATTTAAGTCTTTTATTTAACTGGCTTTCATCTGTCACTCTTACCTGTGGGATCAAGAAAAGAGCAATGCATATACAGGTGAAAAATAGCTTGAGCAGCCCAGAACCCACCCAGTGAAAATACAACTTTTCTCCCAGGCAACACCTGAGTGTTCCCCAATACAAGAACATGCCTTACCAATACAGTTGCCTAGTGCATCTTGGATAAACCCACTCATGCACTGTAGCTTGGGTCGGCAACGGAAAGATCCTGGAGTATTCTGACAGATAAAATCGGGGGGGCAGTTATGAGTACCAGTCTCACATTCGTCAATATCTGGTACATCACAAAAAAAAATTGTTAGCGGGAATTGGACAGGTTTTTTCATTACATTTAAAACATAAGACACAGTTAAAATCATCACATAGATTAATCCTCAGCATACCTTCCTGGAATTCTGGGATCCAGGATCAGTCTGACTTATGACCTCAAAAAAGATCTCAGTAAGACCAGGTAGGTAAAGATTTTTTTACAATTTCATTATTAATATTGTATCTAGGGGTATGTCTGTGCATATTATGCTTTACAAGTGTAGTTCTCACAACTAAATGATTCAAAACTATTATAGAGTACTTAAAGCATCACATTCAGCACTGCTCAGCCTTGATTCAGCAGAGTGCTTAGCTTTGAAGTCAGGAAGATTTAATTACCCAAGTGCAATTTTAATTTTAACTTTAGATCTAATGCAGATATTGTTCATTTCTTTCACAAGTGAATTAATTGTTCTGGATTCCCATCCATATTAAGGCTTGCAATATCCCTGCATTATTATGCTTAAAAATGCAAATGAATAGGACTTTTACTCCAGTCCAGAATAGACAATAAATATTTGTGAATAAAATATTGTTCATGAAAAGCAGATAAAGGAGACAAGGCCAAATGAGGCTTCATTCACTAATGTAGTTCTGTTCACATAAAGCAACTAAAATTTAATGTTTGCCACCTGGCAATGGGGTGAAATCTCCTAAAGCTACCAAAATACAGAAACTCTCCAGCAATAGGATACCTCAGCTTTCTCATTCATGCAGTTGATACAACAGTAGCCCTAGTGTTTTGTGTGACTTAAAAACATGAGTGTGGAGACCATTTGAATTTTAAGTTGGGTTAATACTGAACTGGGTTTTGTAATCACCTGTTTTAGTCCCCAGACCAGCTCCTAACATGCAACACAAACTGCCAGTGTGAAATAGAGTTATCTCTCTTGGAAGTCTTTGCAGCAGCCCCCAGCTGCACGACCGGGTTATTTGCAAGGTGACAGGTGGGAAAACTGCTGTCCTTGAAGTCTGTGTGTCTCTGTTACACATGCATTTACCAATATTGTAATATGTTAGCCCAGACTCCATTATCTTCATGCAGGAAAAGCCAATTCTTTATTTTCACAGCTCATTTTATACAGTTTTTATAGGCCTCGTGTGCAACTTTAATTGGTTAATAGCTTTCTTGCCAGTTACTCTATTAGTTAGTAAAAGGTATTTTACTTGTCTATCAAACCTCTATAGTCTTGTATTGTTTTCTTTACTGATTTAGTAATAGCATATTTTCTTTACTGATTCTCATGGGACAAATCCCTTGTTATTGCAGGTGCATTTGTTTTTCAACCCAGGAACAGGTTGTTATGCTAACCAGGTCTCAAGATTGTTTTCACATGGGAACTTGTAAATTACTTAGAAGAGGTGACAGGCTAACTTCGGCAATTTAGCGGAGCAGGCCTGATTTTATGAGGCCTTTCTTTTATAACTCTTTAACCTGTCACAGCAACCAAAAGCCAAAGAGCATGACATGATGCTGTGCTGAGTTTTGAACTTAGGCTGGAGGATTCCAGTTTCCCTGCACAGGACGTACCTTTGCAACGACTGTCATCGGTCAGCTCGTAGCCAGTTCCGCAGCTCGTGTCCCGCTGGCAGCGGAAGGATCCCAATGTATTGACACAGGTTTGTCCAATGCCACAGTTGTGTGTGCCAGTGATGCACTCATTAATATCTACAATACAAAAAATTGTGTAAAAAAGAGAAGAGAGAGTAAATAAGAAGCATAATGATGGGAAGAGACAAGGTTGAAGGCTTGCTACGGGCACACCTCCGACCTCTTCTTCAGACTTCCTCTGAGCTTCTGAACACAAAGGTGTGGATTTGGCCTCACCCTCACATCCCACTACAGCTGTTTCCAGGGCTGAGCCAGCAAAGACATTTGGGCCCTGTTGGTACCAGGACTTGCTGACTCACTGTACTTAAGAAGAGGAAGGTTAACTGAGTGAGAGCAAAGTCAACATCATCTGACTCAATCTAGTAGTAGATGATGTCTCTGGACATGTCTAAGGTTGTTAGAGCTAGCATGTGTAGACAAGGTCAGCTGCTGGAGTTGGCAGTGTTTGGTTTATTTTGGAAGTGTCTTTTCCAGCCTCAGTGATTTCATGGTCAGATTATAGTGACTATATGAATGAGGCAAACTTTCAGAAATCCTTGCCTTGCTCTACATTCTACCAACATATGGTTGAGGGACTCTCTGAGCCAACTTGTGACTTTCTATTTTACAGCTAATGATAGACATTTCCTTTGTAAATTATTTTTATTTCAACTTTGAATGCGTAAGAAAATCAGACATCCATGTAAATTAAATGTAAAATCTCTTCCTTTTTATATGTCCAGGTAGGTTAGTGTTAATCTGACTGATCATCAGTAGTTATTTTATAATCTGAAGTTTGTATCTAAGCTACTCCATTTGCAGTCACTAACAGAAGAAGGCAGTCTTCATCTGGAACAGTTGTCATCCTTGAGCAGCTATGCAGGATGGGCAAGGTGAGCTGTGCCCTGCAAGGGCTCATATCCCTCAGCACCAAGGAGCCTGGGCTCACGAGCTCAGAACCAAATGTCACACTGCACATGCCAGAAGTCAAATGCACCCTCTGTCCCAACCTGTTTCATTTGATGTCACAGATTAGAATCTGCTATTGGAAGGCACCTACAGGTGGGTGTCCAACCCCTGGCCCTGCACAGACACCCCTCAATCCCACCCTGTGCATCCCTGAGAGCCTTGTCCAAATGCTCCTGGAGCTCTGGCAGCCTTGGGGCCGTGACCATTCCCTAGGGAGCCTTTTCAGAGCCTGACCATGCTCGGCACTGGGGGGGAAAAGAAGGAAGAACCAGTTCTTCCTCTGGGAGAAACTAACAATCCTTCCTTGGCAATTCCCATGCCACTCATGGAATCCAGAATATTAATCCTTTCCATCAGTTGTGTCCTTGACAAGCTAAAGATTTATTTTGTCTCCTTATCAATAACAATTCACTTTTACGAGAGAATAGGTATTCTATTTTGGTTTCATTCACAGCAACAAATTCAAATTCTGCCTCTTCCCCATTCTAAATTCTCCACTTTTTCCACCGACCCTTCTTAACTTCATCTTCCCGCAATTCTCATTTCAACACTCCATTCAAATCAGCTTTTTATGACTTCACCTCTTCCCCAGATGACATAAGCATATTCTGGTCTCTTCTCTCTGGATATTTTTGTATCTATTCTTGCTCTTTTAAACTAAGAATGTTTACAATCAGAACAATGGCTTTATTTCTTTTACCTTCACAGGTGATACCATCTGGTTGAAGCTGATAGCCAACAAAGCAGGAGCAGACGTAACTCGATCCTGTGTCTCTGCACTGCTGAGAGCAGGGCCCTCCACCTAATGCATATGTTAGAAGGTCTTATATAATTAAGAGGCTCTTCACAGGAACTGAAACAAACCATTTATTTACAGGATACTTGATTTATTTAGACAAGAAGTTTCATAAGTTGTATATTCACATAGACAAAAGAAAGAAAGAGCTAAGCAATGAAAGCTCTAAAAATTAAGACAAGAAGGGTTATTCTGACAAACAGAAAGAGAATACTGCCGAGAATTTACCCCAAAATTGGCTCATCATTAAGAAAACTTTTTCTGACCTTGTTAAAATAGAAATCAATATTAAAAATGTTTTGTATTCTAAAAATAGAGAAAAGGTTATATACTTCCAACAACAAATATTTGTTGTAAGGCTGCAGATATTTTTTGTACTAACAGAACTCATGTCCTATTTTTTAGAATGGATGGATGAGTATTAAACAAAAGGTGTGAAATGGGCACAATCCATGTGAGCAATTGCAGCTATAATAGGTTATAAATAACTTTATAAGTACAACAATTTCTAATGAGGACAGGGCCATTAATGCATCACTGAAAATTAGGTGGAATCATAGTTTTGTGGTTGAGATCAACAGCCTCTGCTCTCTGAATCTCTGTTAATACTGTGAGCTCCATCCCGACACAGTAAAACCTGTCATGGAAGTGT
This sequence comes from Cisticola juncidis, assembly GCA_013400215.1. Classification (NCBI taxonomy): domain Eukaryota; kingdom Metazoa; phylum Chordata; class Aves; order Passeriformes; family Cisticolidae; genus Cisticola; species Cisticola juncidis. Next base: position 117,705 of record VXBR01009875.1, on the reverse strand, counting down.
TAGAAGAACAGAATTAATTTCCCCACATAACATGAAGGTGCTCCAAAACAAATTGCTGGAAGTTCCATTGCCTAGGAAATTCAAGTTTCCCCTGTTCAGAAAATGACAAGTACTTTCAGCATGCCAAGTTTATCAGAAAATACACTGTAGACAGAACCACCAGTTGGCAATTAGCAATACCAATCCATCTCCTGCAGGCAGCTGATTAACTAAGAAATACCACAACTGATTACATGAAGAAATAACTCTAGGAAAATATGTAACACATATTTCTGTGTCATCTCCTGTAATTAGCAACTGGATTCAAGGAGGAGAGGCACTGTTGACTCTGGTTCATTAATGACCTGGTAGATATTTCCATTTTCTCCAGAGTGTAACAGACACAGAACATGGAGCACAGTAAATAGTTTTTCAACTGGAGTTATAAAGCCTATTAAATTGATTTTATCCTAAATACACCTCTGAGTTCTGAAATGCTGGAAGGAAACAATGAATCACTGCTGGGTTTAGGTTTATAGACATGTAAATCACAGGTGACAAGCAATAAATCAGAATACTTAGCAGAGCAATATTCCAAATGCACACTTCCAAGGAGGCAGAGCAGCATGACTAATCAGGACAACAGCCACTTTTGTCTTCCTTTTTTTCAGGTGATGCATCTCAGATAGAAACAAGTTTAATTTTACATTCAAACACCAGGAGAAGAATAAAAGATGCACATATTTAATACATGGTCACCATATTCTGAAGAATCCAAAGTACTCCACAGGTTCAAGGGTGACACTTCTGAGGTATTACCCACTAGAAGTTAAGTAGAAGTTAAATGTGTTGTCTCAGCTTCAGCTGGATAAGATGGAATCCACTGTGAGAGACAATGCCTCCTCTGTATTTAGGAACTATTTAGGCATCATATAATGGCCCATTACTCCTTGGAAAGGCTCTTCCTCATGGTTTTTTTTTACTCATAACTATACTAGGCAAAAGGCTTTGGCTAATCTCTAGATCTAATTTGGCTTTACTTTATTGAAAGCAATCACAAAAGAGCTGGCTGGCAGGACTATCACCTGACTCACCTCTGCAGCCATCGTGCAGATAAGGATCTTCTTGGTCTAGTTCCTCCTTTGAAATTTCAACTAAAAAGAGAAGAGATAGGCATTAGAGGAGAAAGCACTTTTCTTCTCAAGGTAAAACACTGGGTGCTTGGGATGGAACTCACACCAGAGTTTTGGACAAACCAGAACAAAATTAAAAAGCATTATTTACCTATTTTACAGCTATTTCTTACTTAAATTTGACATTCAAATGCTCATGGCCGTGGGGCATTTTCCATCTCACTGATTCAATATGAAAGTCACACTGTAATCATAGATTACATATGGACTGAGATTTTCAAATGCAGGTTCTTAATGTCAGACTTTTAACCAGAGCTTAACATCATTTTCATAAGGCATGTTGTTGAGGCATGCTTGGCTTCAACTGACTTTATAGTGGCTTGGGGTACTCAGAGATTTAATGAAAATCCAATTAACCTCAGTTATTTATTTCAACTTCATTTCAAAAAGAACTCCACACCTAAGATTTTGGGCACATAATTACAGCATTCTTTCAAATATACTTATCTACACTGGAGAGTTTGGATCTGTGATACTCCTGCCACATGTACATGTCCCAGGAGTTCTCTCCACATGAGGACATACGAGGGCCAAACACATCCTGAACCCACTGCTTCCCCAAAGAACCAGCTAATGGTTTTTCTCCAATCCCCAGTTGAGCTGGCAAGGCCCTCTAGATTTTCAACACAATTCAAAGAATTGTTTGTTGATTTTCATTTTAATTGAGCATTTATCAGTGGGCAAATTGCCATTAAAATCAATAGCTTATATTCAGCTTCCAAGATAAGATCATTAGTTGCCAAAATAAGCTCTTGTACATTTAAGTTCTGACACCTGAAACTAAGTGACCTCTTTCTGACTCTTATTTTCAACAACAGCCTTTCAGCTATCACTACCCAAAAAAATGAGCTCCAAAACATGCATCACTAACTAAATTACTCAGATAAGATGACAAATTAGAGGAATTGCAACTGAAATAATTTAAAGTGAAAACAGTCCTTGCATCCAGTATCATTTTGTGTCTCACTCTTTTAAGTATGCAATAAATACCTGGCTCTTTTTTAGGAGCATAATCACTGATGGACAAATCAATGCCTTCTTGATCTTTCCCACAGCAAGTTCTGAAGACAATTCCACACTGGTATCCTATCTTTGGGTTGGGTTCACAACTCTGTCCTTGAACTTGGGCAGCCTTTCCCAGCAAACAGCAGTAACAACATGTCTGTTAAAAAGAAAATGAAAATATTAATTAATTCAAAGCAATATGACCTTTGACAATGATGTCAGTAGTTATCTCACCTTGGCACCAATAGAAATTTTTCTGCAAACTTTTAAAGAACTCCTGGTATACTTGGGCTTGAATTTCTTAACCTGCTGTGGAGTTCAATGAGTTCTGCATCTGGCCAAGCACGGAACTGGTCCAGTTCTCAGAAACACTGTGTAGGTGTGAAAGTGTGTGCAAGCTGATGTGGAAGAACACTCCCTCATGTATGTGGGGGATTTCATTACTCCTGCCTGCACAGCCTGGATTCAAACACCAGCCAAAGGTTCTGACCTTCACACCCCTGCTTTTCATTTAATTAAAATGGGATACATTCAATGAAGTGCAGGGCTGGAGCTCCTTATTCCTTTTCCTCCTTGAACAAAGAAGCACACCTCGTCCAAGGTTTGTGTTAGTAGGTCACAAAGAGGAGCTATTTTGCTCTGAAAAGCACACTCAGACATTATTTAAAAGCATCACTGTCCTGACATGGCTTCCTGGAGAAACACATGATCCACTTGTTTGAGACGTGCTGAACTGCAGCCCTGGAATACTCCACAGAAGCAAGGACAGCACAAGTTAATCCCATGGAGTCTTCCTTTATTTTAGATTGAGAAGATGCTGCCCGTTTATTGAGTTTTCTGCCTTGCTGTCAGAAAGCAGCAAAACTGTTTAGTAATAAGCTCACTTTGTACCTCTAAGCCAAGACTGTTTTTCCCTTGGAGTTTTTTCCCTCTGTCCTTATCTCAACCCACGAACCCTTCAATAAATTTTTCTCTCCTCTGCCCAGCTGTAGCCTGGGAGGGTGAGTGACTCTCCCCAGTGCCTGGCGTTTGGCCGGTGTCAAACCACAACCACTGGTGTTTGTCATTACTGAGTTTTCCTCACAGCTTCTACACTGGCAGTCTCAAAAGCCAACATTTCATGCCTGACTCACAAAAGAAGATGGAGAAGCTGATGAGGGCACACTCAGGACTCTGTAGACCTGGACACAGCTCCACATTTCACCTGTGAACTTGGAAAGTCACCTCTACTTTCAGTTCTCCCACTGTAGAAAATGAACAGCATAGCAGGGATAAGGAGACTTTAACTCAAGTTCATGTTTCACTCTGGAATTCCAAGACACAAAGCAGCATGGGACTACCACTAGCATAACCCTGGCATAATGAATCATAATGTTTTCTTTTTCATACCAATTTTCCTGACTGTTGGCCTGTTCTGAAAGCCTTTGATCCTTTAGTCTGGAGTGAAGACTAACCTTCATATTAGTTCAGCTCTGAGGTGTTTTCAGCCATTTTCCAAAGGCTGCCAGTTGCCTGGGAGCAAGTTGTGATGACCATTTACTTATTTGCTAGAACCATCACTGCTTTCATAGATGGTACAACCTAACAATTAAGTTGTTATTATACCCTTTCACTGCCTGTAAGCCTCTGCTTCTTAAGTCACTCCAGTAATAATAATATCAAACATTTTTCCCATGGTATTGGCAAAGTCCCATGCAGCTTCAAAGCCATGCCTTGCTCCTCATGTTTGCATTGACAGTTGACAGCTGTGTCCTACCTGAAGTCTCATGATCCCTTGACTGCCTTCTCAAACAAAGGAATAAAGGAGTAAAGTTACATGTGAGAAATTTGAAGATTTATTTTTGGTGTGAATAGGAAGCACCTGAAGTTCCTTAGATGAATAAGGTCTCTTGATTATGTAAAGCTGACAATATTTTTACAATGTTTCTTATTATTTATGTTTGGATTTAAGCTGTCAGTTTTCGTGTGAATCTTGTAGTAACATTGCTTTTGGTATCTGTCCACAAGAGGTCTCTCCCTTGCTGAAATTCAATTAGATGCTAACCAAAAACCCACTAATAATTCAGAGGAATTTTCCAGAACTTTTAAAGAGTTAAACAAAAATTTAAAATATTGTCAACAGTTCAAAGCAATAAAACTTTTGTGCTCACCTCTTTTACATAGAACCAAAGTATTCATGACAAAACTTTTGAGATAAGGATGTATCTCAACCTTTGAAAAGTACCTATGACAAATTTTGGAGAAAATGTCCAAGTACCTTGAAAGTGGTCACATTTCTGGAAGCTGCACTCCTTTTTGCAGGGCTGTTGTGGTACAAACTTCCAGAAAATAATTTCTACATCTTGTGTATCAGCATCATGTCTAGAAAGTGATTGCTTTCTTTCGATGAAGGTTGTAAAAATTAATCATTCATTTTGCATCTTTTTTATTCCAAGGCTAGAAAAACTATGCTTCCAAACAACCAGAGGACAAAATTCTGCCCATCATTTCCTATGCCTATTGCATTTAAGCTAAGGAAAATGTTCTCAAAATATGGTCTTTTTATCTTCTTTCTAATCCCTTTGGATTCAAAGGAAAGATTAGCTGTCTCATTTGCTGCAAAAGGTTGCAATTAATCCTACTATTTGAATTACTAAATCATTCTTCCTGCTTCCTTGAAGGAGACAAAGATCCAAAAGACATGACCTAAGCTAAAAAAATGGACCAACTTAGGCAAAATGATGCCAGTTTGTTTACCATAGCAAGGCACAACTTCCAGACATTGTATGTCTCAAGGTGATCAAATTCAAAGTGTAGTCAACAGAAGAAATGATGAATTGTCTACTGATACTAGATCATAAGTCACCTATGTCCACCATGGATCAGAGATTACCTTCAAAGGTACTACTACTTCAGTGAAGTTGTAAAGTGTAGGATGTTCTGGTAGGCAGTGGGAGAGCTGAATGCGATTCACAAAGATTAATTAATTCAGACTATGTTTTTGCATTCTCCCCTCTGCCTCAGCTAAAATGCAACGTCAGCCTGCTCTGCTGAACAGGGCTCCATTCCTCAAAGAGAAGGACAAAGTGAATGACCTTAACAGAGACATGAGGTCTCAGGCAGGAAAAAACTGCTCATGTACAGCAAACCAAGTCTAATGACCTTCAGGGTCAACCCTAAATAACATCAATTCCATTTCCTGGAGATAAACAGGAGTACCTCTGGTGTCTCACCTTGAAGTATTCGGCTTCACAGGAGGCATTTTTGGCGATGTGTGAGTCGCACTCCTCGCGCACGTTGGCAAATTCGACACCGTCGGAGCAGGACTGCTTCTCCAGCTGGCTGCGGCAGCACTGCACCTGGGTCATGCTGCAGCAGCACGGAGCAAAGGGACAACAACGTGGGTCAAGGACAAATGGGACAAGATCTGACAATTACCACTCCTACTAGTCATGTGGAAAGGGGTTTCTGTGGGAACAATGCATAAAGATATTCTCTGGGAGGAGGCAGATTGTCTGTGTGATGTGTTTAATACAGTTTCATTGCTGATCTACCTTGCAGTCTGTTCTAAGAACTTTTTAAAACCAATGGGTAACTTAACCTGCCTCAGGGCTCAAGGTCTTCAGGCCTGCATTCTGGCATGTTTTGTGACAGCTGGTGGCTGGGGAGTCTGATGGAAGGGAGAAATCAGGCCCTGGATCTTGTGAGAGCCTGCAGTCCCAGTCTACCCTTGCACCCGCTGCCCCAAATCAACAGGTGTGGTATGTGGAAGTAAGACCAGAGCATGGTTCTGTGGGAGATAATGGACAGAAATGAAGATACCAAGGGAAAGGACAGTGAGAAACAGCAGAGTGTATTGCAAGCGAGGGGAAAAGAAAGACAAGGGAAAAAAAAGTATTACAGGGCAGGGAGCTGTGGAGAGGAGACAGGATTGTGCAGGAAACTTAGTGTCATTACACTGCTCATTAAATCATTCTATTTTATCTCAACATCAGTGAAAAAGCTGCAAACTTGTTCCTGCAGGGAAGAAAATATCTGCATGAGGAGGCTTTAAATCTGCATGAGGTGGCCTCCAGTCTGGTAGCTACTTGTCACAGGAATACAAAGCCCAGTGAAGACTTCTCGCCTCTCTCTACTCTGCTTTTATGTGTAACTCTGCTTTGCTCAGTAGTTCTGTGGGTAAAGCTCTTCCACCACTACCTTCTGCTACAGACACTGGGAAACAGAGAAGAAATACCCTATACTCCTAAAAAATCCTCTATTCCACTGCTGGAAATTTTGGTAATATCAGGAAGAGCAGCGAGTTAGTGGAACCACCAAGCTACAGGCTTCTCCCACCATCACCTGAGATAAGTGGCTTACCCTGCATCCCATCTGGGGCAGCTTTCCTGCTCTCCAGGACCATAGGAATGACCCTGCAGCTCCCAGGCAGTGTGAGGGAGTCCCTCAGCTCTAAGGCCAGGCAGCTAAAAGCAGGGGGCAGGTGGGTACTGGGCTCAGATTATGCATCTCTGTGCATGTGACACCAAGTTTCCAAGATACATTCCTGAAGATTCCAATTCCTATTTATTAGATTGTACATGGGTCACTTGCAACCCAAACCACTCTAGAATTCTACAGTTTCATGATTAGTAATGGTCTGACTGTAGTGTTCTCACTTGGACAAAAACAGCCATGATATTTCAATGCATTGGAACAAAAACCAGGACAATTTCATGAACAAATTTTTCAAAACTAGACTGTAAAATCATAGCAAGAAGTTAAGCCCAGGACAGTAACTTTATTTGGCAGTATATTTGAAGTTTTGATATCTGATTTAGTTCCAGTTTGGAAGAATATGTAGCTTTTTTGTTGCTGAAATTCCCTCTGAAGAAGAATTTCCATTCCCTGCCCAGCTCTGGGGTGGTCTGACTTTCAGGGCTTTGGAAGCCTCTAAAAACTGAACTCCAAGCCCAAGAGTGTGGGAGCTGAGACTTTCCAGCCTCTTTACCCCTCCAGATTCTCTTGAGGAGTTAGATATGTTAGCCACAGACAAGCAAACAAATAAACAAACAACAGCAGTCTTTCAGTAGATCTGTTTGATTCCTGGTGTGGCTTTGTTTTTTCAAACACAAGCCAACTCTGTGAAATCTCTGAAAAACATGCAATTTCAACCAAAACAAGAAAGTTTCTAAAATGTTTCCCACAGCTGTATTCATAAGTCATGTGGTCCAACCCAACTGTAATAAGGAATTAAACATTAATTGGATACTAGATTAAAATACCATTTGTTCATTCTGAGAACAACAATAATAAAATCACACTTCATTGCCCAAATCCTACAGCCAAGCTGCACTGAATTTTTCTGAAAATAAGCAGCTATTCACAATATGGCAGGTATTGAATTACACTAATATTGAACCTTTGGGAGCAGGAGGCCTCATAACTGATATTCATTCAAGATACTTCAGATAAAATCATGCATTTCTGAAGGATGAGTTTTATTCATGGCTCACTGGTGAACAAAAATCACCAAGACATTTAAAAAATCCTTATTTGTTGTTTCAGATGTTGATCTAAAAGTTACTTCTCTACTGGATAATTTGATTATAAATCAAGTTAAGAAATCATGTTTTATATTCTCACTTTTACTTTCTGCTAAAATTTAGCAAATGTGGTTGATTTTCATGCAGTTAACTTCCAAATTAAAATCTACACACCCACTTACATCCACAATATTTTCACATTTATTATTCTCCTGTCTCGAGGATGCACTCCTAAACCAGCACAAATGTCATAATTACCTATTTTTTATTTCATTTATTTTCATAAAATCATTAAAATTAATTTTTTTTTTCTGAGAACAATTTTGATCTACTTTTATTACCCTCTGTCTCTCTCATTCTACTTCCTTCAAGCTATGTCAGTGCTATTCATGTGTACAGTGGAAGGTCTCAGATAAAATATCAAAATTAAAAAGAATGATTTTGCAAAAACAAGCTAAGTCTTCCAGCCTTGGATTCTTCATTCTGCATTCTTGCAACACCAATAAATAATGTTATTCCTGATGTAATTCCAGAAAGGTTACACATTGTTAAAGGCATGCAAATACCATGTGGAGATAGACTGTTTCTGGCAAGGGAATTAAGTTGTGCAGGGGAAACTCTTCACTTAGAAAGGAAGAAGACTTATTGGACAGGTTGAGTTCCAAAATTAAATGGCAGCTCTTTCCAGCTGCCGTGAGTTTAACCACACCATGAGAAAATGAATGAATGGGAAAAGATCTGCTGTGATGACAGCCAGATATATTACTCATTAAAATTCTACACTTGTATTTACTGAGTCACAAAGACGCAGAGATAAACACTGACACTGTCCAGAGAGATAATGCTATGAGATAAAATCATGTGTGGGGCAAGAAACTGCAGTGAGAGATTGCAGATATTGGGCCCAGAGCTTTGTTTCAGCTTAAACACAACGGAGTAAGAGCAACCAGAGGGATCTTTGGAACTTGTGAACTTCACACAGGGTCTGGCTCACCTTGTGCAGGACAAAAAAGGAATGTCTGTAGTTTGACCCACACCACACTCAGTAAGTGACACTGACACAGCTGACAAGTCCCTCAGGATCCACAAGGGACTTTGGGAGAAGAATACTACAAATATGCTGGAACCCAGAAGTGTCACTTTGTTTCTGAGATGCACAGCAGATATGAGAATGACAAGGCTGGAAACCAATCCTTTCTTTACCATGGAAGACATTTTCCCTGTGAGGATGGTGAGATAGAGGCACAGGCTGCCCAGAAGAGCTTTGGCTGCCACATCCCTGGAACTGTCCAAGGCCAGGCTGGATGGGGCTGGGAGCAGCCTGGGATGGTGGAAGGTGTCCCTGTCCATGGAAGAGGTTGGAATGGGATGATCTCTAAGATCCCTTTTGACCCAAACCATTCCATGATTCTGTGATTATTATGGATGTAATTTAAATGGTTGGGCAACAGCCAAGGGGATGCAATTCTGGTTCAGTAAGGCAGTTGATTTCCACACAAACAAGAGCCTCTAGCAGCAGGCTTCCTATGAGGGAGGGACTGAATCTGAGGCACCACTAAATTATTATTATTCTAAACAGAGGATTCAAAACCAGCAAGGAAATTCTTGTAAAGCAAACTGGGGTAAGGACTCACATCCATTCTCTTCTGTGTTGCAGTCTTTGCACAGTAACTGCAAAAGATCTCTTTTATTTCAGGAACTTTATCAAAGCTGCTCACTTCAGAATGTTTTCCCCTCATGTTCAACTGCTAAACTTGCAAACTGAAGTTGAAATACACAGGGAAAATAATTCCCCCTGGCATCACGATATGGCTTTCTACCCCCCACTTTTCTAGAGCATTCAAGTCAGATGGTCAACACAACACTGCACTGCACTGGAGGGTCAGGGGATCCCACTGGGGTTTAAACAACCACAGGAATGCTGACATGTGGCCCCCAGCAGCTCCCACTTCCTGCAGGAGTCCAAGCAGAACCCAAGTTCTTTAAAACATCCTGTTTCTCAATCCTGTTTTTACCTGCCTAGACCTCAGCAAGGGCAATGAACCCAGGTCTGTTCCCATCTGTGTGCAGCAGGAATAAATGTAGAACATCAGTGTCATTACCCTCATGGGCCTGCAAAAAGAATCCTGCTCCCTCCGTGCTCATTCTGCCTCCAGTTACACCAGCAATTAGCAGCAGAATTTGGCCCTGACAGTTTGTGTCTGAAATGGCATCCTAGAGTGATTTTTCTGTACCTCTCACAGATATGCCAGTTTGAAATCATAACGGGAGTAAAATAATAATGATTTTTGAAAAGGTGCCAATTTTACTTAGTCATTCAGGGAGAGCATGCAATCATGAATAAATGCAAGCAAACTGAGTTTATCAACTTAGAGTTTTGTCAAGATGTGCTCATACCTCTCACAGAATACGTGCCTTTTATTTCACTAGGATAATTTTCTTAACTACATCTCAGTTATGCACAAAAACTAGATTAAGTGTTAGTGAGCTTTTTTCCCCAGTTCCTATGAAGTCCTAGTGAGTCTCTACAATGAAAATCTTTTGAAGAATAGATTATTTACAGCAGAATCTCAACTCACATTAATCAAATGATGATTAAGTCATCAAGATACTCACTCCTAGATTGTTCAATAAACTTGGTTTCCTGTTTTTCCTCCTTCTGTTTTGTCTGTAATTCTTATGACCCTTCAAGTATTTCCTAAATTGGCATTTATTTCCCATCTGTCGATTCTTCTGCATAAGAGATTGCTTTTGATGCCAGTATAAATGCAAAAGTCAGAAAACATGGATAGACTTCCCTGGAAGACACATGCTTTCTGTAATAAAGATCAACCCAACACTTCTACAATTATCAAGGTTAAATCACTTTGCAATCCATTTGAGTAGAGGGAAGCAAAGTAAAGCGTTTTAAATACAAATTTCTCTGTGAAGCTGCCTCTCAAACTACCAGTTTTAAGCTCCACTAATTAAAGGTAACAAGTGCATGTAACAGTAAAAATAATGCAAACTATCATAGACATAAAAATACAAATGCCAAAATAACATCTAAGAGATGCAGTAGAATCAAAATCTTAATTAAACATTTGCTTGCATTGTTTCACTTAGTAGATTACCAAACAGAGATATACTATTAACTCTCTGTAGGAATAAAAAAATCTCTATATTAACTGAAGGGTTCTATTTTCTACAGTCACATACATTTCACAGAATCATAAAAATACAGAATGATTTGGATTGGAGAGCACCTTAGAGCTCATTTCATCCACCCATCCTGCCATGGGCAGGGACACCTTCCACTCAGGCTGCTCCAAGACTTTGGCACTTCCAGGGATGGGGCAGCCACAGTTTCCCAAGGGCAACCTGTGCCAGGGCCTCACAGGGAAGAATTTCTTCCTAATATTTAATCTAAACATACTCTCTGCCAGTGTGAAGCCCTTGTAAATAGCCTCTCTCCATCTTTCTTGTAGGCTCCTTCCCTAAGCTGGACTAACCAGGAATCTCCTTGAATCGCTCTTTGGGGGGACTTAAAGCTAAAGTCAACAAAGGGCTGCAGAACAAATACCTGTGCAGCACCACAGAGGGCTGCCTCACATAAATATACACATAAGTACTTATTCAAACCATAGATTAGCCATGGAGCTACTCTGTTTCTCTATAAACATTTGCCCAGAAATGTGGCCAGATTCACAACCAGCTTGGTGACATTAGGCAGCCACACTGAGATGCCCTGGCTGCAGGCTGAGCCCAAGCCCCATGAGCAGAGCACAGTGGGAAAACCTCTGAGTAAGAGGCAGGACATGCACATGGGTTAGGGCTGGGGGAATCTACATCAGACTGACAGCAAAAATTAAAAGGACTTGATGGATGAAAAGTTGGTACTCCCCAAGGGTATATATGGAGTTGAAAAGCTGGGATGTAAGAGTTGGGTGCTTCATCTTGTAAGTTAGCTTTAATACCTGCCATTCCTAAGGTTTCACATTACAGTATAAACTGTGTTTTAATAAATAATATGTAACTATGTACCTGCATTCTCTAGACTCGGATATTAACGGCAGAGAAGCACATATTCTGTTTGTAATTGCCCACTCAACACCTTTGTCACAGCATTCTTCCACTGACAGATCTGCAGAAATGAGGAAAGAGAGAAAAACACAATATATTTAATACAACTTTAATAAATGGTATTGCATCTGCCAGTTAAAAAAACCCAACCAAACACAAGCAAGTGAGTTTTTCCCTCCCTGACTTAAACAAAAAGCAGCCATGGCCAAACAAAGCACCTGTCAGCACCATGCAATAAAGCCCAGTGCTGGAGGTTTTCCTTCCTTGGTGAAGCAAACTGCATTTTCTCCTAACCTTCCACACAAAGACACAGCCTAGGGACTGATAAACTGGCAGAAACCAGTTCAGATAGTCCTGCCAAATAAAAGGATCTTTGGGATAGCACTCCTTTATTATCAAAAGCAGCAGTAGCAACCAGCAACCTTTTAAAATCCTGAAGAATACAGGATAAACCTGATATGAAAAACAGATGAATCTCATTACAAGCGAATTTGCAGAACTACTTTTTTCCTGAGGTTATTATCCAGTTAATCTGTTTTCAATTTTTTACTCAGAAGTGTGTCTGTAAATGCAAAAGTACTATAGAGAGGAACAAAAAGGTATATGGCATTTTGATCACTTAACATATGAAAGAAAAATTAATCCTGTTACCAACTTATACCAACACTGAAACTAAGGGGGAAATCGCAGCAAAGACAATTATTTGCTTAAAGTATATTTTTGCAAGCTTCTAATTCTTCTAATTTAATAAAACTGAATACTGTTAATGAACTGAAAAGCATTACAGATTTGCTTCATATTCCAAGTGCAAAAGTTCACTGCACAGCAGGTGTATCAGAACTTGGAATAAAACTTGAGTCACACTTTTCTATTAATTATCTTGTAGTCTGAACAGCTCCTTGTGTAACAAATACACAAACTTCGTAAAAACCCTATCTGGTTATCCAGAGGGACAACTTTCTAATGAATTCTCTCTCTTTCCTAAGTGTTTTGACTGATGGCCCTGAGAAGTTCCACTCGTAAGTGCTGAGGGAGCTGGATGATGACACTGCCAGGCTACCTATGATGATCTTGGAGCTCATGGCAGATGAGAGGAGTTCCTGGAGGATGAAAGAGAACAAGTGCCTCCCTGACTTCAAGAAGGACAAGAGACAAGATCTGGGAAACTACAAGCTGATCACCCTGTTATAGAAGCATGGAATCATTCAGATTGGAAAAGACCTCTTTTCCAAGGATTATCAAGTCCATCCTGTGCCTGATCCCCACCTTGTCACCCAGACCAGAGCACTGAGTGCCACGTCCAGGGATTCCTGGAACACCTCCAGGGATGGGGACTCCAGCACCTCCCTGGGTAGTCCCTGACAAACCCTGATCAACTTTTCAGTGAAGAAATTCCTCCTATGTCCAACCTGAACAACCCTTGGAACAACTTGAAGCCATTTGGCCTTCTCCTGTCCCTTGTTCCCTGGGAGCAGAGCCTGATCTTTACCTGGCTGCCCCCTCCTGTCAGAAAGCTGTAGAAAGTGAGAAGGTTCCCCTTGAGCCTCCTTTTCTGCAGGCTGATCCCCCCCAGCTCAGGTGCTCCTGATGCTCCAGAACCTTCCCCAGATCCATTCCCTTCATTCCCTTCTCTAGACATGCTCCACCCCCTCCATGTCTTTCTTGTAGTGCAGGGCCCAGAACTGGACACAGGACTTGGGGTGTGCCTCTCCAGTGCCAAGTACAGGGGGAAAATCACTGCCTTGGCCTTGTTGGTCAAACTGGTTTTGATACAGGTCAGGATGCCACTGGCTTTTTGTCCATCTGGCACATTCTTCTCATTCTCTGGGAAGGTGATGGAGTAAATCCTTCTGGAAACAATGTCCAAACACATGAAGGACAAGAATGTGACTGGCAGAAGTCAGCCTGGATTTATGAGGAGTATATAATGCATTAAGCATGATGATTAAGCATATGATTAGTTAATAATCTCACAGTCTTTGACAAGGCAGTGGCTAGTTCAGCAGATGAGGGAGTTGATGTTGTTTCCCATGACATCTGTAAGGCTTTCAACACCATCTCCTATAACATCATCACAGACAAGCTGGCAGTGGACACTTCAGGTAAGCAGATAGTGAGGTGGCCATGGGAGAGCAGTGCACCCTCCACCAGCTCACAGATCACACAAGTCTGGCAGGAGTGGCTGATACACCAGGGCGTCGTGGTGCCATCCAGAGGAACCTCAACAGGCAGGAGAAATGAGCCAGCATGAACCTTAGGAAACTCTGCAAAGGGAAATGCAAAGTCCTGCTTCTGGGGAGGAAAAAGGCCTGTGCAGCAGCACACACTGAGGACCTGCCAGCTGTAAAACACCTGGTGGACTCCAAGCTAAGTGTAAGCCAGCAATGCACTTTTCCAGGAGCAGAGGCCCACACCAGCTTGGTCTGCATTAGACAGAAGACTGGCAGCACATGGGGGATGTGATCCTTCCCCTTTGCAGAGGGCTGATGAAACCACATCTGAAGTGCTGTGTCCATCCTGGGCTCCCCAGTTCAACAAAGGCAAGGACTTGCTGTACTGAGTCCAGTGCAGGGCCTCCAAGATGATCTCTGCACTGGGGTACCTTTCATATGAGGAGAGACAAGAAAAGCTGGGACCCTTCAGTCCAGAGAACAGAAGGCTTAGGGGGGAATCTGATGGGTTTTTGATAAATATGTGAGAGGAAGGGATTAAGAGGGAGCCAGACTCCTTTCGACAGTATTCACTGACAGGACAAGAGACTCTTGACACAAATTATACCTTGTGAAGTTCCATCCCAACACAAAAATCACTGCCTTACTGTGAGAGTGCCTAAACTCTGGAGGATTTCAAGAAGACTCTTCTAACCAAAATGATCCTGTGACTGATTACTTAATGAAAAACAAGTAAGATCCTTCCATCTGCTTGTTGCACAGAGGAAGGTAAATCTCATGTACTCAATTTTTACAGAGAAGATGAAGTTCAGAAGGACAAAATGACTTGCCCAAATTACACATCAAGCTGGTGGCAGAACAGGGAGCACACAGGATTGTCTCATCCTTAACTTTGGTCCAAGCACATCTAAAATGAACACACTTCAACAGGCAGCCACATTATGTTCAAGACATCTTCACAATTACTTTCTGTAGAGTTTTGTAAGGACATGCATCTGTCTCCTCTGGCTACACCAGTTACAAAGCCATCATTCTCAGTACCATTACAGCCACCTTCCATCTGTCTGCACACCCACCTCCTAACTTTCAGATGTTAAGATTATCTGAAATATTCGAATTGTTCTTGATCACTCTTACTTTGACACACATCAGATTGAGTTTGTACCTGCTCAGCTGGCAGATATTCACATGTGGGGAAGGCAAAAGCAGCTGAAAGCACAGAGAGAAGGTAATTCCCTTCAGTAATTCAGGGGTTTTTTTTTGCAGGGAACCTATATTTTTTGCAGGGACCTATATTCCCAACTAGGAATTATAATTCAAGCAAAAATTAAAGAGTTGAATGATTGTAGGATGCATCAGTCATCTTGAGGTAGGTACTCTTAATGCAATTATCAATTCTACAGTGCAAAACTCTGTAGTATTGTACAGAATTCTGGCTTTCCCTTCTTAGGAAAGGTTATATCAAAATGAAAAATGTGTAAAGGAAGAAAAGGAGGATGATCAGGGGAATCAAAGTCTTGCTAAATGAGGAGAAAATGGGAGAAACAGACCATTTTAGGCATAGATGAGTAAAATTTGTGAAAGGACACAGTTCCTGTCAACAAGTAATGCAGTATTACAGTATTATTACAGTAAACAACAATCAAAATCATCAAAACAAACGGGATCATTAAAACAAACATGTTTTACTAAGAAAATCACTATACTTATAAACAGAATTATATTTAAATGGTAGTTTGTAACAGTGCTCTGTATTCTATGACCCAGGTCATTCTTCTAGTCTTACCCAAAACAATAGTCAAAATTCTGTCATTACTAAGTCAAGGCAGTATTTCTCTTGAATCCCTCAGCGTGTCCAAAATTCATGCCAGTGACTGAAAGCTGAGTGCAATTTATAATGTTTTGGATTAAACCAGTGTAGTAAATAGCTCTCTGCATGAAATCCATGCATTTGTGTCTAAACTATTCTTTGGGAATAGGGACCCTGTCTGGGGCCCTCTGGCTGACAAACAATCATATGCATCAAATTTCATACAAAGGATTACAAATAACCTTATTTTTAGTGCTGCTGTCTGCAATCAATCTTAAGTGTGTTGAAAAATGATACACATTTAACTAAAATGCAGAGCTGGCGGTAGGCTTTTGCAGGGCTTTGTACAAATGAATCTTTAGCCAAGTTCCTTCCCAGAAGGACAATCCCTGGCTCTGGACACCAGCTCTTCCCTCCAAGCCCTGGCAACACACCTCTACTCCAACCAAATAACCCAAGAATTCAAAGCAGGCCAAGCTAAGAAAGCTTGTCTGAAGGAGTGCATCCAGATAAAGAAGGATCATGGAGAGTTTGTTGAAGGAGAACTATGGTCCAGGCCCATTGTTTTGGTGATATCACAACTCATATCCTCTAAAGATCCTGCCAAACCTCTCCTGAGAATAGAGGGAAGTGAAAAACAAGCAGTAAAAAAAGCACTCCACCCTCAAGGCCATTCTTCTGAAACGTAACAATTAAACAGTGAAAAACATTTTCTCTTGGCTTTGCAGTTTGGTTTAAAAATGCTAATTCACAGGCAAATCCCTGCTCTTTCAAGATCTCAAAGTGTGTGTCTCACATTGGGTGTCAGCTTCTGACTGCACTAGAAGTGATTCTATTTGGGCATTAAGAGTTGCTAATGAGTATTTAGAAAGAGGACAGACTTTACCACCTCCCAGCTGCAGCTTTGTTGCTGATTCAACTGTACACGTGCACATTCATGTGGCTCCCAGTTGGATCTCTGAGCAAAAAGTTCATTCTGAGGCCATTTGTGCCTTCTTGCACCCTCTTCAGGAGACAGCATGGAGGGGCTGTGGCCTCTCTGCAGCCTCTCCTAACTATGAGTTGGTACTGCAGGGTGGGCAAAGCATCAGGCAGTGGGAAGCAGAAGGTAGAAACTACTCTGATTATGACATCTCAAAGAATCTCACTGAAAAGAATGGTTTTTTTCTTGACTGTAATCACATCTCTTACTTCAGCTGGTGGGCACCTGGCACACCTCAGGGCTGCAGTGCCAACGATGATCAAGTAGGGATAACAGGACTGCTCCACTGAACCTGGTGCTCCAACAGTTTTGCCACGTGAACAGTGTCTCATGCAAACCAGCCAGAGAAATCTCAGGCATCCTAAAGACAAAGCCCTTATGGGACATGCTGATGACATAATCTGTGTTCAGATTAAATGTGCCCTTTTATTTGGAGGGAGAAACCCTACAGGAAAGTTGTAATGTGAGAATAGAGTGTCAGATCCATTTTGTAAAACTGAGGAATCCTGGTTCAGATTTCTGGTATCACAAAACAGAAAAATATGAGGATAAACCAGAGCTTTGTTAATAGGGAAGCATGTTATCTTCCTTTTCATCACATACAGTAATTTTGCATGGTAACTAATGATTCATTCAGAAAATCCCAAGTTTATTTTGGATAAAATCCAGTGCAGCTTTATCACTACTTTGTTCCTGTACAAAAGCCAATCTATTGGGTGTCCAGCAGGGCACCCAAAAGAACCTGAGCTCTATTAGTATGGTTACAGCAAGCATGCCTGTCCAAATGGATACCTGGTGTATGTTGGATTCTGAGAGATTTCAGGAGTCTTGGGAAGGAGACAGCAGAAGCACAGCTGGAACTAAGTTCTCTAACTTTACAGATGTTATGAAGAAAATCTATCAGATGGGGCATGATTAAGGTCAAAAATATTCAAACTTTAGGTGCACATGATGCATTCATGTGCTGGTTCTGAACTATGTTTACACAGACATGATGTGTACAAGCAAAAGTTGTTTTTTAAAAAAGGTATTTTGTTAATTTTAACAGGATTGTCATAACTTGTGGGAGTTCAAAGCAAGAAATTAGGTTAATATCTGCATAACCTTAGACTTCCATGATGTGATAATTGTTTATTCAGCTGCTGCAGTGAATATTTTCTGCAAAAGAAAGATAAGCTGAAGAACATTACCCAAAATCATGACTCCTGGAATGAGAACCCCTGAATTGTTTCTTGTGCAAATGCTAAGCAGAAGTAAAAAGAACTGGATTAATTTCACAGCAGTAGCATTCCAGCTAGATCAAAAAGGGAGATTTTTTGGTAACAATCTACAGTAGCAGTTATTCTGTGCAGTTGTCTCTAGTGGAAAGGTCTATGTACAGTCCAGGATTGGACAGCTGTTCTATGTTGGGTATGGATTTGGAACCTGAGTCCAGGTCAAGGGGTTAAAATCACACTTCTTATTAGGATATCTATAATCCTTTAAGAACATGAATTGATTATGTTTGCAAAATGTGGTGCAGATCTTGCCCTTCACTCAATTTACTCTGTAAGAGGCTCAGCACTAGGGAATGTGAGAAAACAGAACATGACCATCACTTCTCAGCATATGAGGATACAGGCAACAAACTCTGTGAGAGCTCAGCTCTAATCCAACATGTTTCAGTAACAGTGTGTCATGCAGAATTTTTGGAACTTGTGATTGCAACAGGCATACACTGGTTTAGGTTTCCAGTAAGAAAACCACTTTCAACAGTCACAGTGTACCTTTCTGATAAAACCTCTCTTTCCCTGTCCAGAAAATTCTCTCACTAGTGAGGCTCATCCATCTAACTGCCAGCTGGAAAAAACTCCAAATCTACTTAGAGAATTTGATCCTCAGAATGACAGACTGGCCAGCCATAATACTCAGAGTCACATTCTTTGTCTTCCAATCTCCCTTTACATCTGCATTCTCACAAAACTACAGCAACTGCACACCCCTTTAACCAAGGCTCTCCTTTGCTCAACATTCAGGAGAAACAAAGTGTGCTTGGCCTGATCTGCTGCACCAAATTAATTCCTCCTGAACAATAACACCTGGGTGTTATCAGGTGGACAAAGCTGCTTTTGTAGCAGGAACAGCAGTTAAGTCCTGGCAGCTGGGATTTGTACTCTTCATCTTTTCACTCTTACCCCAAACTGTGGAAATGCTGTCTCTGGCAATGCAAACACTCTGACTGGCCACTTAAGGTATTGAATAGACCTGGAGACGTTTAGACAAGAGGAAAGCCAGCTGACTTCAAAGGTCCAACTGGTAATAGACTAACATGACAAATACAGCTTTGCTGCATCTTCATATTGTATGTAAACCTAGGGATTGGACACACAGAGTAGGGGAAAGGGTGAAGGAGACCTGAAACCATGAAAAGGAAAGATGTACAACAGAAAATCTGGTCCCATGATTCTCTGAAACAAATAGTTTGAACTGGGAGTAAAGGAGAAATGAAGGAGAGCATTACCATATTTCATCAGAGACTATGGGAGTATGTGATGAATCTCTTCAGAATGGAGTTGGAATGAAGATGCCCCTCTTCAATTTTGTATGAAAAGAAAGATGCAAAGTGAATGGGAACTTTTCTTTTTCTGCAGAAAAGTGCTGGTTCACCTCAAGACTGTTCATCAAATACACCAATATGCAGATGGGGTACAGTGAACAGACACAGCTGAACAGAGGCACTAGTCATCTCTGGACAACAAGATATTCTCAGTCATTCCACTCAGTTCTTACAGGTTCCCTTAAAGACTACAACAGCCTCAACTTCATAATCAAAGCATCAAACTTGGAGCCAGGACAGCCTCTCTCCTAACACCCACAGCAGCAGGGGCCAGTAGGAATTCTCCAATGCACATGTTGTAGGATGCAAGGCTGTGTTCTCACCAGCTGTCCCTGTCCTATCCTGCTCTAGTCCCTCAAAGAGGATCTATGACTTTGGGCTTCTCTCCTTCAAGTGTGAGGAGTCACACTAGAGCTTTATGGGCTGCCAGACAATCACTCACAATTCACATGCAATGAAAAAATACACAGCCTCTCTAAACATGCTTAAAGGGTTTGAACCTTTACTTTCAGATGGATTCTCAGCTGAGGGTGATTATTTCAGGACATCTGAAATCACTGAAGAAACCCAGTGAGCGCACTAACTAAAGCAGCAGCACCCTAAAGGAAATGCCTGGTATGTTAGTGTGTTTGTGGTTGGTTTGAAAACAGCCAACATTTTACTGGAAATTTTTTAGGTCTGGAGAACACTCATTTATAGGGAATGTGACTTTGGTAGCAGCAGCAGCAGCAATGGCCATCACACAGCTAGGGGGATTTTTCAGATACAGCCAAACCTCATTTTATGACATATCTGTGTGCAGTTTATAAAACAAGTTCTTAAAACCTTCCATGGCAATAGCTGGTGAGGAGGACAGGTTTCATGGAGGCAATGCCATGCTGCAACATCCATTATGTCCTTAGTGGGGAAAGCACATGGTTTACTGCAGGGTTTTTATTATGTCTCAAGTCTAAAAATAAAATCTTTCTAAAAACAGGCAACTGGCCACTAAAAATTAGAAAAGACAACTCCATCTATTGCAGGAATAAAGCATCTTAGATATATATTTCTATATCTGTATCTCAAAATGTCAGAGAAGATGATGTAGAAAGCCTCAGGAGGTTATCTTGCCTTATGACTACTTTCAGGGAGACATGATAAAATTCAGTCAGTTGTGGGCAGAGTTCTACATAGTTGTTCGAAATCAGTATCAAGTGAGGCTGATTCCCAAACTTGTCTAGACAATGTGCTCTTGTGCTCCAAGAAGCTATACATTCAGTACCAACAGATTTTTTTTGATAATATTTCACTGTTCGCTGCAAAAGTGCATTTCAATTCATTCTTTCATTACTACCTCTTATCCACCCAACCTTCTGTGTACCTTAAGACTGCTGCTCCCTGAGGATGCCCTTTCTGGGAACAAATTAACACCAATTTTTTCATCTTTCTGGATTGGTTCTTTTTGGGGCTCCCATGAGAAGGCTGAAGATCAAAAGACATTAATACCAGAAGAATAAAGATGCTGAAAATTTCTAGAAGACATGAAAGTATGGAGAGAAACCTGGAGTCCACTGAATCAGCATTGTGTAAACAGCTTAGTACATGTAGTTTCTGTCCAGACTTTACAAACCCACAAGAACATAAAAAAAGATTCACAGCTCTGATGGACACAGGTGGACTGAAGAATACAGACTCTCCAAGATGACAAGGAAGGACATACAAAAAAAGACCCATAATTGGAATAACTGCAACTGCTGTGCCTGACCAACACCTGCTAAACTTTGCCCTCCATTTTCCCCCTGTGAAAAAATCATGCAAATAATGAAATAACTTCACAGGATGTTGATAGGAAAAGTGCCACATAAAGCTTTCTCATTTAAGAGCAAATATTAATCTTCTCTTGATTTCTCATTTCAAGTAATGAAAAACTGTGTGATTGGGAAGTTTTGTCTAGGGTATTAAAGTTAACCTATTGCTAGTCCTGTTCATTTGTATAGAGGCCATGACCCAAAATGTACTGCATTAAATGACAGCCTTTAGGTAGAACTTTAAGAGCTTTGGATTGAGTCCAAGTACATGTATGTATCCAAAATAAAGCTACTTAAATAAGAAGGATATGAGAATGTAACAAAGCAGCACATCTCAGAATATCAAACATATATGCCCAAGCATTTCTATTGTCTTAAAATGATTTCTATTTCTATTGCTATTCCTGTAAAAAGATTACAGGAAAAATATTTTCACACTGGGATTTCTGTATTTTCATCTGACTAGAAAATTAACAATAATAACTATGCTTTTATATACTGCTAAAGTAAAATGTATCTACTCTGTAAGCAGCAGGTTTATTGCTTAATAAAAAGAAACTATGGACAGTGATGGAAGATTCTGATATTCCAGTATTGCCATATCTAAAGAATAGTCAGGAAACACTAAGCAGATGGGATAAAATTTATAGCACAATGGGTCAAGGTTCAAGTATGGAAGGAACCACAGACTTTACAGAGTAGGAAGGAAATACAGATTTTTTTTTTCATATAATTATATAGCAATGCTTTAGGGAAGATTTCATTTTAGAGAGAATATTACATGAGACATGTCAAACTCTTACATGAGACTATCCTTGTTTTGAAATTATCTATACAGAGCCACAAATCAATATCTAGCTCTCCCAGATTTTCTGACTAAGCATTTATAGTAAAAGTACTCAGTACCTGAAATTTAATCAGTGACAAGAGCAAATATGGAAGGTGGCAGTATTTCCAATGGATGTACTGCAAGTAGTATTTGCACATTATATCCTTCCAAAGCTTCATAAATACTTGGAAACCCCCTAAAAAGCTGGAATATACCCTATGAAGTATTTCTACATCTGTACACTTCAGCATTGATAAAAATGATCTTTTCTGATATTGCTTTCTTTATTACTAAGATTAAAGTCTCAATTCAGATTTTGACTAGACTCAAAAATGAACCATTTATTGGGGAACATACTGCATCCTTGTGCAGCATTACTCATTTGTGGTGCTACCATAACCCAGAAAACAATGTACTTCCTATACCTGTGTACTCAGCACCCAAAACTACATCAGCTTTCTTTGAATGAAAAATGTAACAGTAATTTGATTAACTGAAAAGAGTATGAATGAAAATCCCTGAGAATATCAACATTTATTGTCTTCTTAAGATGCAGCAGCCCATACTCCAAATCCAAAAGGCAATTTCTCAAAACTTTAAAGTCTGAAGTAGGTTATAATAGGTACAAATCAGAGACAAAGTACTCCTTAGTGCCTGGGAGAAATAGAAATGCTGCTTGCTTTAAACATGAACAGAAGAAACTTCATGAGCTGCCTTAGCCAAAGATTTGTTGGTATACTGAGGAGAATACAAGCATGGGAGATGCTTAAGACATGGTTCATCCTGCTCATCAGAGAAGATTTTCAACACAACTTGTTCTGGACTGTCCTGTGTCTTACCAGAGGACAAGTAGCCTTGCCAAGTCTCATAAACATGCAGGTGACTGTCCCAATTTTCCCCTCAATGTACACTCTGTCACTGTAAATCACTCAAGTATATCATCTTAGTAGGTCCTTGTCTACTCGTCCATTTACTTGACATTATTCTGAGCATTTCTTAGCTAATTTTTATTCACAAAATACTATGGCCAGTAATTCTACCATTTTTTTCTAGGACTCTTCACTGATCTATACTGACTTTTTCTCTCCTTTTTAGGCTTTTTGCTTGTTGTGGGTTCTTCCTACGTTTTCTCTCTTGCTCCTGACATCTCCTTCATGGATTTCTTTGCAGACAATTTTTCTGTTCTTTCTCACCCTGCAACCTTCTCAGCCTCCTGCTTCCTATTCTACATCTTATCTTGGAACAATGCTATCCAACCTCCCAATTTAATTGTATGGTAACTATTAAAATCTCACCCCTGGCCTATCTCCTTCCATCAAACCTACACAAAACCACAAGTGTCTAACAGAGTGCTTACAAAAGCTTCTGCCTATTTTGGCTAAAATTACCTGCTTACTTTGTTATTTCTCGACTTTACCCATTTTCTTTGCTTCCTGTAACTGTCAACCATCACTTTTACAAAAGCTTTTGTTCATTTATCTCTTTCCTACTAACCCACTCTATGTTACCATTAAAATTCTTGCCTGTGCCCTGAGGTTGTTTTATTTGGATTTCAGCTCTCTCTTGCTTGACCTTCTCTGTTTCATCTTTTACTCTCTACAGATATTTTACTCCATCAAGTAAACCCAGATTCCCTGCTTACTGAATTAATTTTACCACCTACTTCTTTAGAAGTATCCATAACTCAAGAAACCAAACTCAAAAACTTTCATAGTCCCAGTTAACTATTTCAGTCAAGTCCCAGAGAGCTAAAGCCCATCTTTCATTTCAGAAAATAGTAATGGAAGTGTTGTAGAACAAGTTGGTCTTAACACAACTATTTATTGAAAACACATGTAAAGTTGATATGAAACTTGCAGAATGGGCTAAAGTAGGATGACAAATAAATAACTTTTGAAAATGCATTGACCTACTCTCAGATAATGCCTGAAATCTAACAGAACAATATAAATATACTGCAGTAACTTGATAAGCTGGTTTATGGGGGTTTCTCTTGGATTTCACTAACACGTCTGCTTTCAATTACACAGATGAAAAACAAAGAGCTTTAACATCTTGCTCTTCTCCTGATTGCAATAAAATGTCATTTCTGAAAATGGCCTCTTAAAACAAAACTCAACTAAAGGCTAATTTAAAGGTAGCACTCATGTTTTAGAAATGGTAGTATGTGATTTTTTGGGGCAGATTTTCTCTATGATAGCACGCAAGAAAGCACAGATTTAGCCTTTCATGTGTCCTACCTCCACCCATACACTTAAAATGTACTGTTATAAAAGCACATGTAAAAATCATAATCTTAAAATAAAACTCATTCCACAAAGTCAGTGGAACATTTTTTTTATTACAACAGTAAGCTTCCCCTGAATAGACATGTTTCCAGATGTTTAGTGAGTTAAAACAGTGCCTGTAGTACCAAGATGTGCCAAAGAGAGAGCTACAGGATGAACTATTAATACACTGACTGGCCATGGTGATCTTATTCATCTTCTTTGGTTTATGGTAGTTGATTTGTGTTAAATAATGTTTACAGTTAAACAAAGCTGTATCATGAAATGTTTTAAGATCCTTACTTATGCAAGGAATGATGTACATACCTAAATTCATGTGCACTGGGCAGTTCCCTTGAAGGCAGTCCCTTCAGTTTCTTCAGAATGAAGACTTGAAGAGCTACTGATGATTTGATGGTTCATTAGTAAGCAAGAGCTACTGATGATTTGATGGTTCATTAGTAAGCAAGAGCAATTAAGAAAATTGATGGTAGAGAAAACTGTATTTCATAAATACACTGTCCTCGTAAATTGGCAATTGTTTCACTAAATCATGTAAGAGCTCCTCTTTGCTCCAAGGCCCCTTATTCCAGACCTGCAGGGGAGCACAGGCTCTGCCCCAAAGACTTCAACAACATGATCTCACCATATAATTACTTCATTTACCTCCAAAACATAGATTCATATTCAATAGTCAATAATTATTTCACCTAAGCGAAGTCAACTCTTTAAATGCTGATCTCCTAAACAAGGATCCTCACCTGCTTTCAGACATTTAAATCTAATTTTATTCAGTGTACTGTTAAGTTTTAAGAAATAGAAATTCTCAGTCAAATTAGAGTATGGATTCTAATCTCGGAATAAAAACCTGATATACATTTTACTGCCAATTTTTCTATTAAAAAATTTCAAAATACTGAACTTACAGATCTAATGATTTCCCAGTTTTTTAAAAAGTTATCCAGTGACTGAGGTAAATTTACAGAGGTTCCAAAGTGAAATTTTTCATGTTCTACAATACTGCTGAATGCTTAAAATTACTATGTCTACTCACTGTGACACATCAAAACCAGAGTTTTGCTGATGTACTCTGGTCTAAGTCAAAGTAGGAGCTATATTGATTCTGGAGGTGAATGCTGCTCTTCTGACCATCTTATTTTGTTCCTCTCTAAAAGAAGCGCTACAATCTCTTTATCAAAAGCAAGTATTTTGATGGATATCTCTGGCAAGTGCTCTGCTTTATGAAAATCCAAGAATCAAGACACTGTGATACTAACAAATTATTTACTTCACTGGCTTTTGTCTGCCTAGGCCACAGACCATGTGCTTCCAAGTACTTGCCTGAAATGTAATAAAACCTCAAGGGACCCCTTGGGGTTGCTCTAATGGAAAAGTCACTTACCTGTTAGCCATGATAAATTCATTATCACCGTATGACAAACACTTTCTTTGTCACCTCCTACAAATTAGAATTTGCATGAGACTGCTACAATGAATTAAGTTCACATTCTCTCTTCAGACAGTACTAAGAGATCAGGAATAGTGTGCAACACAGAAAAGGAGTCATGGCTCAGATCCAGATCCCTGCTTTCAAAAGCAACCACATCACACGGTATCATTCATAAATGCTCCACATTTTGTCTCCAAAAAGCCCTCATCCTTTGCTTCGCTATTCCTCCCGCTCCTCTGGGATTCCGATTAACTGCTGGTACAGTTTCTCATGTTTTTCGGGTGTAGCTGTGTCTCCTCTGCTTTCGGACCCATCACCTGGCGGTGCCACCGCCGGGCGCCTCTCGCTGGGGACGAGGGGCACGGTGCGGTGGCCGCCCTGACGTGTCGCGATTCCTGCGGTATCTATCGAGCTGCTCTGGATCCCGGGTGGGGGTGTCCGTCACCCTTTCCCCGCGGCACAGCCCGTCCCGGCACAGCCCGTCCCGAACCTGCCCGGGGGTAGCGGGACCGGTGGGGCAGCGGCGGGGCCGCTGCACACCACGCCTTTCTGCTCACTTGGACGTGGCAGCGGCGCTTTAAAGCCTGCCCGGAACGTGCAGGGGCACGGGGAAGAAGGGGGCCCC
>VXBR01009875.1:49254-91437 GCA_013400215.1 Cisticola juncidis | reverse complement strand
CTCGTCCGGTGGGCTCCCCCTTTGCGCTTGCTGCTGCTGCTGTTATCCCAGCCGCCTGAGACCGGTTGGGAAAGAGCTTGCAGGAACCCCCCACTCGGTGGGCTTTACAAAGATTTAATTCAGTGCCTGCCCGCTTAATTATACAGCCTGCAAGTGCTCGGCGGAACAGAGCCGTGAGCGCAGCTCGGAGGCACGAACCCTGTTGCTTCTGATACCCCGCCGCCCCCACACGCTGCGAAAGTGACTCCCTTGAGCTCCGAAACTGCAGATCCTCGGCGTGAACCTCGGGCCGGCGTGACTGACTCTGTGGAGGAGAAGTGCAGCGACTTCCCTCGGTTCCAAGAGAGCCACAAACAAAGGCAAGGCAAAGCAAAACAAAACAAAAGAAACCACCTAGCAGAGGTTTAACTGCTAAAGAAGAGAGATTCAACCCCCCTTCTAGGTCTTTCCGTGGATTTTACCCCAGTACAGCTTTTGTCAATAAAATAAGATTTTTGAAAGGAGAGAGATTATAAACTCTTTCAACGAAATTCAGTGGGGAAAATAAAAATCTCTTCTTCCCTCCCCCTCCTCTTAAGAAGTCAGGATGAGAATTTCAACCCAAATGAGGCAGCTCTGCTCTGTTTCCCCTCCCATCTTTTTTCTTCTCTTTTTTTTTTTTAACCTCCTTATCTTATTTAAACAGGAACACAAACACTGATAGTGGTCAAAGGACCCAGTTGGCACTGCTTTTGCTGAGATCTTTAAGATAATGAGAGGGATAATGTTTGCAGGCAAATGGGTATGGAAACACACAGACAGTTCAACACCCCTATATACTTTGACCTCGATTTTACACAAAGAGGTGGAAGTCATTGTGTGTTTACTTAGAGGTTCTGCCACGTGAACTCTGATTGGGCTATTCCTCTTGTAACTACTCAATAATGCAACTTTTGAGGATCTCTCCTCAAACTGTCCAAAGGGAAAATGTATTTAAGGCAGTAAGAGTTGAATGTGTGTTTTCTTCCCCACCAAGTTATTTGTATTTTTCTAAGACAAGAACATAAATACAGCCATAAGAGCAAGAGTCCAACTATCTCAATAGCCTGTCTTCAGCCATAATCATTAAGTAGTGGAAGAGCATGAATAAGAAAAACACACATGATAATTTTCCTGACTACTCTCCCAGCCTTCAGCTCCTTTGAGTTTGGAGCATTTCCTCGGTGAAATGTGGTCTATGTGTACTTTGTAGCCCTCAGTGAATTTCTGTTCCATGAAATGAGAATACAAGAACTCTCCCCATGAGTTCTTGTAAAAGTTTATCATCCAAAATACCCTTTGGCAGCTGGTTGCATGGATTTACCAGTGACTGTGTGAAGGGCCATTTCCTTTTGTTCCTTTTGAACCTGATTCCAATGCCTTTCTGGTGCTGCCTCCCACATATAGTGCAGAAAGAGTTATCCAAGAACTGACCTCCATCCACACTCAAAATGCCCACATCATCTTCCTTTAACTGCTCTGGTGGGGTTTTTTTTGTTTGTGTTGCGTTTAGTTTCGGGGTTTTTTGGGGGGCGGGGGTGTTGTTTTTGTGGTTTTTTTGTTTCATTGGTTTTGTTGGTTGGTTGGGGTTATTTTGAGGTTTTTTTGGTTGGTTTTGTCCTCATTATTTTGTTGCAAAGGGGCAGCTGGAAAAGGGGAAAAAGGATGGATGGCTGATTTTATTGGGGAGGTGGACTTTAATTCGGGAATTTTCTACATAAGCTTGTCTATTTGTCTCTCTCCGTAAAATGCCCTAACTCAGTTTAAAAGGATTTTACATCAGTTACAGTGAGACCTTGCCATTGTTTCATTCCAACATCCAAAACCTCCAAGCTACCATTTTTTTCATGTATCAGACAGCTGGGAGAGACACCTAACAAAGATTACACCTTGTCTAAAATTTGTATCAGTTTACTGAACCAGAGGAATCCTCTCTATAGAAATTCTGGGCTCAGTTTAATATTGCCTTATTTCACTCTACATTAAAACCAACCCTAATGGATTAAAGGTGGATAGAAAGAACTTCACCCAGCATGCCTAAAACAGTGTAAAGTCATACATAATAGCCTGTCCACACATGGAGTTACCCTGATTAACACCATGTGTGGACATTTTTACTCCTGAGTAAGAATTCCTTGTTCCCATTTAGTTTGCCACCACAAACTATCCCAGAAACAAGGCAAATTTAAAGAAAAGTTTAAGAAGTATTTAGAGAAAACATCATGGCTATGGTCATCTGCAGATCTGACAATAGGTCTTTCCTTGGTTTGGGGTGGGTTTTTTTGCTTAATGCACATTTCTGCTATAAATTGGCACTCTCACCTACAGTCAGCTTGAGAGGCCTCAAGTACATGTGATTCCAATTACTGACCCCAAGCTCTGTAATGAGCTGAGCCATGCACGTCAGGCTCAGTCCAGAGGTCCTGGGAGTCAATGGAGAGCAAGGGCTTACGAGAGGGAACATTTTGCATAACCACATTTTTTTCTTATATCTGTTTGTAAAGGCTCTGTAATCTTTTGTGTAGCTCTAAAACAAACAAATTCTTTAATGAGGGGTTTGTTTCTACTTCAGAAGAATAAAAATCATTTGCAGAAGCTCAGATTAATGAGTAATGACAGCGTAACAAATCATTGCACAAGTCATTTCCAAGGGTCCTGTTGAGCGTAGATACACGCAAGTAGATTGACAAAGAATTTAGAATTACTTTATCAAATCCAGCCATCTATGGCAGCAGGTTCACAGCTCCCATTTGGCTACTTAGGAATTCTTGAGATGGCCTGATTAAGCTTCTATAAGGGCATCAACCTCTGTCTAATGAACAAATGACCCGAAGTCCCAGCTGTTGTGCCTCCCAGCTCATCTCTTTTACTGCAGCTCCCAAATCCTGATTTTTTTCCACTCTACCTATCTGTCCCAGAAGCTGAGCAAAAGAGAGGGAAATGAAATTGCACTGTCTTTCCTGTTTGCAGGAAGGATGTTGCAAGGAAGTCACTAGACTCACCTAGAAATTAAATCTAACTGTAGATTTTTAACTGTAAAGGGAAACTCCTTGGGCCCTGTGGCAAAAAAAATGAAGCTACATATTGGTTCTTGTTATGTGCTGCATTAAAGATGCATAAAAAGGCTTCTTTTCCTACATAATATGAAGAATACATCACTGATTGGTACAGATACACGAAGATTAAGAGGATTCATGTGGATCTTACCGTCTCCCACTGTAAATATAAGACCTCAGACTCTACAGTAGGGGAATCCATGGCTATTGGAGTACTCAGCTCAGCCCCAAACACCAGTATGAGCATGGTACAACTGACGTTGGGCTTCTTTGCTGCCTGGAGCAGGAAAAGAAAAAGAAACTTAGCAGAGTTTTCAGAGATGGATGCACAGTAATCACTGGTTATTTTTTGAAACGGCTACTGCCATTACAGATAACAATTGCTTGCTTATTTTGAGTCTAAATCAATGTAGTTTAGTTTTTAATAGCTCTCTGGGCTTGTATTCATGTTGAATTTGTCACTTTGTGCATCACCACCGATCACTAAAGCCCCTTAGGGTAGTATCACTTGGGGACAGTTCACTTTCCGTATCCTTGCCAGGGATTAATTTGGAATAAATCAGGATGCAGGCACATCCCCAACCTCAAATCCCAAACTACTGAACATCCATACCAAATGGCTCCTAGCCTAGGTAAATAAAAGGAAATGGAAGGACTGTGAGCCTCCTCTGTAGCCCTACAAGTCCAAAACTGCATCTCCAAGAAGGCCCACCCACACCACCACGCTTGTTATAGCATCTTGCAGCTAAAGGCAGAGCTGGAATTCCTTCTGGAATAATTACTATGTCATTCATAACAATCTCGAATTTAGGCTGTTCTTCATATAAATTGTATTACATAGAAATACATAAGTCATATAATATATATATGTATATGTAAAAATACATGGATGCCAGTAGTCCAAGCCACTATGCCATTTGCATATACAAGAAATACAGATGATTTATCCAAACAAGGGAATCTACCTGGGCTCTATGTTTCAAATGCCTAAAGAATGTCAGAAAAGGCTTGGCTTATCTTAAAGAGTTTTCCTTGCCAAAGACAAAACCTCTTTTTCCCTCTTTGCATGGATCAGTTAAATATTCCAGGCTGGCACTCATAACCCTGAGTCCTTTCCAACAACATTGCTTTTAAGCATGTTGAGGTTTTGCCCGTTTTGGAGTTTGTATCCATTTTTTTACATGTTGCCTCCATTTTCTTTTCTCTCCTGTCTGATTTAGGGAAATAGATACAGCTGTCTTGGACACTCAGAATACACAGATTGTCCAGTAATATGTATGAGGACTGCTTCTAAGACAAGGGGGAGGGTGGTTATCTGGACATAAAGGAATGCTTTGATGATCCATGTCCTATCTCTTGTGGCATTATTTGTAGAATTCAGGAATAACTCAATCTGACATTCATGGGGCATTTCCTGCCTCTTCTTCTAGAGATGCATCCTCCCAGTCTCTCAGATCTCTCACTTCCCATAAATTTCCTTTCCCTTTCTAAACTTTCCCATGTCCCCACACACTGAACTAGCCTGATGTGTGGATCTGCAAGGTGTTTTCCATGACCCGAGCCCTGGGAAGGCTGGGATCCTTTGGATAAGCTGGAGAACAGTGTGAGTCATGCACACACACATAGGAGGGAGCAATGGCATCTGCTTTAGATTCTGCTTGGAGCCTCCACAAATCCAACAACAGCAGGGATCAGTTGCTATTTTAGCTGCAGTCCAAATAAAATCTCATTATAAAGGGTGGGGAAATCCATCAATAAAGTAAATGGCTATTCTGGTAAAGGCTATTTCCCCTCCTGATAACCCTGGTAAATCTGAACCCTATCCTTTGTCAAACAAAGGTAACGTCCAAGTATGTGACCCAATGATCTTTGGGCACCAGAAAATACAAGTGAATATAAGACATTTCAGTCTTGAATAAATAAAATCCCAGAGTCAGTTGTACCTACCAGCTTCAACCAGGAGTAGTTTTCTATGTTTCCTCATGGTCACCAAAGACCTGCATCATTCAGTACTGCTTCTTCACTGTTTTATGAATTTACTGTTTCTTTAATTATTTACAAGTGTTTTTGCATAGTTTTAATAAACAAGAACCCATCCTACCCATCTGCAAACCATCCCAGTCTGCCAGAAAACCTTTATCTTGCCAGTAGAAACTGTGATTTAGAACAATATAATGTAAGCAGACAGTCAGTGGAAAGATAAAACTCTGCAACAAATTCATGTATACTCATTTCCTCTTCTCCCCCAGTTTCACAGCCAGCCTGTTTCTTTTCCTTAGTCTCAGTTTCCTTATCATAGGTTCTCAAACTTTATTTACTCATGTACCACATCTTTTAGGCTTCACAGCCTTGGGCTTAATGTCTTTGTCCCAGGAACCCAAGATCATTCTTGGTGGCCTCATTCTACAAACACATGTTAGTAATATTATTTACAGGGAGTGTGGCTTGCATTTACAAAATGCTGACACAATTCTGAGCAGTGGATATGAGAGGGTACCTTAATAAACATTAATTTAAAAGTTATAGCAGTGTAGCAAACTGTTTAGAATAAAAATATTATAAGCTTACCATATTTTCTGGCACAATTCCACAGAAACTGGTTGATAGCTGATATGTGTGAAATCTGTACACACCAGGTTTTAACTGGAAGGGTGGATGGATCAGAAGATCTATGTACAGCTGCAAAATGCAAAGATTGAATGAACTTCATGTTCCAGGCTGTGTGTGCCCTGTGGCTCTCAGGACAGCCAGTTTCATTTGTACATACTCCATTATTAGCCACAGCCTATGTGGATGAGGAGGCTGGCTCAGTCTTTGGAGAGCTCTAAGTTTTGGATAACATTGAGTTGTTCTGTCTGTCAGGGACTACTCTGTCATTTCTTTCTTAGCTCCTGGGTGAGGTCTGCAAGCAGAGGAAGCAACAAAGTTTAGGTTCCAGCTAAAAGAACTTGAAACAACTAACCCTTCTTTTCCAGACTATCCTTTCCTCACACTCTGACTTCTTTTGCCTTTGGTCTCACAACTGTTCTTTCATATAGTCATAGAGTTTGGGATTGGGTCAATGAGATTCCTGCGAGAGGGAAGAAAAGCCCCCAAGTGAATGTATGAAAATAGGACGTGGCATAAAGACAGACAACAGCAACTTCCACTGAAAGGAGCTAGGAAAAACATCCAGGCTGCTCACAAAAGTGACCTCCTCACCTTGAAAGTCCTAAATATTTAGGAATTAATTATCCAGGAGAAATGTCGCTTGCTAAACAGCAGGTTTGAGCAGACCTTAACAGACATTCTGTTTCTCGCTCATTCTCTCTGGCTTCTGAGGTACCTTTTGGCCAAATAATGGACCTTTTGGTACCTCATATTGTCTACAGGGATAACCCAATTTATAAAACGTTTTGAGCTCCATAAAATTAAACAAGGTGCATAAGAAGTAGTTGTTAGAAACTAACAACTTTTAGGCCCATTAGCTTCCCAAGATTGTGGTATGAAGTAATTTGGGCCAATTTTAACTTCTATTTCCCATGTTTCAAAGCAGCATCCCATATAGTCTGTATTACAATAACATTAGCTTCAGAATAGCTCTCAAATTCTCTCCAAACTTAGAAATGTACAGGCAGGCACATTTCCAGCAGAATAACAGATACAGACATTTGTTGGATAGTTATTCCATAACTTGTACTCCACTTCTGAAATATTCCAATAACATACAGGCTGCCATTACGAAGACCTAACTTGTGCATGTCAGTAATAGTTGCATTGCAAGTCAGAAAACAGAGTTCTTTCAAATAGGTGCATTTGAGGGCTACATAAATGGTGTCTTAACTCTCCTGCAGCAGATAGATCATATGAAAAGCATTTGCAGAATCATTTACATGAATCCAGAAAAAGAAGTGCCTTTATTCATCTCAGTTTATGCAATATACTGTATTTAATAGCTCTGCTAAAGACAAGTGAAAGCTTGGCTCTAAGGAAATCATTGGCAAAAATCCCACTGACTTCAGTGGGGCCAATACTGCTGTTAACTCCTCTCTACAAGGAAAATCCAGATTGGCTAGGAAGCTGGCCTGCCTCTGCTAAGACCTCAATCTAGACTGCTTACATGTTGAACTGAATTTGTACAATTACAAAAGCTGTTATTCTTGAGAATTTGCCAAATCCTCAAGACAAAACTAGCATAATAAATTATCCCCAAACTTTTACCCTGGAGTAAAACAAACCTTCTCATTTTATAAATGAAAGCACCTATGTTGACTTCCATATTCCAGTGGTTTCACTGAGTTTTGTAGAAATTAAAAAATGTATTATTATTGCCAAAAAGAAACTCATGCTTATTCAATGAACACTGATGAAACATTCTGCCTCCAACTTTGACATTTCATTATAAATGCACTATTTTTTTTTTCAAATATAAATATATTGTTTTGTATGTTCTGAAACTATCAGAATTAAGGATCATTCATAGTCTGTGAGGAAAGGCTAAGTGAATTGGGATTGTTCAGCCTGGAAAAAGGCTCTGGGATGACAAAACTGCCCCTTCCAGTACCTGAAGGGAACCTAGAAGAAAGACAGAGAGTCACTATTTTCAAGGGCCTGGAGTGACAGGACAAAGGGGAATGGTTTCCAACTGACAGAGAGTGGGTTTAGATTGGATATTAGACAGAAATTCTCTGCTGTGAGGGTGGTGAGGCACACAGTCCCCAGAGAAGCTGTGGCTGCCCCACCCCTGGAAGTGTTCAAGACCAAGCTGGACAGGGCTTGGAACAATCTGGGACAGTGGAAAGTGTCCCTGCCCCTGACAGGGGGTGAAATGGGATGGGCTGTAAGCTCCCTTCCAACACAGATCATTCTATGATTTAAATATATGTTTATTCCAGACCATTTACTGTACTAAACCATTTCAGTTTCCTTGTTCCCATCCAAATACAAAGATGACTTTGTGAATAGGAAAAAACCACAAGGAACTGAATTTAATGTGGAACAGAAAATTCAGCAACATTGTGATAGTGCAACAAAACTGTGGAGAGTCCTCTCTATAAGTTATAATGAGGATGGTCCATGTTTAGAGTCCTCTGCTAAGCACACACAATGCAGACCCATGTTAGTGATCATTGACTAACTCTGTGTACCCCCTTGCAAAGTCTTTCTAGCTGCATTTCTTTTGAACTCTGTAAAGTTTCACAGTAGATGTTCAAGTAATGATCATAGCTGGAAAATATTGGACTGTTTGCTCTGAAGCAGCAAAGCTAAGAATAGCTTTAACTTAGCAAGGAACTGCCACTGAAGAAACTGGTAATATTTCTGTTGGAGTGCTGTAGGACTTGCTCCCATGGGATGGTATGTAGCCTGATTTCAATACAGCCAAACACTTCATCATTATTTAACAGGCTTATTAACTTCACTGGGATTACTCACACACCTTAATTTATACATGCCCTTAAATTCTTTATTGAACTGGGTTATATAAAGTGTCCTAAAAAAAAGTCCACTCATGTTTTTCATTTTCCAAAATGTATCTTGAGAACTGTAGTCTTTCACAATGATTTCTGAAGCCAGCATTTGCCAGACTCCATCATGGGTCAAAAGAATCTTTTCCACACACATGCTGTTCATGCCTCCTTCTGTATTTCCTGACAGCTCATAGAATCTGAGGTTCTTTTTACTTCACTGCCTGTCACAGTGAGCTGTTTCCTTTCTTAGTAAAGCCGGCCTTACTAGAAATATCTGTAAATTCTCTTCTGGTTTGCTGTTCTGTTTCTAGTAAAAAAATTCATGCTGGAGTTTTCACTGCCAGATTTCTCTTCAACGCAACATTGAGGAAGAGGACCCAAATAGTAATGCCAGCATTGCTTTCATATGTCAATTATATGTAGATTTTCAAAAGAAAAAGAAAAAAGAAAATTTCCCCCTTATAATTTGAGTTTATTTATTCTGTGAAGGAGGCAATGACTGCTCTTTTTAAAGGGGTAGCAGTCTTAGCATTCAGTTTCTGTTCAGAACTTACTTTCACGGAGAACAAACACAAGAGTGTGTTTGTATCTCAGGGAAGCATATCCCACATTCATTTCCTTCATGAGTGAAGACATAGAAGTAGGGACTTTCAGGAGACTACAGACAAACACAATAACACATTGTCATATGCCCATGCCTGTTGTTCATTACATTTTAGCTGAAAGTCATCTCTTCCAGGCATGGTCCTACACAGGAAAATCACTCCTTAATTTGCTTATGTGTACATTAGCTGTTTTTTTCCTGGAGGATCTAGCACTGTGGAGGGACTTTGGTAAAACCAGACCCCTAGATATTGCCTTCATATAAACAGCAACTTTGAGAAGTACTGGTCTATGAAATATTAATAAAAGCCTAAAGAATTCATATGTTCTCTCTTCCTACTTTCCCTAGCTCCTCCTCATACAATATAATTAATATTTTCCTTAGACACCAGATAAAATACTGGAGGTTTAAGCTGTCAGAGTTGCTAATAGCTTCTCATCAGACTGATGACTTTTGAGATGAAAGATTAGCTAGAAATCTTTCCTGCTAGAAAGACAAGTTTGTTCTTAAAAGCACTGCTAGGCTAGAAATGAGACCTAATTGTGTATGTGACTTCAAAAAGTCCTCACTCTTTTACCAGCAGGATCTCTGCATCCCTGTGGATCCCCAGGGGCTCTGGGTGGATCTCTGCATCCCTGTGGATCCTCAGGGGCTGTGGGTGGATCTCTGCATCCCTGTGGATCCCCAGGGGCTGTGGGTGGATCTCTGCATCCCTGTGGATCCCCAGGGGCTGTGGGTGGATCTCTGCATCTCTGTGGATCCCCAGGGGCTGTGGGAGGATCTCTGCATCCCTGTGGATCCCCAGGGGCTGCAGGGTCTCAGCTGCTCCACCATGGTCTCACCATCCCTGCAGAGGAATCTCAGCTCTGGTGCCTGGAGCAGCTCCTGCCCCTCCTCCTGCACTGACCTTGGTGTCTCCACGTTGTTTCCCTCACATGTTCTCATCTCCTCCTCTTCTCTATCCAGAATCAAAACTGCCCCACTGTCTTTGTTTTGATTTTCTTCTAAAATCTGTTACCACAGAGGAGTTACCATCACCTCTAACTGGCCCAGCCTTGGCCAGCAGCATGAACATCTTCAGAGTCATCAGGGACTGGCTCTGCTGGACGGGGTGGAAGCTCCCAGCAGCTTCTCACAGAAGCCACCTCTGTGGCCCCCCTGCTACCAAAAACCAGGCCCTGCAAAAGCAACACATTAACAGACACAGATAAGCAACATACACATCAGCCTTTAGCAATTTTAAGTTCTGTATTATGAGCACTTCAGAACCAGAATGCACACACAATGGTTCCTCTCTATCTCCGTCTGCCCCATGAGACACTCTTCAAAATGTATATTTTTTCAAAATTTATTTAGAATATAAGAAAAGGCTCAGGCAATGTGAGTTTGTCTGGCTCCCATTTTTATGTGTTTGTACCAAGTTTGGCTTTGGCATTCTTATGTACCACCCAAGTTGTGTTTTATTTGGAGGTATTTTCACAGTGTTTGTCTCTACTTCAGAGGACTCAGCAAAGGAATACATGTTTTGCACTTTGCTACATGGAATTGGAACTGTCTATAGCATTTATAATCTATAGCATTTATAATCACATTTAGATATTGAATTGTCTAGGCACTCTTATTTGTCTGGAGAACAAGGTATGTATTTTCTGGGACAAACACAACCACCTTCTCTTTTGACCCTCATGCCTATGAAAAGCACCCATAACTGTTAGGGAAACACCACAAAAGTGCAAAATTTGAGCATGTGTTTCTTTCCTTTTATGTTTATTTATGTATCTATGCATACATTGTTATGCTGGCCTGGTTCTTGCTTCAACACATCCCCAGTTTCAGCTGAAAAGCTCAGGAGGTTAATGTTCAGTGTCTCTCAAAATGAAAAATTCTTGTTTAAAGGACCTTTTGTACACTTCAACAAGTTACATGGTTTTGCCTTCAGACTCCTACATTCCAACCATAATTTCAGGGAAAGATTGAACAGATACAGAGCTTAAATCTCCTCCACGGCATGAAGAAAAACAAAAGTGATATCATAACCAAAAAGGCAATGGAAGCACAAATATCTATATGTCTAGATTCTCAAACTCATGGCCCATGTAAATCCACATGGCTCCACTCTTTTCATCAAAATTGTGACAATTTGCAACAGAAGAGGATTGCCAACTCTTGGGAAAAAAAAAGAGGGTGCAGTATCCTATGAATTTCTATGCATAAGGCAGAAAGTTTATTAGTGTGTTCTCAAAGATATTGTAGTTAATTTCTTTATTAAAAATTTTTTAAAAAGCTTATTAAAGTTTGAAACAGACTTGGAATAACACCAATCACTGTAAAGACAAACCTTTAACACTTCATGTATAATGTACTACACTGAAATGTAATACTTAAAAATATTTGTATATAGGATTTGGATTTAAAGTTCTTTCTGTTATTACATTTCCCATCTCCTTTTTTATGCCTTTTTTTATTTCCAGAGTAAAAACTTCTTACGGCCTCTGCTTCAAATACAAGAAAATCTGGTCCCAGATGTCACTAATTGGGAACAGGTTAGCAGAGAGACTTACACAGAGATGCCTGAAGTTACAATTCATCATGTGGGATCTGACAACAGTCTGGTTCACTGGGCTGTTTCATTTCATTGTATGATAATAAGCTTTAACTGGTACCATGCAAAGCACAGAGGGTGTGCTTTTTAAGAAGGGAAATTACATTAATATAGGTATTTTTAAAAGCTCTTAGTATTTGCAACATACCACATAAATATCTCCTTTCTAGCCATGGATTCAGCAGAAGCACAAATTGAAAAGAGAAGTTCATTAATCAGTGTCTTTTGTTTCTTAAGATCTGACATTTAAAAACTAAACTTAAGGAGTTAATTGTCTTTCAGCAGATCACTAGTTAAAGAACATTTCAAAATTAATTTCCTCTAATAAATACAATATTTGGAGAGGAAAGGAAGAGTAAAGGGAATTGCAGTTAATTATGATGTAGATTTGCTTTTGCTGCTGCAATCAGCATCAACATTGCCATTAATTTCAAGGGTAGAAAGACTGAGCTACTACATTACAGTTGCACTAAATGAATAAACAGAAATACTAACTCTTGGGAAGGTTAAAACACTGTGTTAAAACACAAATACTTAATTTGAAGTCTAATCTCTAAAAAATAAAATTATCAAATTACAAATAATTGAGACAGTTTTGCACATTTACATGAAAGCTTAGTCCAGAGACCACTGAAGTCAACTAACAATTCTCAATGCATTTCAACTGATTGAAACTGCCAGATAGCACTCACTGATGGCCAATTATTTAACTAAGATATTAACACTTGTGCTCCATTAGAAATGTTTACTTCAAATTTATAAGGTTTTTTACCTACAATACAATGAAACAATGTAATTGTACATACAAATTCTGGCATGCTCCCATTGAGAGTATTTTGTGAGCCCTATTATCCATTTCCCTGTGTTTACTGTTAGTCATTAGCCCTGGTGCTAATTGTGAGTAAGACAGAAAAACACTGGGGGCTTTCTTTCATGTTCTTTGCATTGTCTCAAATGACTACATAACAATTTGGGTCCACTGAAATCTACTGCAAAATTCTCCTTACCTCATAGGAAATAGGATCCAGTCCAAATTATGTGAAACATTTTCTGCTGTGGAGATTACTTTAGACATACTCTGCCCTTCAAATCAAATGAAAACTAGCAGGCAGTTAATATGTACATATATACTAACTAACCATATAATTATTATTTTAGCATGTCATTCATTAACGTGTAAATTCTTTTTACTCTTAATTTCATGGTCTTGGGAATATTAAGATTCAGATTTGAATCATGCAGTTGAAATACACTGGTTTTGACAAGAAAGGTTTTAAACAGTGAGATGCCATTTTCATTTTTAAGATCACTTTTTGGCACTAGATACATAGCTCATTATAATTATTCTGACAGGTAACACCAGAGACTCTGACTCCCTTTCTTGTTAGAGAGGTCTTTGGCATACTGGGGTGTATTGTGGGAGTCAGGCAGCCACTGGTCTTTATGGAAGGTATATCCTTTATATCCCTTTGGAAGAATCAGGAGAAGGAGAGGTGGCACTTAAAATTAACTTAAATTAACTTAAAATTAACTTTCACCAAAAAATCATGTTATTCACTCAAAAGAAAATGAATGTAAATTTTACACTTAGTGCAGAATCAGAGGCTGCACCTGAATTCTAACATGGAGTCATCTTCGTGTTGTTTCAAAACTATTCTGTAATTTTTCTGTTCATTTAATCCCTGGTTTCTGTGTTGGATTCATATAAAGTCTCCAAACAGAAGACCTCAGAAGGCTTAACAATGTATGTGAAATGGAGAAAAGCAAACTGCTATCTCCTTATAACAATTGCACAGAACAAGCAAGTAAGGACACTATGTTTTTACAAAGCTTTCTTAGAGGATATTTCAGGGTCTCAAAGGAAGTGCCCCAAGCACTCTCTCAAACTCAGAAGTCTCCTCTTCAATATTTAGGGAGGAGTGCTATGTCTGGCTTTGTGGCACACAGAGTGCTCAAAGCATTGCTAGTAGTTACGATTAGTTATGAGTTGTATATTAAATTCATTATGGAAATTAATGCTGAGATTACCATAAGAATGAAAATCATCATTGCATTCTTACTATTCTCCTGAACTTCCTGAAGTACAAAGCAAAGAAGAAACAGACCAAAACATCTCAAAATAAATGTTTTTGTTTATACCAGCGGTGTCTCCTTATAAACAGCCAGTTTGGCTTCCCAGTGAGGAACAGGGAAAATAAATCTGCTATGCTGATCAGAAATACAATTCTCAGACTACATTCAGTTAATATTAAAAGACATCCACACAGGCACAGGTCTCTAATCTCTCCTGTGGGGCAAAGAAAACAAGGGAATGCAATTTATTCTCGAGACTAAAATTTTCATTGCTCCTCAACCAGCCCTTTACAGCCCCTTTAGAATCTAAATTTCAAACAGATTTGCCTACCCGCTCTGATGTGTTCAGGGCATCTTTCAAACAGTGCAAGAAAGGTAATATAGTGGAGCAAATTTGGCAATTTGCCTGAATCCAAACACATATTGACTGTTGGCAAGACAGAAATGGTTTGGTTATGTCAAAAGTGGCATATGTTAACTTCAGCAAACAAATCTCCACTGCAGCAGGAATTTAAACACAAGTGCAGCTCCAAAGCATAGTGCTCTTGACAGAACAAGAAAACTTCTTTGAAGGAATGAATGAATAAATGCATGCCCAATACACAGGAAGTGGTGCAATCTGTCTGAGGATTCAACTAATACACTAGAATAAAAAATTCTAAATGCCATCCTGCAAAATGGCTACTACCATTTGTTATTATAGCTAAAAGATGAGAAAAATTAAAATAACACAAATATGATCTATGCTGCTTGTAATTAGACTTGAGTCTTAGATGCACTGAGTTTGGGGGCAAAATTCTTAGTGAATGTTCACTCCTTCACTGCAAGCTTCAAAAATACTCTTATTCCGACTTAAAATTTATGAATTCTTGCACTTTTTTATTTACTAGATAGTCAGACCAAGAAACGGGCTGTTACATACAATTTGATATTATTTTATTACACATTAGTCTGACATTAAAAATTAAAGTCCTTTGCTATCTTTACATATTGCTATTATTATTGTTGTTATTATTATTATCATCATGGGTCAATATATACTGCAAACAACAAATAACATAAGCAAAAGAGTTAGTGTAGCCAGAAAATTCCTAATTTTGTCAGAAATGCTGTACTGTATTGCTAGATATAACATATATCTGTACATATATGAAAATACATTCATTTCATAATCAGTCAGCAAGAGTCTCTAGGTGAATTCAGCATCCTAGGGTGCCAACTATAAGCCTCATTTAATTGTGAATTAAGCTGGTATGTTAATGATGGACAGCATGCTAGCATCTGGATAGACAGGGAATTTTCACTGAATAGACAGTGAAGAGCGATTTCCCTATTTATCCCTTCATTAGCAGTTTTATGCTAATATAACAATATTATTTTCAAAATCCTAAACTTGCATAAATCTCATGAAGTCGAACAAAAAAGAGGATTAATTACTGTTAATAGAACTAAGCTGAAGTTAATAATGAAAAATGTATTTTTCTTAAATCCCTGGAATCCATTAAAGGGAACTGCTTTGTGGCTGTGGTGGACTGAATGTTAATCTAACCCATATGCTTTGGGAGTGCCCATTCATACATAAATTCTCAGATGAAGTATTTGAAAGCATTATAATAATCTTGTACAGCAATATTCTTCTAGATCTTAAGCTGGGTAGTTTTAAGAAATATATGCCTTAAGGAACCACATAATTTTTTGTTGAGTTTTAGCTGAAACAAAAAACCCCAAGCCCCGGTTGGTTCTTCAGAAATAACCCTTTAAAAGGGTTTCCCATTCTGGAGTGTTACAGCAGCCTCAATGAGTCAGCAAAGGAAGAAAGCACTATTCTGCTTGAATGAACAACATAGTACATTTATGGAACAGTCATGTTTCCTGGAAAACCACAATTTACATCAACTGGGTTTGAACTCCTTCTTCTCATACCAGGCTTTTAAAACAGAAACATGAGTTTCTACTCACGCTATATTGAAAATATGTATGGCAGATCAATAACCTTAAAAAATATCAGAAGAGGATTAGAAATCCCTAATTAAAGTGCCAAAGTTAATATAATTTTTACTATGATCAGTACTCTCTGATATTGTCCATATATTTTTTATGCCCCGATTTTAAAGGACAAGAAATACAATGAAATGTCTAAATCAGACTGCAGTTTGGTCAGATTTGGAAGCCATTAAGTCCCTTTAAGTAACTTTGGAAGTCATTAGGTCCCTTCATATTTTATGAAAATATTAGCTCTAGATTCTTGCTTGGATATCTAAACAGTCTTATAATATAACACACCACATGCCCCTAACAGGTGATTTTGGTCTTGAGTTGTATCATTTTGGTCTTCATTTTTTTAAAAAAAGAAACACTTTATTTGCATTCCTTAGGAACAGAAATTCAAGCCAGGGGGCTGTTTAGACTGGTATCTTTTTGCTACCAGTAGCCACAAGTGGATGCTCAGTGAAGAGCAATAGAGAAAAACCAAACTTTTTCTTCAGAAGTCCCTCAGTTTCCAGTTAAATGCAGGTCACATAATTTCCTAAACTTACTGGATTTTTTTTCTGTTTAGTAATCTTTAGTGGACTCTTCTTCTAAGTGTTTGTCCACTTCCCCCTAAAATCCACATGAATATGAGCATCTGCAATGCCTTTTGGTGAGCAGTTCCATGGGGCTACTACTCTTTGCATAAAGAACTGACATACTGTATTTGTTCTGAAGCCAGATTCTTTGATGTGACTTAGTTTTT
Source organism: Cisticola juncidis (assembly GCA_013400215.1). Classification (NCBI taxonomy): domain Eukaryota; kingdom Metazoa; phylum Chordata; class Aves; order Passeriformes; family Cisticolidae; genus Cisticola; species Cisticola juncidis. The sequence goes on along the minus strand of VXBR01009875.1, from coordinate 74,903 downwards.
TTATGAAAAGGAACAATGAACAGCTGACCTGTATCTATCCCTGTGAAAGCCAGGACCCTGTGGATTTCTCATCAGCCCTCTAAATCTACTCCTTTTCTGAGTAAAAAATGGCTAGCCTAGGAATCAATACTTTCTAGAGAAACTCTTGCTACCTTTTATGCCTTCTCTAAATATTTTCAAGTTTTAATACATTCCTTTTTGAGATCTAGGGATCAGAACTCGCACAATATCAAAAAAATCATGATGGAACTATAAAGATACATGGTGGCCCAATGGTGTTCTCTGTTTTGTTTTCAGTCCTGAAAATGCCTAGCAGTTGATTTGGTTTTATGACTGTCACTGAGCAATGAATCAATGCTTTATGAAACTAAAGATCATAACCTCAGAATCTTGCTCTTGAGTGGGAACAGCTGGCTCAGTTTTATGTGACTGCAGAGTTGTTTTTGCCATGTGTTTGATTTCACATTTATTTACCCTGAATTTCAGCTGCCATTTTATTGCTTGGTAATTTAGTTCTATAAGCTCTTCTTTACCAACTTCTCTTCTTCTCTCTATCCTGAATAACTTAGCATCTTCCAAACTTTTAATCTCAATGTTCACATCTGTTTCTGGGTTATTTATGAGTACATTGAAGAGAGTAGATCTTAGCACAGACCATTCCTGAAATTTGCAAATGACCATTCATTGTAAAAACAACATTTTTGACTTATCCTCCTTAGTCAATATTTTAGGTGACTGTTTAGCTAAGCAAGGACCTTCCTTTTTGGTCTGTGCTGATTAATTTTTTTAAAAGTTCTCAGTGACAGACCTCCTTAAATGCACTGCATATCTACACAGACTATGGCCTGAAATAACACAGATCACAGAATTACTTGAGTTTGGAAGAGAACCTCAAGATCACCGAGTCCAACCCAGCCCTAACACCTCAACTAAGCCATGCCACCAAGTGCCACATCCAGTCATTTTTTAAACATATCCAGAGATGGTGAATCCACCATCTCCCCAGGCAGAAAATTCCAGTACTTCATCACTCTTAATAAAAACCTTTTCCTAATATCCAACCCTTGGTGCAGCTGAAGGCTGTGTCCTTTCATTCTGTCAGTTGCTGCCTGGAGAAAGACACCAACCCTCACCTGACTACAACCACCCTTCAGGAGGCTGTATAGAGTGATAAGGTCATCTCTGAGTCTCCTTTTCTCCAGGCTAAACAACCCCAGTTCCCTCAGTAGTTCCTCACAGGTTGGTGTTCCAAGCCTCTCACAGTCTTGTTGCCTCCTCTGGATGCACTCAAGCATCTCAATGTCCATCCTGAACTGAGGGGATACAGCTGGACACAGCACTCAAGGTCCTTCCTAAACTGAGGGCCCAGAGCTGGACACAGCACTCAGTGTCCTTCCCAAACTGAGGGCCCAGAACTGGACACAGCACTCAAGGTCCTTCCTAAACTGAGGGGATACAGCTGGACACAGCACTCAGTGTCCTTCCCAAACTGAGGGCCCAGAGCTGGACACAGCACTCAATGTCCTTCCTAAACTGAGGGGCCAGAACTGGACACAGCACTCGAGGTGTGGCCTCACCAGTGCCCAGGACAGGGGAAGAATGACCTCCCTCCTCCTGCTGCCCACACCATTCCTGATCCAGGCCAGGAGCCATTGGCCTTCTTGTCCACCAGGGCACACTTCTGGCTCATGTCCAGCTGCTGCCACCAGTACTCCCAGGTCCCTTTCTGCCTGGGCACTGTCCAGCGACACCGTCCCCAGCACAGAGCATTGCAGGGGGTTATTGTGGCCAAAATGCAGGAAACAACGTGGTCCACAACTGCACTGATCCTCTGAAAGGCCACCCAGAGGTCCATAAGGCAAAAGTCTCTTGATTCTTTTACACAGATCATACTGAGTTAGGTCTCCCCATTTTAATTTTTATTATGAATTTACAACTGAATTCTGCATGGAACAGATAACTGCACATTACAAAAAACAAATTAGTATTTCCAAACCCAAACAGGTACTGTTTTACAAAAGTGGGGCAGCATGGCAAAGAAAGAAATGCAGTTGCTCAGGGAGGTTTGGCTGCCCCATCCCTGGGAGTGTTCAAAGCCAGGTTTGTTTGCTTTGACAAAGCCTTGAGCAACCTGGTCTAGTGAGAGGTGTCCCTGCACATGATAGGGGAGGTTGGGACTATATGATCTTTAAGCTGCATTCCAAGTCCTTAACATTCTATAATTCCATGATCCTATGAAGCTGCCTTGATTTGGACTTGATGATCTTGGAGACCTTTTCCAATCTTAATGATTCTATTTACATCAGTGGTAAACTGCATTGTTTGGCTTTTACTTTCACTGGAATGTATCATTCTGTAAGCCAAAAATCACAGGTTTTACCAAAAATGTAAAGTCAAATGACTCTTTCTTTTTCTTTAATTCATAAAAGAAAAAGGACTGATTAATCCATTGGGAAAACCTATAAACCTGGAAAAGTAAAGTTGTCTAGGAAGAAAACTGATACCATTATTTGAATCCTTTCTAGCCAAATAAAAAAACTCCTTGCAAAAACCTTCAAGGAAAGACGCAGCATTTAACTCTGAATATTTTCCTCCCCTATGAAAGAATTTGATTTAAAAATAAATGCATTCATTACAGTTACTTTTTTTAAGTGATAGCCACAGCCAGCATTCCACAGCCAGCTGCACTACCCTGTATCCCCTCCTTACAACACTGGCTCATAGTCACCTGAAAGCAGGACCCAAACAAATACTATTTTTCTAGTATCTAAAGGACATCAAGTCTCATAGGCCCATCCATGAAAGCTCCATATGGTGCAAAATCAATGAGTAAAAAAATACTGTCTGGATCATGATATTCCAAATGTATTAGATAAATTTCTAATTATTTTTTATACTGAGTCGCTATATTTAGAAAGACATTTAATTCTTTCTGCATTCAACATGAAACAGCACCTAAATATATTTAAAACTCCACCATGTAGGACAAAATGAGAAACAGAATTCCTTTTACAGGCCAAAAGTATACATGGGCCAAAATACTCCTGATTAAAAGTTAGGACAAAAAATTATAGTGAGGGGTAAACACACAAACGGAGTACAGGCTAAGAGAAAGATGGCAATATTCAGAGAATTAAGTTATCTAATTTATAATAGTAGCTGAGCCACTTACTCCCTCTTAGTATCTTCAGTTTTTCATTCATTTATCAATATCAACCCTAAGTCATTCATCAAAAGAACTGTAAAGTAAATTCAAGGTGTGAAAAAGGACAAACAGTGCTGGTAGAGAAGATGCAGGTCATTGTCCTGTGTGTGGGCAGCATTTTACATATATAGAACACTTGATTTCAACTTCTCCTCTTTTAATGAAGAGTCGTTCAGAGCTGAGTTTTTGCAAAAGGGAACTGAAGCAAGACACAAGGAATAAAGAACGTGAGTTTCTGAAGCTGTGCTGTTCATGTCTGTTGGTGACAGCCAGGCTTTGGCCAGCACTGAAGCTGGAAACCATATGGTAAGTGTCACAAACACTTGGAAAATACTGCTCTGCAAACTACTCAAGACGGCGAGGACCATATTCCAATTACAGCATCCACACTGTAAGTTCAGTCAGCACAGATGCAAAGCAGGATGAAAAGCAACAGGCTGAAAATCAGAATATTTTAGGAGCAGTTGCTGGGGCGTTGTCAATAAAAGCTGTGCACATGAGTGAAGAACTTTTTGGCCTTTAGTAGTTAAAATAATACAATTGAGCACTATACCATAGAAAAAAATGGTGTGCTTTTTACTTGTTTTTTTCTGACTTAAAATATGCTGTAATCATTTGATACTGCAGTGAGTTAAAGACTTGATTTGTTTGCAGTGTTCCTCAAACAAAAAATATCTTTATCAAAAAATATTTTTGGTCTAAAATATTAGCAAAATCCAACATCCATTCAGTATAATGCAAATAAAACAAATAGCCATGTCAGTATCTGTTCTTCACCCAATCTATTTGTTCTTTGCACAGGAAGTAGATACTCAGTTCTCCATAACATTTTATACCCAGATGTAAGAACTGAGTGTGGAAAGACAAACCATAAGCACAAACCCTAAGCACAAAGCCTAAGCCTCAATTCTGCACCAGTTATGCTTCAACTAAACTGCTGCATTAGGAACACTAAGTGTCTCTGATAATGAAGGCTAATTTCCCTCCACTGCACGTTTGAAATCCTGTTTACCTGCCTCTTCAGTGCACCATACAATGTAGGATGAGAGAATTTTCCAAAACACAAGAATCTTCCTGAGAAGAAACCTCTTTAAGTGAAGAATCCCATTAGAAATCCCTCCTTTCTCTACCCAAACACTGTAACTCCAAGTACAAATGCCACACCTCACCATCAGATACCGACTGTTCTCTGCACAATAGGAAACCCCACGTGCCTTTACCAGTGAGTGGCAAATGCTTCCCAGTGATGCTCCTGCACTTTGTTCCATCCTGGGGAGCCAGTGCCAGGGGAATGTGTCAGATATTGCTCTGTTCAGCACACTGTCAGTTTGTAAATTGGTTTTTACCTTGGCATGTCAAAATTATCCATGCCTGCTGTGTGTTACTCCAACTGCATTACTGAAACTTCCTTTTACACTGAACTCTGCTGAGCAATTTATAGTTGAACTGGTATCATCTTTGTAGATCAAGTCTTCATCTAGGGCAAACACTAAAGGCTAAAAAAATAAAGAAACAAAGAGAAAAAGGAAGCTAGATTGTCTAAAATACATTTTTAAACTAAATTAAATTGCTCCTAGTGTTTTCACACATTTCTCTCTCTTGTACATTATTTTCACAGATTGGGCCAAATTCAATAGACACATTGAGTGGCCTTATCTGATCTCAGGTTACTACTGAATTAGATGACAGAGAATTATTACAGGACAGGAGCCAGTGAGAGAAAGAATAACCCTGGGCAAAACCAAGACTCCAAATCTGAGATATAAATACATATGCAGCAAGCTTGTTGTTTTGCACATTTTCCAAAAAATATTAGTGCTAAATTAGGAACTGGCATTGCACACTCCAAAATGATCATACACAATTACCTCAAATTCTCAGAAAAAGAAGATTCAGATTTATATGGGGAAGATTGCATTATAGATGATGAAAAGATTATGTATCATGCTTTAGGAAAGTTTATTATTTCCTAATCATTGGGAAGACTCTGTGGACTGGAATATGACATGGATAAATTGAGATTTTTGTTTAAGAGGCCTATTATAACAACTGAAAATAAGTAACTAGATCTTGGGGTCTGCCACTAAATACAAAAAGCACAAGGTGAAAAGATGGAAGAAAATGGATTTTTTTTTTTGTTCTCACGGTTTTAAACAGCAAGTTGTACAGAATATACACATCTTCATGGCTGACTCAAACTGTAAGTGATACAGTTTCCATACTCTCAAGAAGGTGGGGATCCATAGGGTTACAGATTTGCTCTTCATATTCTAAAATAATTTGGAATATTCTACCTCGGTTAGAGGGGAACAGTATCTCACAGCAGGAGAGGACAAAAAACCACCTTCCCTGTCTCACAAGCACTGGTACCTTTCCTTCTCTGTCTCACAGGACTGCTTCAGTCGCAGTCTGTTAGTGCTATCTCAGTGGACAACACTACGTTTATTACAGTATTAAATTAACCTTTCTTTCCTTTTACTTAATTTTTTTCCTTCTCCTCCTTTTTGTTATTTTTTGTTTTTCCTTTCTCATTTCTCTCTCCGAGATCTTTTGAGACTAATTTAGTAACATGGAAGAACAAATTAAAGCAAGGAGAAACCAAGCTATGGAAACCAACAATCTATTTTGCTTGTATATTACTACAGAAGTGGCTTATAAAGTCTCACTTGCCTTGCTAAATTACACAGTTATCCAGATGGCCCTGAGGTTGTGCTTTAGAACTGTCTGGTACATAGCTAACATACAGATGTTCCTTCTCTGTTCCTCTCAGTGTCACGGTGATATTGAGATAAAAGACACCTAGATACACAGAGATATATTTTAAATGAAGAAAAAATATATTCCTTTCATTTTTTTAGAGGCAAGAAATGAAATCACAAAATTACAGAATAGTTATGTTTGGAAGCAGCCTCTGGAAATCATGTGGAGGCTCCCTCAGCCAAACAGAGCCACTTAGAGCTGATCACTCAGGGCTGTATCCAGATGAATTTTGAGTATCTCTGAGAATCAAGACTCATCTGCTCTGGGCAATCTGTTAGAGTGTTCTATCATTCTCCCAGGAATGACTTCCAAGTACAAAAGCACAGCTCCATACAAAAGCGGCACCGCACACCGTCCTATAATGAAATATAAATGTTTAGAAAAAAAACCCAGAAAAGCTAAAACTGAAAATTCATGTTGGCAGTCAAGTAAATCATCACAATTGTTCATTTTACTTCATATCTATTGTGTATTCTTACCTACTAGGGACTCTCAACCAAAAGTTTCAATCTCTGTCTATTTTCTGTGACGCGAACATGAAAACAACTCCACATGTTCACACTCAATATCATCACATCCTTTGATTAAATTGTAAGCACTTGATAAGAAAACAGAGGATACCACTGAGTACTGAGTACTGAGATCCCACTGCTGACCTTAATACTTTTGGATGTGCATATAAACCACTTTGAACCAAAACTCACAATGTCTCTTCAATGTAAATCTCCCGCAAGATTCCAGAAAAAAAAAAAGTCAGTAAATTTATATATTGATGCAGCATGCAGCATGATGACAATTGTATGTATTATACTTCTCTAGACATTAAAAAAAAATACAGTTAATACTGATAAGGACAACCATACTTTCCATAGAAATTAAGAATGAAAAAACCCTTCTGTGATATTTAGTATGTGCACAGATTACTCAAGGCCTAAGGCTTCAGCACAGTCCTAAGTCAGGTCACAGGATAACAGTGCTTTTAGGCAGATGAACAGAATTTGATTATTCTATGCATCTAGGACCTCACATTTCAGCATATTAAAACTATTAACATGGCTCCATTCTAAAGATAAACAAGAGTTTCTAGACAAAACAACATCTTTTGTTTGCGTAAATGCTTTTTACTGAATCTGAGTAGCATTTGAAAACCATACATTCTTTGTTTAATGTTCCTTGCCAAGAATGAGAACACCATTTGGACTACAAGCTCAGTGACATCATTGCTGAAGAATGAAATTATTTTCCTGGCTACTTAAAAAACCTGGATACTATATAGCATTTTTAAAAGTGTCTGTTCCTAGGATGTACATGACCAGTAATTGACATTTCCCAGTAGGAACAAATCCTGGTTTTGGAGAGGTCAAACAGACCATGCACAAGATAGGGCTCATAATTCCTTTTTCCTCAGTGCACTGCAGAGAAAGGAAAACAAAATGTCGAATAATTGGTTCTTGACAGGAAAATAAAAGAACATGAACAACTTAATGGATGAGACCAGTTGTCCATCTATCATCATATCCTGCCTTTGATAGTAACTTATGCATGCATTATTAGAGGGAAATAAGAGAAAGGCATAACAGACACCTTCAAAAGAAGACAGCTGAACTTCTACCACCAAACTATGAGCTTCTGAGCCAGTGGAGCACTGATGTACATTTTATCTTTGAGTATGAACAGTTCCACTGCCTTGAATGAAACAATGCATGTTCCTAACCTGCTTTAGTGATTTATCACACAGTGGCCCTTAATAATTTGCTTAAGCCCTGAACATGGCTGTTTACATCATCATTTTCACAACATGCCCAAAGTGGTTCAATAGATTCTCAATAAACATATAAGAAATTTGTTAATTTTATTAAACCCTCTCAAAGGTTCTACTTCCTTACTTTTCCTACTGATGCTTTCAAACATTTCTTTCTACAATAGTAAGCATGTTGCCTTCCATTTTCATTGTCTTCCCTTATTAGAGGCTCAATGAGACAGCCCATTCACTGTGTTCTCAGTAGTAGTATTTGTGCTGAGACACCTGAGCTAACCCAAACCACACCTAATTTGGATTGCAGCTCTGCACAGAAGCCCTACTCTCGTGGCTGGCTACATTTCAGGAGCAGTTGGTGTTATCATGTGGCACAGAAGGCAGTTAAACAAAAGTCACTTAAAACCTGAGGATGTCCATGAGAACTACAAAACTAGTAAGTAAAAATGAGACCTCTAATGGCTCAATGTATGTTGGTATTTGTTGAGATATTCAGGCCTACCAGTTGCCCAGTAGAACTTGACATCTATTTTACCTATCAGTTTGTCTTATGTATTTTTGTATCTCTGTCCTGTGACATAAAATCTTTGGTATATTTATTGCTTTTTGTTCTAGTCAGTTCTTCTGCTTTATCTGTCCTTATAATTTAATGCCATTTTTAAACTTTTTAAAATACCACTACGTCATTTATGAATGAAGGTTTTTCTATAAATGCATCATAATGTCAGAATACAGTAAGTCTCATGTGCCAGAGACTTATGGTACAAAGTAATTTTCTTTAGTAGAGATGTTGGCATTACTCAAGTACTTTCTCTTGACATTTAGCTTCATGAGAACATCAGCAATCCAATCCTACAGCAGCTAGTTAAAAACTACAAAATTTTCCATTAAACCAAAACATGAATTAATACACACAGCAGAACCAAATAAACATTTAAATTCACTGTAAGGCAGGTCTGGAGGCCCTGGGATAATGATTGTTATACAGGTATCTTTAAGAGTTCATCTTATTAATATATAACACTAGAATAAATAGAAGTAATATGCTGTGATGGCCAAACTTGTTATACTCATTTATTGTTCATATATTCATTTATTGTTCAACTTTTTCTAATAAGCTGATCTTTTGTACTGAAATATGACAATAAAACAGTTTTCTAGTACTTAGGAAGGCACTGAAGGAGAGGGTTGAGACATTTCTTTTTCCCTAAGCCTTTGGTATAATTGGTAACTTCAAGGTACATGGGTTTTACCTTATAGAAAAGAAAAATGTACCTTCTTTAGCACAAGTAGCATTTCCAGGAAAAAAAATACTGTTTCTTTAAAATCTTTTCAGCCTTACTTATGTCTAACAGAAGGCTTTTTTCTGCTCCACCCTGATGCATTTCCTCATAAACTGCATTATGTCACAGTTCTGTGGCTTATTTATATACAGGTCAAATTGAAAACTGATGCTGTATTCCAGATTTAACACAGTAAGGGTTTTTGTCTTCAGTGAGGATGCAAAATCATTTTCTTCTTCGATGCATACAATTAGCAATTTGAGTTTTACAAGGAAGGCAGGAAAGAAAATCCCAAGCCAGGAGAACATTGCTATGAGAGCCTCCCTTTTTCTATAATAGTCCCTTTCTGTGCTTCACTTTTTCAACATGGAATGTAACTGTAAATACACACCCATGTGGTAGCCTGAGATTTTTCTATCTCTATGCAGCCTTGATTACAATCATGCAAGAAGAAACTCAACCTTTTCTGTTCCATTTTTCAAAAAGGTATCCAGACTGTAAGAGGACCAAGTTTCCCAAGCATCCTTCTGCATTAATGAAGCCTGTGTAGAATGTGCAATTTCTTGTCAAACTATAAACAACTAAATCAGAAATGTGTGAAGAAAAGATTGTAACAGTTATGTGGCAAACCAGGCCTGCTTGCAGAATACTAAAGCATCAACACACATTGTAAACTACAGAATAAGAAGGGCAGACTTACTTCAGAGTGGAAGAAATTTACTCAGATTTTTATTCAGCCATTCTTTGGTGTTTCTGACTTTTCATCCATATTTTATTTCATTATTTTTTCTACTTTTTTTTTTTTTTGGTTTTCCGTTCTGTTTCTTGATTGGATATCTGAAAACACAGATGATTCAGTTAACCAGCATGAAATCTATTTCCCCTTGGCTAAGATAAAACCTGCCACTAACCTTTGTATCAGTGAAATTCTATCCCATCACCCTACAGAAAAACTACAGCTCTGTTTCCTGTGGGATACTAACAATAGCTTGACAAACCAAAAACCAACAGGAAGAGATAAGGGATGAAATTCTGGTTCCACTCAGGGGCTGTGTTTACACAGGTTGTGTACCTTTTAAGCACACAAAGGTACACACCCCACCAGAGCTCACTTCTTTGTGCCATACACGACTCATGCTCTCACTTCTGGAAGAACTGTTACACATCCTACTAAGGTCTCAAAAATAGAAAAGTGAAAAGCCTGTTAACCATGCCCTAATGCAGTTCATCAAAGCAGTAAGCTGTTTCCCAGCTCTACACCAGCTGGATAACACCTGGCTAGCCTTGGCAGAACCTCTCATGCTTCAGTCCTTTCAGCTTCCAGGGAAAAACATTTTCTTTGTAGAAATGATCTTATGATCTCTGTTGGAATGAACTCTGGCCTTGGCCATCCTTCCAAAAAACTACTATTTTATCTTGCTTTTTTTTTTTTTAAGCCAGCAGGAGCTGAACAGATGGTTTTGAATATTGCACTTTCATTTCTGTGTATGTGCACACATCTCTACTTACACATCACATGCTCATGTATATTGTGGGAGGCTTTAAAAACATCCATCCACTGCAATTTCAGTTATCTGAGTCCAGGCCTGGTACTTGGATCTCTGAGCTGAACTTAGGTAACTACAGATGCACACCTGCATCTCCCAAGAATTCACAACTCAAAACTGTCATTGTTCCACCCTGGCTGTTATTCCAGCAGAAGCATGAACTCAGGGAATGACTGTGGATCCTTCTGCATGTGAAAAGACAAACAGTATCTTCCAGTTAGAAATTTTTCCAGTTAGGTTTCCTTGAGACTGACTATTTTACCCATTCTGCTACTCAGCAAACCCTAATTATTGTATGTCCTTTTAACTGAGTTTTCTCACATACTATACTATTAAAGTGTTGAGCAGTTGTACTCTTTTTTCATCTATTTTTGCACTAATTTCTCCACTCATCCCGATTTCAGAGCAGTGTCATTGGTTTCATGCATTTTAACCAATTTTCAAGACATTCATGTTTAAACATCACTTAATTGCCAGTGACAGCATAAAACTAGCAACTAATATCTCAAAATTATCAATTAGATATTTTGTTTTAAAAATAATAATATCTTTATGTAGCTGGCTGTTTCTTTTTGTCAATTTTTTCTGTATACACTCTATTTTTACATCCTCACTTCCTTTCTAGCATTTTTAAACAAGGAACTTGATTTAAATTTACCTCTTCAATTTTATTGATGGATAAAGTTAATCGGAAATCTAATAAAGCTTAAAGATAAATAATTTTCATTTTTATATGTTGTATCAAACACTCACAGTATTTACTGAGTATTTACAAAGTACTGTGAGTACTCTTTTTTAGTGTATTTAAACCACCATTACAATAGCAAATATTCTATTAGAAAAGCCATGGCACTCACTGGAGCACTGTTTTGTTCCAGTTGGTATGACAGTGATGCATCTGGACCTTCAGCATTTCTACTCTCTTGTATTATTGCAAAATGGCATAGTTAGATTAGACCTTGTATTACTTAAAAAAAAATTACCCTTATCCCTATCTCTAAGGAGCTCAGCATGAGCATTTTTTGCTGTGTGAATAGCAATTGTGCAATTTCTACTATGACATCTAGAGGCTGCTGCTTATTTTCTGTGGTTTCTTCTGTGGGCAAGATTTTTGTAGTTTCTTCTGTGAAGAGCCATGATTGCTAATGAGAAGCCACAGGAATTTAGATTTCTCAGGGTGAGAGTTCACTACAATTCTGCTAAGCAGCACTATATTTCTGGGTTAGAGCATCAATAGCAAGAAATGTTCTAATGGTTAAAATGTCCTCATTTCACAACTCTTCTAACAAATCTAGAAAAGGGCAGTATATTTGAAAAACTATTTAAACCAACAGCAAGTATGCTGAAGTTCTAAAAAAGTATTTAAAGATTCATTTAAAAATGGACACAGATATATACATATACATAGACATATCTCAACAGAAGAGTAATGATAATCAACTTAATGAAGTTAACTAAAATAAGTAAGCTAAGTGAAACTTTAAAAAAAAAATCATATTTAGATAAAACTCTGCCTTCAAAAAGTAGTATCTATCCTGATTAAATGATCACCTGAAGTATTCCTCATACTCCCATTGTATCATCAGCCTTTGAGTAGAATGTCTAGTAGATATCCAATTTTCCCTAGTTCCACGTGCTGCCATCTGAAAAGCATTTAACTTCATTAATAATTGCAACAAGGTGTGACAGAAATGACACATAAAATTCACTGGAACAGATTTAACATGAATTTTCTCCCTAATTCATACAGAGTATTTCTGTGCTTTGGAGGGAAATTGCTAAGTCCCATGGGTCCTGGGTAAAATGCTATTCAACATCCTGAAAAAGGAAGTAAATCTTGTGATCACATACTTTCCTAATCCTATAACCCTGTCTATAGCAAAAGGATGATGTGGACATAAAATGTTAGGTGAAGCTTGATACAGGAAAACCCCAAAGTGACACATACCAAGAAACACCCCCCTCCTAATTTTAAGGGGACCTAAACTAGTTGATACAACTAAAGAAAAAAACATCTTTGAGATATTTTGAGATGCTACAGACTTGTAGGAAAATGCCTCTCAGGGGTAAACAATGACCAAAATCCCCAAAGTTAGGATTCTGTAGAAATACATACATATTTGCATTATGGATAATACAGAATAAACCATAAAATATCATTATTACACAATCTTCTGACCCCCGCATCTCAAAAAGGTTATATACTCAAAATTTAAAAGTACAAAAGTCAGTAAAAAGGACTGAGACACCTGTGTGGTAACTTCTGCTGAGGAAAAACTGAACAAACTTAGGACTCCTCAGCCTACAAAAAGGGAAGATTAAATGGTCGCAGCGGTCTAGAACAACTTTAAAAATATAACTTAATTACATTAACAACTGACAATTTAACTGTTAAATTTACATTAACAACTGACAAATTAACAACTTTAAACTTTTAAAAACATTTTCATAGAAAGATTAACAAGAAGCAAGTGAAGCTCAAAGATGTCAGGTTCAAAATCAAACAAGCAGAAGGTGAGTCTGCAGAAATACATCTTGGCTGGTTCTTTTACCTGGGTTTAAAAAGCAAAGGGGTTTTATCATGGTTAATGGTTGCAATTAGCAACCAATAGCTCTGGAAGTAATAGTTCCAAGAGAAAGTACAATACTGGATTCAGGCCAACCCCTATAACTTCTTTTTTAAACTTTAAATACCTAGTCTTTCCCCAAATTGTTGATCCAAAGAATTGTGGAAAACTGTGTGAATATAACCCACAAATTTAAAGATGATAGGTACTGATCATCATTTTCCTCTCTGAAATCAGGTCCTAGCACATGCATCTTACCCAAATTATTTCAGTGAAGCTCCATGAAGACCATTTACTCTAATTAATTCTGCTTATTTCTAAGGACCATTATAAGAACTGATAAATGTTTGAAACATTTTATGCAATACTCACAGTTTTTAAAAAGTCTTTCTTAAGAAATGGAAAATATATGTAAGTTTATTTAGGAAGAGATGGTTGCTATTCCTCTACTCCCAGCATCTGTGATTCGTACTCATTCCAGTTAGCTGATCATATCATCACACAGAAGACACTGTCTTTTCCACTGCTGTATTTAATAGAAACATCTACAAGTATCACAAAAAATAGATTATCTCAGTAATGGAAACCAACATTTTCAAACAGCACCTACAATTGGCTAAGGCTCTTTTAAATCGATCTTCCTTACTTATTTCAAAACTCAGCAAAAACTCAAGAAAAGAGAGTGATTAAAGAGGTGAATATACCTCTCACAGCTTGTTTGTTACAAATCCACACAGGCTTGAGGAGTTCCTGCACTTCAATTCTTTATTATCACCTGCTCAGGTGACAATACCTACTGAAAACATGGCTTGTTTCAGTGCGAGATAAAAGTTAGTACAAAATATCAGTAACAGTGAATCAGATCTTTTCCTCTTTACATTAATCATGTTATCTTTTTTGTGCTTCTTTTTTAACACCCAAATAAATTTCAGCTTTTACACTCTGATATTTCTATTCTATTCAACACATAGACCAGAATGTGGCTGGTTTTGCAAATACAATTGATGGTGCTGAAAGTTTTCTAGGAAATTCAGTGATGCCTCATCCTACCCAATTATTGAACTGTCAGTCTTACTTGAATTTCTATCCAAAGGCTTATTCAGAGTACAGCTGAGGAACCTATCATTCTCTGACTTCATACAAAATGTTTCCAAGCAAACAATTAGGTCATGGAAAAAGGCTTTGAATCCACATAATCCTTCCTGAAGGAAATGCAAACACCATCTGATGAGGTCCAGCATAATTTAGTTAAACTGTAGAGCTGTTGTAAAGTCTGCAAGCATCTACTCACACGAGTTGGATAAATGAAGACAACTTCATGAACTTTTCAGCATATGCTTTATTTATTTTTTCTGTCAGGTAACTAAAATTTTATGTAAAAAAGAAAAAAAAAGTCAGAGATTGAGATATTCAACACAGATAAAACCCAACTTTAGTGATGTGAGAACTACTAGAGAAAGCATATTAGTCCACCCATCCCATTTGATGGCCTGTCTATTCTAAGACAAATACCTTCACTCCTGAGGCTATCAATTTAATACAGTATTGGGTAATACTCCAAAGAGATCCAGCCATATGTGAATCCCAGTCTGACAAATGGATCTCTAATGCAATCCCTTTACAATCCCTTGAATATCATTCCTTCTTACTTCTCTGTAGACCAGCTCATTATTAACAGCGCAAGTGTGATCCCCTCTCAAGCTCATTTTCCAACTTTCCTCAGTTCCTGTATTTCAGCCACATTGCTTTTCTACTTAACTTCTATCTGTACTACAATTAGTTCCAATTGTACCAATGTACTAAAATTGGGACATATCTTTTTGCTCAATATGATCATGTTGGAAGGCACTTCTTTAACCATTTGAATGTTCTCCTTGATTTTCTTTCATCTCTGTCTAAAGACTTTACCATGATGGTTCTTTTCCCAACTCCTCTTTAATCAGCATTTTGAATCAGGCAGCAAGATTTTATCAGTGTGATCTTACAGGGCACTACTTCAGCTGAGCAAACAGATGTGTTTGAACAGTCCCCTTCAAGAAATGCTTCTTTCAAACACCTCAAAATCCTCCTGCTAATATATTAAGAACCATGCATTATTCATTATTTTCACAGAGATAAGAATAACTCATTCAAGTTTACCTCAGCCCTTGGGTTTTTAAGTATCTTTCCTCCTTTGCTTGGTGGAAGCATCTTCAACCTGTTTCACCACAAAGTTCATTCAACATTACCATTATTGCTGAGACAAAGAACAATCAGTGGACTCCAAGCCCACATCACCAGGATGTTTCCACCTCATATTTATGTCCCATATGCTGGTAAGTTACAGTTCAAGATCTATTCCCAGAAATGTGCTCTATTTTTATTAAAGGTTCACAATATTAGAGGTCTTAGATTCTTAGCTGAATCTCTCATCTGACTCTGATTTTTTCTCTTCTTTCAGATCTTCTGATTCCTAGGGTTGGTCATCTAACCCTTTTTGCAGTCCTTTCCATGTCAGCTCTTTCTCTTCTGGATTTCATTTTCCTGTTAGTTCCACCATCCATTTTCCTTATGCAGTTTCCTACATTGCTTCTCCGTATTTTCTTCCTCTGTGTTGTGTTTCAAATGTCAGTGACTGGCTCCAACTGCTAAGTCACCATGCTGTCACCATGAAGACAGAAACACACAGGTTCCCTGAATCACCCTGCACAAGCTGAGATTTTTCTCCTTGACTTCATTTGGTGCACAGCAGCTTTTTCACCCCTCTTCTATCACACCTGTGAATTTTCCCCACTCTCCTTCAGCAGCACATTACCTGAAACCTCCTCCATTATTTCCTAAGGTGAGGGTATATGTAGGAATACTTTCCCTCTGCTTTTCCACACTAACACACATTCTGTTTCAGTGCTTTTCCACACTAACACACATTCTGTTTCAGTGCTTCAGTGTACTAATCACCTCGAAGACTATTGAACTCTTATCTCCTCATTCCCACTGTTCACAAAATAAAAGCAATGTTTCTGACCAATTTGACCACTTCTTCGTTTTTTCTTGCCTTTGTGTCTGGCTGGTTTTTTGCTTTAAGAAAATCCAAAACAAAAAACCCAAAACCAAACCACAAATAAACCAACCCCAAATTTTCTGCCTAGGTCACCTTTCTTCCCTCCCAGAGAAGGGCATCACTTGTGGTCAATGGGAGGCAGCATTCCCCTCTGGCCAAGTTGCATAAAGCAGCACTGTAGTTTAAATTCAGATTTCTTTCCAGAAATTGATTCCTATAGGCATGAATAATGTAAATATTACAGCTAAGCCTGATACATAAGCGTCAAACAACCTACTACTGAATCTACTAGTCCTTTCAGAACAACAATCATGTTTAAAAATTATTACAGTGTTTTCCTTTTCTTACAACAGATCTGGCCTAGCATACTGTCCTTTAGTTTGAGTATTTGAACAGGGCAGGGAATACATAAAAACAGTAAAACATGGGATTGCTCAACTGGAAATTTTAATGTGTCTACATACTTCTGTATAATTCAGGTTGATTTATCCAGATCCTCACCGGGTGGTTGTATTAAACTGTGCGTAAAACTCTTCTGTTGGAGTATTTGAATACTCTTCCGCTTTAAGGTAATCGTTCCTAGAAATAAACAAAAAAGTTTAAAAGCCATTAGTAAATGTTTTCTTGCTATTATACAGAAGTAGCCTGAGAAACCTAAAAAAGATGTAATGCATTAACACCCATAGATGTTCGTAAACTCTTAGAACTGGAATTTTATGTGACTAGAACTTGTTCTGCAAAATATATGCCATACCTCAATATAGCAAACTTAGGTTTTTTCTTCCTGAAATATCCCTCCAAAAATCTCAGTTAAAAAGCCTGAATGAACACAATTCCAAACTTTTGTTTTCATAGTAAGAAGGCATCATGTATTGGAAATTCATTTGCATTTCATTGTATGTATGAACCTGAGACTGGCTAAGTTGGCCAGAGCATGGTGCTAATAATGTCACGGGTTCAATCCCTACAAGGACCTTTCATTTAAGAGCTCAACTTGATGATCCTTCTAGGTCCCTTCCAACTCTGACTATTCTGTGATTCTGTATTCATGCCCCACCACACACCCCACAGAAAAAAAAAGAAAAGAAAAAAAAAGAGTAACTGGAAAAACAGAACACCAAATCATTATTTTTGTTTTTCTTTTCCTGCACGTATTATCTTCCTCCTTTCCCACAAGAGCAGACATAAGAACTGCCCATCAAGACATCCAGTGGTTAGTTAAAGAATCATCTAGTTCTGTCATACATGATGGAAATGCTGGTTGTGTTGCTAGCTTAACCCTGAGCTATCAGAAACTGGCAGCTCTACTGGCAGTTCATCCGTTTTTGATTCAGAAAACTAAGATAAATTAAAGAAACATGCACTGGTTTTCACCTGATAATATAATTTCCTGCATAGATAATTATATTTATTCTCTATTTTGCCATCTATATAAACAGTTGTCAGTGGAATGCTTTTAATAATTCCAGACCCTTATTCATTCATCTCAGTCAGTAACACTCAAAACCTACTCTTTGAAGATTGATTAAATAATACTGGAAAACCCACTTCAGATGAATTGTTGATTCTTTTAAAAGCATAAACTTGTAACAAGTGTATTTAAAAAGTTACAAACAGAACACGTAAAAAAGCTCTTTGAAAGCCAAGCTCTGGACTAATAATGATAAAGAGGTCTTTATTTGAGCGAGGCTGGTTTGGTACTTACTTTGCTTTTTGCTCCTGAGAGAGCTCTGCGTTCGTGACATCCAAATCCTGGCGCTGCACGCGGTTCTGCCGCTGCTGGTGCCGCTCCCAGAGCAGCTGCGCTCTGGCCGCCTGCAGGCGCTGCTGGTCCCACTCCGCGTCCCTTCGGAGCTCCTGCTCCCGCGCTCTCTGCAGCAGGGAGAGAAAGGCTGCGTTTGCTCTTGCAGAGATGGAAATGCATACCTGAAGTCTCGTGGGTAAGCTCATCCAAACAGACTTGCTTCACTGAACACTAGGGGTTGTATTTGAAATGGGGAGAAGGGAGCAAGGGTTTCTAAACCAGGCAGAAGCAAGATACGGCCAAGAGCTATTCTTCTCCCTCTGTAAAAACCCAGAGCAGCAAGACAGATTTTTTTTATTATTATTCTTGTTAGCAAGAGTTTGAAACTTCTTGAGGCAAGAAGTGCACAGACATCAGTATGGCTTATAATATGGCTAATTTGGTGTAATAGGGGAGCCATGAACACCACATGAGTAGACTGAAACTGGTCTTTTCCTCTGCCTCACTTCTTGTCTGACACCCCATTGAACAGAATCAAAAAACCATGCCTGCAAAAACTTACTTTGCTTGGTTGTACTCCTTTTCAGCCAGCTTAATGACTTGAATGGATTCATTTCAGAATAACAGTAGAGGCAGGAAAATCACAATTCTACCTTCAGCTTTAATAACAATACTAGGTAAAATATAGTATAGCCTATGGTATTGGAAGGACTAAAAGATAAAATAAAACACTACTCCTTAGCTGTCAGAAATGTAGCCTCTGCACTGAGGGAGGCAAGTCACTTCACAATATCTAGGCCTGAACACTCTTGACTTCACAGGACACTATATATATCTTCATTTTGACTGCCTGCTTCTATATACCTCCAGAGCAGCAACCATTACCACTGAAATTCTATTTTACAGCATGGCTCACAGTTGTGAGGGATAGTAGAAATGAAACTCCATCACATTCTTACATTCATGAACTTCTAGGCCTCTGAAATACACATGAGCAAAGTCACTGGACCTCTCTGTTTGCCTTGCTTGGGTACCCTTGAACATGAGAATACTGCTTTGGCCTGCCCTGCTTTCACCTTCAGCTCCCAGCTCTTCTCCCCGCAGGGAGCAGCCCACTCCTTGCAGGCAGCTTGGGCTCTCTCAGGTCCTGAACTGCACCATGAAGCCTGGGTGCCAGGCTGGGCAGGACTTTGCTGCTCAGCTGGACCCCATGGGCCATGCCCTAAGCTCCCCTTGGCCCTGGGCTCTTCAGCAGCCTTCTTCCCAGCCCAGCTCCAGGGCTCCAGTCTACTCCATGACATGTCCCGGGTGCTTCAGAGGTACTGTGTTCAGTGAGACTGATTAAAGTTTGGGTAAAATGCAGAGCAGTGGAAAACACAGTCCCATTTTGGCATGTCCAGGGCAAACAATGATATTTATCTTCTACAAACATTAGTAGTCTGTAGTATTATCACAACCAAGAAAACAGAAAGTGCATGAAAACACTTGTGAGCTTCAGTACCTGTTTCTCCAGAACTTGTTCCTTTTGAAATTGTCGGATTGCCATCAGCTGCTCCCGATTCATTCCCTTCCATCGATCCACCAGGACAGGATGTTTACTCCAGGGACCGATTGCTTGGTCAGGGTTTTCAGAAAGGAAATCTCCTCGAAGGAGGCAGGTAATTTCATCCATGTCATCTTTCATTTTTTGAGCTTTTTCCAATGCATTCTTATGATCTACTTCAGCAGCCTAAATTCAGTGGAAAGAGAGAAGTGATGTTTTTTCCAAGAGAAATATGAACTAAGGGATGAAAAATGCACATGGAAGCTTCGTTCTGGTCCCTGTCCCTGCCTTCCAGCTCAGGGGGCTGAAGACCAAAGCAGAGAAGATATTAAGTACCTCATCTTCTCCTTATGCTCTATTGCTATGTTTAGCCCAAACAAAGGATAGAGATTCTGCTTGCCTTTCCTTTGATGCTGATGTATTTTTAGAAAACAGAGAACCAACAGGGACAGTAACTAAATAGATAACATCTAGATCTTGGGATCCTTTGTTCACTTGGCGAAATGCATAAAATTTATCTTTTTCCAAGCTCAAAAAACCTTGGAAGTCAGCTGCTAAGACACCCCAGCAAAAACATCACTATTCATTCTGATTTTGTGCATCTTATTTTCCTTCTCTGTCTCCATGTTTTCTAAAAAACAAACAAACTAACTTAATATTAATTTACCTGGATTCTATTGAAAGTTTTAGTAGCTGCACAAACATTACGCCTGCTTTCCTCTTCTTTTCTTTGTTCCTCCATAATCTTTCGGTCAAGTTCAATCCTGAACTTGTCATAAAGATCATCTAAATTAGATTCAAATGAAATTTAGTCAATATTCATGGACATGATGAGTTAACCAGGGGAAGAGGCAGGGGGGAGCTACAGATACAGTAGGCTGAATAACTATTTCCAAATCCTACCATCAAAGTTGTCTATCCTCGGATTTCACAAATTAGTTTAGTATGTAACCTATCTTGTCTAAACAGTAAGTGTTAAAGTGAAAGAAGTATGTTAAGTACTGCAGAAAATAATGTTTCATGCCAAGCTGGGAGAGAGAAATCGGTATTATTTTTTCTGCTCTAGGACAGTATGGATTGGACAGGTTGGCCTGTTGAAGTAAGCATAGCAACTGGAGGCATAAACCAGAAATGAAACTTGGGTGATATTACAATCACATCTTATGAAATAGAGATTTCCTAAGAGAAATAGTAAATACATTAAGAGCTTAAAAAAGTAAAAAACTGCTCTAGTATTTCTTTAAGTTAAATATACAATAGCGTATGCCATATTTTCATCAGATACATCACAACTTCAGAGAAAGAAGATCAAAACTACATTATCTTCTTTGTTACCTGCCAATTTTTGGTCAGCTAATGCATTTTTCCAGTCTTTCTGCTGCTGAAGAGACCACTCCCTTATCTGCTCCTTTTGAAACCTCATCCTCTGATCATGGTTTAAGTCTTCCCCCATGAACTTCTGCATGCCAGATATAGTACACCGAGGATCGTCGTCTGAAACTCGAGCAGGTCTGTCTTTCTTCAGGGCTTCTGGATCATTCAGGTCAAATTCACGTCTTGTCTCCGGCCTCTGAAAATTCTTCTGAAATTCATTGAGAGCCCTATGAATGTCCTTGATTTCATTTTTCTGTCGTTCTTCTAGCAGACACATGAGCTTGTCATTTTTCTTCATGTCACGAGCTAGACAAAAATGAAACCACAACTCTTAGAGGTGCATGAGTCATTAGAGTGCACACATAAGGTCAAAATAAAATTTTCAAGGTGAATAAACAGAAAATAAGTGTTCAAACTGTTATGCCTTAGGAGAGTATAGGAGTATAGGAGATCCATAAGTACCAGCCCAGTAAACACTCTAATGTAAGTAATATTTTCTTAATATTCTTAAGAAATATTCTCAGCTTTTTTAGGTATAAATTATTTTATTAATGTTACAATTAAGTATATGCATGCGAAACAAATACAATAATAAATACTAGAACTAAGGTTTAATTCGGTGAAAACCTGCAGGAACACAAGAAATGTACAGTAAACCAGTTGTTTCCATTTATTCTTCGTGTAGAGCTACAGCTGAAACACATTGTTGCTTGTCAGAAAGCAAAGCAAAATTGGGCTGCAACTGAAAGGAATATAGGTAGCTCTTCCACAGTTCCAATGATTTTTCTAAACATAACAATAAAATCATTGGCTGGCATTAAGTTTTGAACAGCTTAAGAGCTCCTGCTCATTTAATCGAAACTAAATAAATTACAGCATTTTTCAGAAAAAACAAACAACAAATGACCATCCAACTAGCCATTTTAGTTATTTAAAATAATTTGTTAGCAAAGAAAAATGGCTCCTCTTATTGCCTTACTGTACATGACTCATGCTTCCAGCAACAATAATCCAGAGAGGATTCTATAGAACCTATATATTCTGTGGAAGAATGGATGGACAGAAGATGAGCTCACTCCACAAGAAAGCAACTACAATAAAGCTAATTGTCAATACTTTTTAAAAGAAAACAGTGAAAATTCTGGCCTATTAGGCAGTGTATCCCAGTTTAATCATGTCAATACAGATCTTAAGATAGCAAGGAGAATGCAAACTGTGCCAGTGTAGACATATGAACATAAATAGGATGTAAATTGGATGACTGAATTTAGAGCATATGTTAAGGGATAAAAGAAAGCAGGAAACAGATTAAAACATTTAACTATTCACAGAAATATCACAGTATCTAGGAATATACCAAATCTTTCATGTTGTGCTTTTTCAGCTGCTTCTTGCATTTTCCTCTCCTTGACCTGCACATCCAATGCATCTTTATCAATCTATTAAAATGAAAAAAAAGCAACTCTTTAGGAGATACTGTGTTTGAACAATTCAAACAGGTATTATGAAGCTACATTGACTCACAGCCATAAAAGATGAGCTCCCCAGCAACAGAATATATACACATTACCTATGTAGGTAAAAGAAAATCCAGAAACAGAAATATTCTTGTTTGTTTTAATAATGATAGCTATCCTCTTGCACCTGATCAGATGAAAACACCACATTTACATGATAGATAGAGCTATAAATATTTTCAGCTGCATTACACAGAATGTTTTCCCCATAACAGCTGGCAATTTTATTTTATTGTTCTGCTTTAATTTGTAAAGCAGGTAAGTATGTTAATAATAAAGATGACAGGAAGTTGTAATAGTTCATATTTGAAAAAAATACAAAAGGTTCACTATAAGAATGGAAAGGAAATGTTTCCAGTTTTATCAGAGAGATCCACATGGTTGCCAAAATGCAGTACAGGGTGCATGATCTGTGATGAGCTGACAGATATGGTACAGGAAATCCACATCCATGGTGAGTGGGACCTCAGCAAAGGATAATATAGGCCACACCATCAAATGGGAGCACACACCTCCATTTTAGGCAAAAAAAAATGTGGCCCCACTTTTGTTGTTTTGTTGGCAGATGGTGGCAAATTAATAGGCAGAGAAATGGATTTTACTTATTTTCTTTTTTTTTTTTTTACTGTCAAGTCACTTAAATCTTTAAAATTTTGTCAAAAATACAATGACAAATCTTCAAGAATCTGGTAAATAATTTTAATAGTCTTTGTCTAAAACCTATGCAGATGAATACAGAAACAGATCATGGCTGAAAATACACATGGTTAGTGCTGTAAAGGACAACTGACAATAGCAATCAGGCAAAGAGGTAAGTTTGTAAGCAAGGGTAAAACCATCAAGAATTCTATCCTCCATAAACAATGGTCTTGTGGACACTAAATATGAACTCTTTCAGAGCTCTCATTTGGAAAGCCAAGCTAACAATACAATTACAGGAAATCCTGTTAAGAGAAATTCAATACACGTTCTTAGTTCTCAGGCAATAATAGAGATAGGTCTGTGTATCGATTTGTGTTACTCTATTGGCTCTGTCCTCTTCAAAAAGCTTTCACTCGATACAAAAACATCCCTAAGACAGGCATTCCCAGTCTCATAACAGCACAGGTTTCACTTCTAAGTGTTTAAATAAGAAATCTATGAACAGTCTGAGGCAGCTAATATCTAAACTAGTTCTATTTATGTATAAAGTTTACATGTAAATTGAAAGTAATTTTTCATTTGGATTACTCATCTGAACTCTTTAGAAAAATCAGTGATTTACTGAGGATAAATGCTTCAATCTGTAAGTGAAGAGGGCATAATCTTATGTTTCCATTACTCAGATGACAAAACAGATACAGGATTTGAAGTAATAATAAAGCTAGTAGTAAACAAAGAAAAAAATGTAAAATTTGTGCTCCCATTCTGCTTTCCAGTATATTACCTCCATGTTTTTAAAATATTCAAACTCTGCTGTAGGATTTCTGGTTTCTAAGTCAAATATTGTCTTGATTTTTACGTTTTCTCAGTGACCATCACACAGGTAAACTGGTCAGAGAACATAAGCAAATAATCTTAAAACCACACAGAAATACTGATATAGAATACCTCTGTATGGATTTCCTGGCTGTTTATGGTTCAGACCTGGCCTAACTCCAAAGCATAAGAACAGTCCCTTCTGTTAGTATCATTGTTCAGGTACATTGAATGATGTTAAATCAAAATAAACTGTTAACCAAAATTCCCCAGATGAGCTCTCCTTCATTTTAGATGTTTGTCTCATGTAAACAGATCTATCAAAAGCTGCCTGAGTCAGTTCTACAAAACAAGTCAATTCTACAAAAGTATTTGGGTAAAACCATCGTGTAGTGTACTCCAGTATGGCTCAATAAAATGCACCAGGATATGTTAGTTGTCAGCTATTTCGTTAACTGAGAATATATGGTTTGCACTTCATTTTTAAGGCTCTAGAAAAGCCAGTTTAATGAGAAAGTATGTGTTTCTGATTAAGAAATTTCAAGTATCTTAACCCATCCCACAACTGCTAAAAATGTTATTAGCTTCTTCCACTTAGGTATATTATTGGGTATTTAAGTACATTGTTGTGTGTGTCAGGATGCTGTAACAGGTGGATACACCTGTCATGTTCATTAAGTGGAAACTGCTAATTACTCTGCAGCTACAATGACTCTTGCATTAAGAGTGACAAGAATAAATTCAAGGCCCTGTCAGAGATAAGATGAAGATTTCTTTCCACTGGAACACGTTTCTGTACCTAAGAAAAGAGAATCAAACTGACATCTGTTACAACTCTACCAATGAAATCATCTCATAGCACTCTTCCATCCATGCATGATCACAAAATCTTAGTGTGGGCCTTTGGACATATCACAGGGAGATTCTTTGTGTTCATACTACTGCCTCCAAAGTAGAAGTATAGAGCACATTATTCCCTGAGGTTCAGGATGCAAACTCTGGAGAAAATCCACCTGTCTGAAGGGTGTTCACATTCACACATCCATGCCAAGTAAAATCAGACACAACATTTAATTACATATACACAGGCAAGGATGGATCTGCCCTGTTTTGTCTGATGCAAAATGTGGGCTAATTGCTGGACACTTATAGCAGTAAATCTTTCACAGCATAAATTCTAGCGAGGTCCAAGCAGACAAGGGCAGGATCATGGAGCAGAGAGGTAAAAAACAATTACTTGTTTCAGCCACATTACATGAGCTGACTCTGGAAGCTCTTGGCTTCCCTCCACGTACTCCTGCACAGAGATACAACACAGGGCTTGATCTCTCTGTGCTGTTAGGGGACAATGGCACCTGCCCTTGAATCCAGAGCAGTGAGGCACAGCTACACACGAGAAGCAATGGCCATAAAGTATAAGAAGTTTTGTCTCAACGTGAGGAATAACCTCTTTCCATCGAGGGTGGCAGAGCACTGAACAGCTGTCCAGGGAGGCCACAGAGTCTTTCTCCCTGAGGATATTCCAAACTTACCTGGACATGTCCCTGTGTCACCTGCTCGGGGTGACCCTGCCTTGGCAGGGGGATTTTAGTGGATCTTTAGGAGTCCCTTCCAACACTAAATATTCTGTGATTTCTTTCACTTTCTTTAAACGCGACTCTAAAAGTTGCCTCTGGGCCCTCGCCTCCTGCTTGCTCCCCTCACGCACACACCTGAGGAGGGGTCACTGGGGTCCCGCTCCTGGCCCGCCCAGACCGGCTCAGCCGCCCCTTCCCGCCCTGCCCCTCACTGAGGATCGCCCCCGCGTTAAGCCTTTCTCCTCAGAACTCCTGGGAACGGCGGGGGAAGCGGCGCC
>VXBR01009875.1:8820-48945 GCA_013400215.1 Cisticola juncidis | reverse complement strand
AGCACGAGGCGCGCAGGCTGTGAGGGCGGGGCGGCACCGCCCGTCCCTTTGAGGCGATAAAGTTGTGGAGCAGGCGCGTTAGTTTGGGGGTGTCTTTGTGCCCGTAGACCAACTGATAGAATAGCTTCGTCGACTCGCTGAGGGAGTTGAGCTCAAGAGCTCCTGCCCCCCGCTCCCCGTGGTGATGGGTTACCTGAAGCTGTTAGTGGTGAAGGACTTCAAGTCGTGGAGGGGGCAGCAGGTTATCGGCCCCTTCATGAGGTTCAACTGCATCATCGGGCCCAATGGATCAGGTAGTGTGGGTAGGGGGCCGCTGCTCCGTGAGCTGTCAACATTGAGGGCTCAGTTTGGTGGGATTTATTCTCACGGACCTGCTGAAAATGTCCTTATGTGCACCTGAAAGGGTGGCAGTGCAAATGAAGCCTTGGAAGTACCTGCTCTGTAATTCTTAGCTGAAAGTGTAGGGTTTTCCAGCATGGAAGGGCAGGAGCAGGCTGGGGGGAGAGAGGCGGTTGATGGAATTTTAATTTCGAGTTAACTTGATGCTTTCCAGCTTAAGCAGAAAGCCTAGTTTGCAAACAGCACACCTTGTCCTGGCCACCCCATCTTACAAGATCACATGAAGATGGTTTTATTTTAATTCTCCGGGCTGTAGCGGTGGAATCCTGCTTTGATGGGAGCCTGAGGGTTTGGCTGCGCTTCCCCCGGGACGGGGAGAGCGGCTCTGCAAAATGGCGGCTGCCGTGAGGCCCGGCCCACGCGAGCGGGGCTCTGGAGCCGCGGCTCCGCATCGCGATCCCGAGGTGCTGGAACTTGGTAAAATTTGATCTCTGCTTCCGAAAGATCCATTCAACAACGGCGATTTTATCTGTCAAAGTGATAGGAGGGCTGTCTTAATAGAACAGCAAGGATACATTTAACATTTTACTTTCCCCAGTCTGTTAATGATTTAATTTATAATTCGGATTTTTAGACCCTGTATTTTCCTCACTTACCTAATTGAAATAAGATCTGTGTATGTAAGTTGAATATAGTTAGCATTGTTACCATATTCTTTATCATCATATCCCCACTGCTCAATATTATAAAGTCTCAGAATTATGATACTTTTCCAGGTGCTCTTTTCAGTTAAATCAGAGTACATTTTATAGATGAGTCCAGGAGAAAAAGGTGTGAATATTTTGTAATCTCTGAATTGAGTATTTATATTTCTCCATTTTTCTCCTAGTGTTCTTTCTTTTTCTGATATTTTTGAGAGTAAGTCAAAGTATTGTCAGAGTAGTAAGTTTGAAGGCTGAAAATAATTAAGCTGTCAGCAGAAATGCTCAAGACTAAAGGGATAAAACCAAAAGAAGATTCCATTATGAGGATTTCTGTCGAAGGACTATGACCAGATAGCTTTGTTGCTGTGGTGAATGGATCTCAGAAAGTGCCAGTATTCTTCAGGAGAATGGAATTGTAATGGAAAAGTTGGGGATGGAGTGCTCATGCAATAAACCTCCCTCACTTCACTCCAGAAAGGGCACTGCCGAGGAAGGAGGGTGGTGTGGCAGAGTCTCCTCTGAAGAAGCCTGTGTAAAAAAACCAAAAGACTTCTTCAGTAAAGCTGAAAAAATAAATCAGTTTTGTCATAATTTTTATTACAGACAGGTTTATATTCAGCTGCCAGTGTGTTATATCTTAAAAATGAGTTTATTATGTGTAACAGCTATTCCTCAATAAAATCACAAAATCATAGAATGGTTTAGGTAGGAAGGGACCTCATATCTTATCCAGTTCCAACCCCCTGCCATGGGCAGGGATACCTCCACTATCCCAGGTTGCCTCAAGCCCCATCCAGCCTGGCCTTGAACACTTCCAGAAATGGGGCATCCACAGCTTCTCTGAGCAACTTGTGCCACTATCTCACCACTCTCACAGGGAACAATTTCTTACTAAAAGAATAAAAAATACATAATTAGAAATAGAATTTTAAAAGAATTTGGCAGTTCTTCAGATTCTTTAATTCTTAATAAAATGCTTCCATTTATGTCATGTCAAAAATGTCTTTTTTTTTTTTTACTTTTGAAGGAAAATCTAACATAATGGATGCTGTCAGCTTTGTGGTGTGTGAAAAGACATCAAATTTGCGAGTTAACAGTATTCAAGAACTTATTCATGGAGCACATGTTGGAAGACCTGTTTCTTCTACAGCTAGTGTGAAGATAGTATATTGTGAGGAAGATGGGGAAGAAAAAACATTTTCAAGAGTCATCCGTGGTAGGTGGAATATCCTGCTTGTACTGTCTATTGTCTGATGTGTAAAGAGATGAAGACCAAAAATACCAAACTTGGAATTTCAGACACCCACTATTAGTTTATAGTTGGGCAGATTAGTATAGTCCTTCAGATGTTTTAGTAGGGATGTAAATGAAATATATATATTTGGGTTAATCAGTTAAAAAAATAAGTTATTATATGTTTTTTGCTCAATATCTGTCTAGATTTTCTCAGGATCTGTAGATGATGTAGGCTCTAGGAAATGGGATCTAACACCTTCTGCAGGTATGAGCACCATAAGTATGTCAGTTCCTTTATAAAGTACTAGAATTAGTAAAGTTTTCAAACAAAACATAAATTTCTGAATGGAAAAAATTAGTAACTGGAATCTGTTGTCGTCTTTGAGAAAATTGCTCAGTTAAATTATTCCACTAGTTTAATTATTTTCCAGTAGATTTTTTTTTGTGTAGCCATTTTCAGCAGTAATTTTTTTTCCTTTCCTCCTTTAGGTACTTGTTCTGAGTTTCTTTTCAATGACAAGACTGTCAGCCGATCTGCATACATATCTGAGCTTGAAAAAATAGGCATTCTTGTCACGGCCAGAAATTGCCTTATTTTTCAGGTGAGCATTCAAGGTACTTGCAAAAGAAAACAAAAGGTTCTTAGGTTATTTCACAGAATACACAGTTAAGTATTGTCTAGAAATGAGAGCACCCTTTGCCAGCTACAAGGCAACATATTTTCTCCTGACCTTGCCAAGAACTACAAGACTACAAAATACACCTAATGGGGTTTGTATGTACATGCATACAGTAGTAAGAAAGAAGCTGATCTGGAAGAAGTTGAGTGCTTCTGTTACTCACAATATATTAAAAAGTATGGGTCTGTATAAATGCTTTGTGTATTTAATTGTAGGAGTGCTAGGAAAGAGCATTTTCATCTTAAAACACTCCTGTTAGTAAAGATGCGTGAAAATGTAAAGGAATTTTTGTTAAGATGCATGAAAATGTAAAGGAATTTTTGTTAAGACTGAGGGGTTGAAAATTTTCTTCACCTGTAAGTTTCCAAGATTTTAATGACACAGGCCTCAAGCTTTTCATGAATAACACATTTCACAAAATCACCTTCCTTAGAGTTGCTGACAAAAATTCCTGAAAGAGAAGGACTTTTCCCTTTTACAGAAATATTTTTAGAAACCTCAGTGGCTAGGTGATACTCATTTTGGCACTAAACTTTTCCATGGGTTTGAATCTAGAGGCATTTCCACCAACTCTGTTCACTGTAAATACATACAGAGGTTAATCTGTACTATATTAAATTTGTAAGGCATGAGAATGATCTACAGTGCTGCATAATTTATTTATTTTCAATTTTGGTTTAGGGCACAATAGAATCAATTGCACTGAAGAAGCCAAAGGAGAGAACTCAACTTTTTGAACAAATCAGTAATTCATGGGAATATGCTGAAGATTATGAGCGAAAGAAGAAGAAAATGCAGCAAGCAGAACAGGATGCACAGTTTAATTATAACAAGAAAAAAAGTGTGGCAGTAGAACGCAAACAAGCCAAGATAGAAAAAGAGGAGGTAACTTCAAGTTACTCCATTTTTTCATCCTAACTTGCTAGATTTTGCATTTCTTGTGAACTTCAGTAGGGTTTAAAAAAGCCCAACAAACCCACAAACTTCTGTTGGTTTTAGTCTAGTAGTTTTTTTCAGTATGGCATACTATATAATAATATAGTATCATTTGAAAAGGTAGAGCAATACATGTAATCTAAATAAAAGAAAGTATAGGCTTGCCAGTGTAATTTAATTAATTAAAGTATTAACTTAAATATTTGAGTTTTGTGATTAATGACCATTACTGGTATTGCAGCTATTTGTTCATCATCTTACATCACTTTGGCCTTGAAATTAGACTGCTAATGATGGAAAACAGTTTTTACAAACTATAAATTAAATTTTAATGTTGGTAGGCAGAGCATTACCAGATGCTAATCAAGGAACTGGATGAAGAAAGGATACAGCTGCAGCTTTTTCAGCTTTATCACAATGAAAAACAAATCGACTCTCTGAAAAACAATTTGGATGAAAAGAATATGGAGGCTTACATCAAGAAAGAGTCTCTTTCTGCAGCAGAAGATTCATTTAAAGCCAAGAAAAAAATGTTTGGGATATTAAACAGGGACCATCAGCATATGGAAAAAGAAATGAAGTAAGTTTTCCCATCAGGTTCTGTGATAGTGGAATAAAGCATTATCTGCACTGGGAGTTGCTTGGCAGGTGTGCATTTCCTGGTAAAAATTTAGGTGCTAGCCCACTGCTGTGGAAATCAGTTCCTAGCAGTTCTCTGAAGTAAAATCCAGAAATGATTTTTGCCTCCTCTACCATGCCTAGGTGCATATTTCATTGTATAAATACTTGTTTGCTATTAAATTTTAGGAGGCCATTTTTTACTTCTTAAATCACTATTCTCAGTGGATAGTAGAAACCTCCCTGTGTGGGTATACCCACGATGGAAACCCCAGCCTTAGAGTTTCAAACTGATAGTTTGCATCTGTGGTCACCAGGGGAGAAGGGATGTCCTTTCTATCTTCCTTCTCTCCCCTTTTCCTGTGGCTTTGTTGTTTTGGCCCTGTCTTGGTTGGTTGTTTTGGGTTTGTTCCTGGTTTTGTTTTCTAGGACTCTGGAAGCATTACTGATTCAGCAGAGACCCCTCTATATAAAAGCAAAGGAAAACACATCCTATCAAATCAAGAAAGTAGAAACATTGAAAAAATCTCTAAGGGAAAAGGAGAAATCTTGTGATAAGGAAAAGCAGAATATAGAAGAACTGGAGATGGAATTGAATGATGTTGAGAAGGCATGGAGAGCGTTTGAGGAGAAAACTAAGGAAGAGAGAATGGAGAGAGCAGCAGATATTGAGCTGGAAGAAAGTCAGGTAAAACAGGAGACCCAAAAGTATTGTTTACTAGAAAAGTCTAAAATTAACAAACTGTTACTTCACCAATGACCTGGGATTTTTAGTGATCTTTTGCCCTTGAACTCAAACAAACCAGAATTCTAAGTTTTATTCAGGCACATGGTGCATTGTGGGAGGGTAGGACAAAAAATGTTTGAGAGGGTCTCGGGGTGAGTAATTTTTGAGAGCTGGCTTTTCATCTGTTGTATCAATTAGGGGAAACCAATGAAGACCAAAAAAAGTAAAACAGACCTGAAGTATACATATTATCTGCCGAGAGTCTGAGTCTGAAACTGGGGTAGCTCATTTGAGAGGGAAAGGGCTACATCCCTTGATAGTAAATTCACTTTGGAAGAAGCTGTCTTTGCGACTGTATGGCCACGATGTTTGTAGAACTATGTGACAGCTTTTTTTCTGCTGTCTCCTCCTTAAAATAGTTTCTGATCACTTAATGAAGAATCTGCAGGGTTGTTACCTTAGTTTTTGAATCTTCCTGCACTGCACTATACAGTCATTCAGTCAGTCCTCACTTAGCAGATTTGTTTAAAATATTTATAATTCACCTACTATATAAAATTTTTTAATACCATGAGATTTTGCTATGCAAAAACTTAGTGCTAACCCTCAGATTGAATGGGAAATACTGTAACCTCCCCTGAATAGCAAGAGTAATAAAAAAGGCTGTAGGTGAGAACTGTTAGGTGTAAGCTTTGGATTGAATCTTACTCTAAAAAAACAGAGTTGTTTTAATGCAGTCAGTATTTAGAAGAGTCTTCAGGAGAATTAGGTAGTTTCGTAAAGTTTAGGTAGGCAGAGTTACTTAAGGCTGTAACAATGTGAGTCTTCTCACTTTCCAAGGAGTAAATTTTTTATTTCTTTTTATGCAGTTGGAGCGCTACAAAGAGCTAAAGGAACTGGCAAGAAAGAAAGTAGCTACCCTGGCCCAGCAGCTAGAAAAACTTCATTGGGAGGATAAAGGAGATCAAGAAAGGCTGAAGCTGAATCGCAGGAAGAAAAATGAAATTGAGGTTTCTGTATCAAACTAGAAATAGATTTTTAGGAGAAAAATGTTTCTCTGCCATTCCCTCTGATATAACTGTCTATATAAACATGCTCAGTGCTTTAATGTAATATTCGTACATCCAACTTTTCTTCATCAAATTAAAAATACTATTTCTTTTTGAATTACTAATTATCAGTAAAATGTATTTAGTAAATAAATTCCATTGCCTGTACTTCTTAAACTGAGCAAGTCCAATTGTATTGTTGAGAAAGGAGTAATGAATACTTAAGAGTGCATGAAATATGAATATGCAGACAATATAGTAGGTGCAAAAAGAGGTTAACTCTCCATCCCTAGAACTATTTAAAAGGTCACAAGGAGTTCAGGAGTTAAATTAAGGCTTAATAAACTGTGTAGATAGCAGTATATTTTTTTCCTCTCCCCTTGCTTCAGTTAATGTGTTTTTAATAAATTTGAGTAAATAAAAATTCTTGTTTTACCATTGGTGAGGTTTTTTTACTACAATGTTTTGTGTCAGCTTGGAAACTGTCAACTTCTTTAAAAAAAGCTATTGATGTGTAGGGCCAGGAATAGCATCTCTTCTGTATCAAGACCTGTAATTCCCTGGTGCAGCTTGGCACCTGCTGTTGCAGAAGAGATGCTGTTACTTCACCATGAAATAGCAATAAAGAGGAAAAGTTCTATCTCAGTACTTGTTCTGAATGTACAGCTGTATATCTTAAAACTGTCGTTTTGCTCTGGCTTATTTTTAACACATTCTATTTGTGACTGCATAGGAAACCATCAAACAGACTGTGGGACAGGTAGAAGAGTATGAAAAACGCATAGAGAAGTTGGAAGAATATGCTAAAATATGCACGTATGTGTAAAAAAAGCTAACTGGATTTCTTGGGTATTAATAATTTTTAAACATAGCAGGTTTCTGTTTCCTTCTAATTATTTTATTTGAAACTTTAATAAGAACTAGAATTACTACTAATTCTTACTAATTTTACTTAATATTTCAGTCACTTTAGCTGTCAAAGTAGGAAGTATGATGATCCATATTTTGTGTTTGAATTGGTTCTCTAATTCTGATTTTTCCCAAGTTACTACTGTGGGTATGGGGCTATTGTTGGACAAATTCTGAGCAAGAAACAGGACAGTTTTGTAGTTGTGCTGCTCTAGAAAGCATTAATATTTACATTGTGTAATATATTACATTGTGCACAGCTTGGTTCTTGCCTCCTGGGTCTTGTCTTCTGCCTGATACTTACTCCTTCTGAAGTTAAATGACAGCAGAATGACCTTAATTTATACTGCAAGTGTGTATATATGAAATTATGAATTGCTTTTTATTTTTGCTTCTGTTCAAAGTGCATCATTAACAGAAAAAAGACAGCAGGAGGAAGCACTGGCTGAGGAAGTTGAGAATGCAACAATTAGAATGGCTGAAGTGAACGAAGACTTGAACAAAATCGTTGATGAACTGCAGAATGCCAGAATTGATTACCATGAGGGAAGGCGTGAGCAGATGAGAGCAGAGATCCTGGAAAGTCTGAAAAGGCTCTATCCAGATTCTGTGGTAATGCAATGGCCTCATTTAAATGCTTTATTTTAGAGTTAAGTCTTAAAAGTTCTGCATTAGACTGAGTAAGGAGCTGGAGTAAATTGGACAGTAGAATATCCTTCTAAATTTTCTTCTTGCTTGAGTGTACTTGATGAAATAATGTTACTGGAAGAATAGTAGCATATATTGTCATTATTTTTCACAGGTTCCAAAAATAAAGGGATTTACTGCTTGCATCAAATAGTCGTTTTGATCTCTTGTATGATTTAGTGGTGTTTAACTATTTCGTTTTTTCCTTATTTGGTTTTTGTAGCCTCCATTTTGACTTCGTTATTTTGAACAAACGAATAGGAAAGTTAGCCATGAGACCATTTATTCTGGAACAAATACTACTTCTGAAGGATAATATTTATATTATCAAATGGTCTGTCTTCACTTATACGTTAGGATGTTTTACATGTTTTCCTTAAATTACACTTCAGTAATGCCATTTTAGGCTTTTGTCTAGTGATTCTGAATTGTCAGCAGACATCAACTGGGTTTATGAAGCATCTTTACATCTTTTTAGTGACATTAAGAAGATAGACTCCAACACCATAAGCCATTTCAAATACAAAATTTTTAATAAATAGAATTAGTTAAATTGTTGGCATCTGATTATGACTCAGTGTTATTGGTCCCTTTTGATATACACAGTCATTTGAGAAGTACAAGATGGCAAGTTTTGTTTTTTAATGTTTTTTAATGTTTACTCAGCTTTCCAGTGTTGCCTTTAGAACATAAAAGCTAAAACATTTTCAGTTGTTTTTTTGCTTTTTGTCTTTTACAAAAACCTCTTCAGAATATGGAAAGCATCTGATCCTGCTGTTTTCTCTGGAGAGTAAGAAATTAGCTTTTCACCTGCTCTTCAGAAATTAGCTTTTCAGCTGTTCTTCAGATTTTTTTAATCCAAGTTATTAGCAAGCTCATACAAAAAAAAAAAAAGACTTAATTGGCTTATCTGTTTTTGCTCACTCTGTTTTATATCCCTGTTTGAAAAAAGCTGGATCAGATGGTGATGCCTTATTGGCTTAGGGAAGGTTGGTGTTGAGGAATATTCTGTGATATTCCTGTTGGAACTGCAAATTCAAGAGTACTTAGAGATGGGATGGCTTCTAACAAAAATGAAAAGTCAAATTCATTATATGAACTGTTAGAGGAAGGCTTAGTGCTGCCTGCTTCAGTTACCTTTTTCTACCTGCAGTAGTTTATGTGACACCAGCATATTGAGGCAGCAGAATTCATTCTGAAGTGCTACTTATTGTTTGGGTGTGCTAATTCCAGATGAGTGAACACAACCTAAATCACAGTTTTAGAATAGAAGGGTCAAGACACATTTTGTCTTCTGGTCTGCTGGCAGAACTGAAGGAAGTCTTTGTATTGGTCTTCTGGATTTCATGGGCAAAAATGGCAGACTGCTTCTAAATGTTCAGCTTATTCATCTTAATCCATCTTAGAGCTTCTGTTAAAACATGTTTATAATGGTGGGTGAGCACTGCAGGTACTGAATTTGATAAGAATAAAACTGTATTTATGCAAGAAGAGATGAGTAGCTACATGTCAAGAAGCAGGAAAATAGTTCTTGCATGAATTCACAAATAATAATGTTCAGTATGTGCATCAGTAGGCTTGTTCATTCAAAAAGCTCAACTGCCTATAATTATGGAAGAGAAATAATCTTTAGGGAGCATGTATAACAAAGAACTGTAATTTTCTCTCTGGAGGTGTTATTTCAGCACATGCCAAAAGAGGCTTGATTATTTGATTGTGCAGTACAAGAAAAGTAGTTTTTATTCTTTTCATGCTTCTTCATTTGGGGGTTGAAACTGGAATGGTACTTCTTGCTGCCATTTTGCAGGTAACTGGTCTATTTATTTAAGATGTTGTCATTTTGAGATCTTGCTTAGGTGTTACACACTTTCTTACTCTCCAAAAAGCATGCCTAACTAGGTTTGTCATTGTGTCATGCTTCTAGAAGTGTATGAAAGAGATTCTTTGTAAAACATTCATATGCACCTGTAACCTTAGAGAAAAAAATGAGACCCTTTCAATTCTGAAGGCATACTTTATAACTTGGGTTGATGACTGCTATGATTTCTGTTTGTTTTTTTTTTTTTTGTGGTGTACAGCTGTGGTTGAGAGAGTGCAGGTAGATACCTAATACTGAAGCAGTAAAATACATCTTGTATGCAAAAACATTTTTGATATCTGAAATATTAATATTTGTCTGTATTTTAATCTTCAGTATGGAAGATTGCTTGACCTGTGTCATCCTATTCATAAAAAATACCAGCTTGCAGTTACCAAGGTATTCAGCAAATACATGACTGCTATTGTTGTTGCCACTGAGAAAACAGCAAGAGATTGCATTCGCTTCCTGAAACAAGAACGAGCTGAACCTGAAACTTTCCTTGCTTTGGATTACCTTGATGTAAGTGTGTTTTTCTTTCTCCTGTCATCAGCAAGCTAATACACCTGTAAGTCTTGATACTGGCTCACTTAAGTAACTAGAATCAGCTTAAGTGTTAAGGCACAGGACCTGGGAAGTGAATTTTGTAGTTTTGGTTAGGTCCCTCTGGGTGGCAGCATGACCATCTGGCATATCAGCCATTCCTCCCAGTTCTTTGTGATCAGCAGATGCTGATTCTTCCCCATCATCCAGATAATTAATGCAGATGTTAAACAGGATCACTCCCAGTATTGACATGGCTACCTATTGGCCTCCAACTGGACTTTGTGCTAGCAGTCACCACTCTGTGGTCTTGTTTGTTCAGATAGTTCTCAGTTCATCTCCCTGTTCATCCAGACCCTATTTCATCTGCTTCTCCATGATGCTCTTAAGGGAGGCAGTGTTAAAAGCCTCTCTGAAATTCAGATAGGTAATAGTCACTGTTCTGCCCTGGTCTGCCAGGCCAGTCATTTCTGCTGTGACTGACTTGGTGAATCCATGCTGACTACTTCTCCAAGATTTTGTGTTCATATGCCTGAAACTCATTTCTAGGATAAGTTATTCTGTCACCTTTTCCATAACCAACATGAGTTGACCGTCCTGTAGTTCCTTAGGTCCTCCTCCTTGCCCTGTTTGGAGCACAGGAGTGACACTTGTTTCCCCCTTGTTTATTCTCTGTGCATTGGTGTCCTTTGATTTGATGCAAAGGTTATACAGTAGGATCCTAATGCCACCATGAGTAGTAATGTAATAGGTTACACAGATTGAGGGACAGTGGTGTACAGAGAACACCCCAGATCTCTTCTACTCTTGCAGTGATTGAGCTCCCTGTTGCATTGATCTGTACATCCTGTCCCCAGAGTACTCAGATTTGACATGCTTTGCTGTAACAACATGGATTGGAAACACTGCTTGTTTGCTTTACAGGTTAAGCCAATTAACGAGAAGCTGAGGGAGATAAAAGGAGCTAAAATGATGGTGGATGTTGTACAAACACAATTTCTTCCACTGAAAAAAGTGATCCAGTTTGTGAGTGGGAATGCCTTGATCTGTGAAACAGTTAAGGAAGCAAAGCACATTGCATTTGATGGACCAGTGAGACTGAAAGTAAGAAGCCAAAGTTTATTAAATATGTTTTTCATTGCAATTACATGTTTGATGGGAGAATTAAATTATGAGAATTAAATATTTCTCTGTGAACATGCTGGAGTATTGCAGATAAACCCAGAGTTGGTACAATGCTGTCTAATCCCACAGAAATAAATTACTGGATACTTCACATAGCAGTGTTTTCCTCTGACAGTAAATTGAAGTGGTTTCTTGGGAAAAGGAGGAGGCAAATGAAAGGATGGATAGTGTCCAAATATGATTCTTGCTATAGTCCTTGTGATGAGGAGTAAGAGGGATGGATAATCCTTCTAAAACTGTCTGATTTAAAAATAGACTTTATCTTGCAAGATTTTCTTTGAAGAAATGCTTCCAAAATTTTTTAAATACCTGCCAGAATCTCTTGGTTGTAGATACGGATTTAAGGACTGGAAGCTTCTGTCACTTCCTGAAGTTCTTCTTATTCTGGTCACTGTTGTTGCAGACAATATTTTATTCACTTAATAAACCTTCTAAAATTTTGGTTAAGACAGCTTTAAGTTGAAGGTGAGTGTGAGGTCACCTTTACTTGAAAAGAAGTCACAAAAACACCCTTGGGTGCTAGTGCATGGGCTATTTTGGTTGGGTTTTTTCAGATTTATTTGGATATAATTTGTTTTCTTCCAGACAGTGGCTCTTGATGGAACTTTATTTTTGAAATCTGGAGTGATTTCTGGAGGATCAAGTGATTTAAGATCTAAAGCTAGAATTTGGGATGAGAAAGAAATGAGTAAAATGAAGGAAAGAAGAGATAGTTTGATGAATGAGTTAAAGGTAGGTCTCTTAAAATCACCAAACTGCAGAAATCATCCTGTGTCTGATTTAATTCAGCTCTGGGAAGGTAATTTTCTAAAAATGTAATTTGCAAAGCTTCTAGAAAAGATGCAGACAGGACATAATAGCTGTTCATGTCTTCTAGTTAATAGTGAATTTTGCATCTCAGTTCTTGGCTGCGGTTCTCAGCTCGCAGGGGAAAATGCAGGACAGCACTCTTGGTCCAAGCATTCTCCAGGGAAATGTTAAGAGTACCTGAAAACTTGTAGTGAAAATGGCAATATGATTGTGTCAACATGGGAATGCTGGCATGAACTAAATTCTGCCAGTGTAAAATGATTTGTCATACCTTTAGTGTTGGCTTTTTTAAGAGGGATGGAGTTGTATTGTAGTCTGCGAGCAGATACTTTCTTGGGAGAAATAAATCTGTTACAATACTAATATTGAATATCACCTGTGCTATCAGCCTTTACCTTGAATGAGGCCTACATCAGTGAGGCTAGCTTTAAAATCTGAAAAACAAATAATTTTCAAATAGTTCACCTTGTGTTTAAAAAGCTTTTTCTCCCACCATACCCTTTCCCAGGACTTGATGAAGATCAGGCGGAAGGAGGCTGACTTGAAGCAATTGCGTGCTCAGTGCCAGGGAACTCAGACACGACTTAAATATTCACAGAGTGAATTAGACCTTATTAAAAAGAAACAACTTGCTAATCTCTCCATGGTATAATACTAAGTCTTTATCATTTTAATGTTTAATAATGGTATTGTTTTAAACTGCAGTTACTGATCAGGTAATGCTACTTCCTTATATAGTTTTTTTAAATTCAGTTAAAGTTTTACATACAGTAGTTACAACCAAGGAATTGAAGAAATATAAAAAACTAAGATTGCAGAGTACTTGAGTGCAGAGTGCATGAGGCTTTTTCTATTGTGCTTTTAAAACTTGGATTTCTGGTGAGCTTGGTTTATCATTTATTAACCTTCAGAACTCTGTAAGTCAGTGCACTTCATGTGGCAATTAGTTAGCTTTTCTGTTCATTAAAACTGTAATTGTTACATGCAGATTGGCAATAATGGTGGTTAAATGGCATTTGAGAAGAAAATACTTCATTTTTTTGATCAGAGAAACCAGTTAACCTGAAACAGACCTGTCTCTTAATTTCTAGAAAGTTGATCCTCCTATTAAGAAAAATTACCATATA
This sequence comes from Cisticola juncidis, assembly GCA_013400215.1. Taxonomy (NCBI): domain Eukaryota; kingdom Metazoa; phylum Chordata; class Aves; order Passeriformes; family Cisticolidae; genus Cisticola; species Cisticola juncidis. Next base: position 35,537 of record VXBR01009875.1, on the reverse strand, counting down.
TTTCTTTTCTGTCTAGGAAAAATCAAAACTGGAAAGTGAACTGGTAAATATTGAGGCTCAGCATGATATGCTGAATGAAGGAATAGCACAAAGAAAAGAAAAAATGAAAGAATTCCAGAAAAAAATGAACGAGGTAATGCCTTTTGTCAGAGCTTTGAGAGCTCATACTATTGGGCTACAGAAGACTTATGTTTTACTCATGTTTATACTTGGACAACTTTTAACCTTGTAAACTGCTTTGTCAACAAGGCTTGTACATTATTCCACCAGCCTCTCCACATCCTCTACCTTTCTTACCAAGGTAGCTGTGAACAGAGAATGTGTAAATGAGTCACAGCTTTGCAAATCAGTTTCCTTAGAGTCAAAGTTCTGTCACTGTCAAGTGCTAAACACAAATCCAACCAAATCCATCGATGTCTCAAACAGATACAGCTTTGCTTAATGTATACAGAGCTGAAAACAGTCCTCAGCACTGTGAGAGGGCTTTGTTCTGAACTCAGCATGTCTGAGGGATGGCCTGTCTTCTTGGAAAGTAGATGAAAAATAGCATAATCTGAAGGTTCCTTTCTCTTGGGAAGTGGCCAGTATTTGTTCGTGATTTTCTCTGCTCTGATTCCCCTGGGGGAGTGGCTGAGGTGTGTGTGAGGATTTTCAGCAAATTCTATTTCACTGTTCTGGGGCTTTGTTTGTTTCTGTAGAGATTTTCTTTACTGGTTGGAAGAACCCTTTCAAGGTTTTTGCATGTTGTGGTTTTGGGGGCTTGTTTCAGTATTTTGTTGGTTTGGGGTTTTTTTTTTAGGGTTCTATTCAAGTCCAGTCATGGAAGATGGAGCTAGCCTGTGATACAACTCAGTGTGTTTCCTCACTCTCTCTTTAGAGGTGTAGGGGATGGAGAACTTGGAGATCATGTTCTATCCCCACCTGTCCAAAGTCTTTACTTGTTAATGGTACTGAATCATAAACTTGTCTGTAGAGTCTGCTCCTGTCTGCTTCCTATCAGCAACAGGAGCAGTTCTCTATGATATGTGATCCACCACTTAGGTTTCTCAACTTTCTTTTGTGTAGACACTTCTGCCATCTCATACCTCAGTTTCCCTGTCATTTACTAATCTTCCAGTGGTCCCCAGAATAATTCATACAGACACAGACAGATGCAGAGCAGGGTTGTCATGAACAGACTAAAGACATTCAGTGAAGGGAATGCTTGTAAAGCCTAAGGGGGATGCCAAGAGGGGTCTCCTGCTGTGTTCTGTGAGTGTAGGCAGTAACTGACCCCTTGGGGAAATAGGTGCTTCATCCCTACCTGAGTCTTGAAGCTCCCTTTGTTCCTGCTCTTGTCAAACAAAGAAATCTGGCATAATCTGTGGAAAAATGGCACTGAATTTTATCTGGAAAGTTCACAGCCCAGGACTTAGATGCTGGTGTAAATGTATATTGTTGGGGAAGGAGAGATTGCTCACTGCTGTCTGCAGTAACTCAGACTGTATCGTACATCTACAATTTTGTTCCTGGCTTCTGACCCACTCTCATCAGTCAGTTTGGGATTAATCCATGACTGGAATTCTACATGTAAGAACAAGCCAAAATTGCTGCCTGTTCTCTGTCTTGCTTGGGGTGCAGGCATGAGGGAGTGCAGATGTCTGTCATCTGCAAACACTGAGAAAGTCATTGATGGTTAACTGCATAAGAATTCCAGATACAGAAACTTTTCTTTGTTTGTTCTGAAAAAACAAAAACAGAGGCTATCATTTGGAACCAATCATTGGTCTCCAAAGAGTGGTGTAACTTGGTATTAATTGTATAACTTAATTTGATGTAGTGTTTGATACCTGGCTAAAAAAGCCTAAATACTAAAACAATAAAAACAATTCCAGGCTTTGATCTGTAGAGTTCTCTTAAAATTTTGTTCAGTCCATTGGGTTTCCTTTTAAATAGGCTGTTGCTGTTTCTTCCCTCAGTCCACCCATATACACTGTACCTAGTATATGCCTGCTTAAATCTTTCTTAAAAATTATAGAATTGGTTTTGACTAATGCTTTTGTTAGTATCTACTGTATCATTAGGAAATAAGAAATTCCATGTGAAAGGTTTTGCTATGACTTTTCTATAAACAGAGCACAGTAATTAATGTTTATGAACCTCTTGAAAGGATTCAAATAAAGAACTGAACTACAACTCAAAGAAAACTGGTGTATCTGATTAGTTCCCTGTCCAGCTTTCACTTCTTCAGTTGTCTGGGAACAAAAGGCAAAACCAGGGAAGCTGGTTACACTGTGGTGACTTTTGTCATGATCAAGAAAAATGGTCAAGAAGAGCTTAGATTGGAGTTGCACTTGGTAGACCACAGGCATATGTGCCTTATGTCTGGCATTTAGACTGAAAATGTAATTTGAAAATTTCAGGTATAAATTACTTCTCAGCAGTTGTTAGCTGTTTCCTTGAAGTACCTTAAAAATCTGGTCTGTAGCATGAAGTGATTGAATATTTTACATCTGTGAGCTGCAAAACAGTATAATCATTTCTTGTTCCACTTCTCTCTGTTTTCAAAGGTTGAAGATGTTGTTTTCCGAGAATTCTGTGAAGAAATTGGTATAGAAAATATTCGTGTGTATGAGCAAGAACACATGAGACAGCAAGAGGAGATTGATAAGAGAAGGTGGTGTATGGTACTGAAATGTAAACCAGTGGCTGGCATTAGGTTGGGCACACTGGTGCTTGACAATCTCCCTTACAGGAAATAGCACAAAGGCTTAGGAGAATGTGGAAGGTTCTCCTTGTTACTGTAAGGATTAGTTAAGCCACTGCTGTAGATTAGTTAGGTCACTGCTATGGTTTGGGTTTGTTAGACAGTCAGTGACAGCTTACAACAAATTTGAAAGGTAACATTTACTATTTTGGTAGCACTATTGTAAAAAAAAAAAAAAGAATAGTTTTCTAATACCCACACTGAAAAATGGCACTATTCCCAGATTGAGAATAGCATGAAGAGTCACTAGTGTGTGAGAAATCTTAAGGAAAACTGGGTGTGAGATGCAGGTGTTTGGTATAGGAACATACTCTTAAAAGGAAAACAGGTTCTTGAATTTTTCACAGGCAACCTCAGCTAGTGTTTCTCTCCTGGACACGTGTCACTGCACCACAGATTTTTATCTTAGAATGTTAAAATGAACTGATTGAAGTTCAGGTGTCACTTTCTATGGTGTGGCTATATTATATATTGAATTTCTTTAGCTAATATCACTATATCTTTGTGATTTCCCATATATCCATGGGATGTGGTGTAGTAGAATCAGTGTAATGCAGATTTTTGTGTTCACCCAGAAGATACAGCAATGGTATCTAAATAGAGTCCAATCATAGTTAATAGCCTGCTTGGTAAGAACTAGTTTTAAATCCTGTACTTTGACTAGACTTGAGTTTGAAAATCAGAGGACACGACTGAACATTCAGCTGGAGTATAATCGTGACCATCTACAAAAATCAATAAACTCAGTCAGCAAGCTGAGGGAGACAGTTCATAAAGATGAAGCTGAGATTAGCAAGCTACAGAAGGTAATAATAAAAGCAGTTTCTCTGTCTCTGTAATTCAGTGCATTCTTTCCTCTCAGTTCCAATTCTGAATAAATGTAGTTGATGCTGTGGATTAATTTTCAAGGGGTTAATTCAATGTTGGCTTTGTGATTGCATAGAAAAATGCAGATGCATATTGCATTTTAACCTTGGAATAAACTGCCATATTTGGATGCTTATTTATTATTAAAAATAAGCTTACTAAAAATTAAGTTTTGGATTACTGTCAGTAATCCAAATACTGGATAATACTGTACAGTATTATTTTAGATTTTGTTCAGTTAATGTGTTCAGTTGATATGAAAAGGTAACATACAACTAGAGATAAAACCAGCAGCAAGTGGCTCAGATTCAGCAGAAGATTTTATGAATATGAGCAACCAACTTTGATGCTTTACATCTTTAAGCTGCTTTACAGCCACTAATACATGTAAAATAATCCTATGAAACCAATTAGACTTTTAGTTGAAGTCATATGTATGGGTTCATCCTTCACAGGGTTCTTTATCCTGTATTGTGCTGATGGTGCTTGTTAAAGAAACTAGCTTGTGCTTGTTCACAGAAAAGGGAAGGGGAACATATGTGCTTTGAACAAAAAAACCCAAAAAAGTGAAATATATAAAACTGCCACAAAGTGGGGGAAACCCCCCCTTTCCCAGTGCCTTTCAGATCTTGTACTGTAAAACATTTGAATGTGACAGGTTTAAACTTTAACTCCTTTCTGTATAGTAGAAGTTCCAGATCTAGATTCTTGGTGGGGGGGTTAAAAATTTTAATATTTCTATGCAGGATGAGGAAAAGCTTCTAAAACAAGTGAATCAACTTTTGGAGGAGCAGCAACACCTTAAGGATAGATTAAGTGCTCATAAATCTGAGCTTACAAAAAGCCAAAATGAAGTTGAAGAGTTCAGAAAGATGATGTTAACTCTTAATAGGTAATTCCTACTTCTGCTGCTGGAAAGATGATTAAAGGGATAATATCTAGAAGGGATTTACTGATCATATGTTTGGGTTTCTCTTGTTTTGTTTTCTTGTGAAAGAATTTTTAGAGACATAGTGATACGCATCTACAGCGTGCCTTAGTGTTTAACAGTGTTTTTCTAATTCAGTGTGTGAAGGAGAGTATTTCAAGAGAGCCATCCCATTCCCATAAACATACAGGATTATTTTATTATCTACCTAGCTTAGGTCTCACTGTGATCTCTGACCACAGATCTCTCATCTCTTGTGGTGAGTGTGTAGTAGCTTACAGCTTCACTGGGGGCATGTGAAGTTCCCTCACAGTTTCACAGTTTAGTTTGGGTTGTACAGTGGGGCTGATCAATGGGAACACTGTTATTTTCCAATTTCTTTGTTATTTTTCCAGACTTTTCACGTGTTGGATACCTTAAACTAATACTGACTTCAGGTCATTATTTTGTCCTACTGTTATAATAAATCAACTCCTTTGTGGGCAGTTTATGCCTCAGTTCTGTTGTGCTTGCTTACTACTGATGTCCCTTAATCAGGAGTCATCTCTGTGTTTAAAAACCCCATCGTGTTGGCACAGTGTGGCTGAGAAAAGTGGTGGAGTCTTGCTGCTATCAGAGGAATTGATTGCAAAGAATCAAGGTGTTTCAAGGAGAGTAATGATAAAAGATATTTGATTACATGTTAAAGGATCAACTCTCCATCCATGTTCACTAGAGTTGAGCAGAGGTAGGCTGTAATTAGCAAAGATAGGTATTTGAATGTGCCTTTTAAGTGACCTTGGCAATGTACTGAGGCTGAGGCTCCCTCTGGAGTGATTTGGGAGAATGGAGGGGATGGCAGAAGTCCAGTACCATTCTCCTTTATGTTTGGTGGGGGTTACTGCAGAGGAAACAGCCCTCTTGGGGGCTGCAATCTTTTTTCCACGCTGTATTTATCATGCTGTTATCCTGTGGATGTTGTTAGCAGTGATGTTTCCACTCCTGAATTGTGCCTTTTGTGCTTGTAGAGAAGCCACAAAGTTGCAGAGGGAAGCTACAGCTCTAGAAACCTCTCTGGAAGCCAAGAGACTAAGGCGGCACAATCTGCTGCTGGAATGCAAAGTGCAGGACTTGAAAATCAAGTTGCTGTTTGGATCACTGGATGACATCAGTGAAGTAGAGGTACTTACAGAAATAGAGATCATGGAGGAGCACTTAGTCATGAATTTAAAGATCTTCCTTCTTTCCTTACAGGGCACTTTTTCTTACACATCTTAATGTTCAAACCAATATACTCTATTCGTGTGATCAGGTCTCTTTCATTCAAAAGGATTTATTTTTATTTTTGTAGACAGAATTATTGTTTGCAAGTATTCTTGATTGTGCTTGAAACATACTCTTGTGAAATATATAAAATCTTGTGGTACAAGAAAATTAGTACGAAGATAAGCAAGAGGATGCACAGGGGTCAGTTCAGAAATGTAAATAAATACAGCATGTGCAAGGGTTGAGATCATATTTGGTCTAACATTCATAATATAAATGCTCTATATAAAACTGTCCTTTTGTGTTCAATATATGTAGATACTCACAGAAATCAGGGATAGGCTAAAATAGAAATAATCTTTCTATCTGATGACTGCCTCTTATTATTTGTCTCCACCTTCCTTCTTTTTCCAACATACCTTTTGTGAGTAGAAATAAACTTTCTGCACTGTTACAGAAGAAATGATCTGTGGGTTTTAAAGAACTTAAAACATGTGAATTAGGAAGTCTTGTGGAACCCATTCCTTAGAACAGTATTTTTGCTGGAGGATAGGTGTGAACTGGGCAGCAAACATAAGGCAGGCAGTGAGGTGGGGTGGGCAGACTGTGAAGGGAAAGAGCAAGAACTGCTTGTGATCAGAGTGTGCAGGAACTCGGCTCTCAATGTTTCTGGAAAAGGAAGAGAGGAAACAAGGAGGGGAGCAGAAGGAATAACAATGTGGATTCGTAATTAACCTCACTGAGAGGACCAGCAAGATTTGGTTCCAAGAAAGAATCTTGGTGGGAAAGGGGTGTAATACTGAGAGACAACACATGTTTAATTTGAGGGAAAGTGATTGTTTGAAATTCAGGCTACAGAGTGCAGAAGATACTCTGCTGATGCCATGCAGAACTGAAGCTCCTCGATTCTTTTGAATTTGAGCGGAAGAAATGCCTCGGCTAACAGACTTCAGCCTTCTCTTAGAAGGGATTGAGATATCAGGGGTGTACATCTTTCCAATCAGGAGATTTACAGTATGTACAGGTTGTAAATATGTAATAAACAGATTGCTGCTGCTTTTTCAACAGAGCTTGAAGCTGAGTTTAGTAGGTGTTTTCATCTTCATTTAATTGGTGGGTGTGTTAATTAGGCTCATGAGATCTTAACTGTTCACTCCATTTGGGCCAGGGGAAGAGCCATGGATTAAGTTTACCTCGTACCATGTTACCACTGTCTCTTAATTTTAAAACCTTTCAATGAATTGGTTTCACAGTTTTCAATAACTGTTGTATTTCTGAACTGGAATGTCCTTCCTCTTACAGCTCGGAACTGAAGTAGAAGGCACCCAGACTCTGTCAGGGATCTATGAAAGGGAAGAGGGGATTCAGATAGACTACAGCCCCCTGGAAGTCGACCTAAAGGTAATCTTCTCTGCCTGAAATCATTAGAGATGGAGTGTTTGGTTTTTATTTTTGTGAAAGATATTTTATTTGTTGTTTGTTTTGTTCTTCACTCCAAGCTGAAGTGCCTGTCTGTGCTCTGGTTTTGTACTCATGACGTAGCATTGATGTGTGGGATCTCTAGATAGGCCAGTTTGGGTTTAACTTACAGCCACAGAAATGGACTTGAGAGACTTAAAATAACCTTGATTTTTTTTTTCCCCTCCTCCTTTACTTTCTGCCTTGAAGTTCCAATTTTATATGTTAAGGCTCAAAACTCTAGAGCCCAAGGATGGCTGTGGGGGGTTGTTTACCTTCTGTTTGCAGAGACCAGGGCTTTGCATTCTTCCCTGTCTAACAGCCCATTAGGTCACATTTTCTCAGCAGGCTTTGTAATTTTTTGTTCCTTTTTAATCTTGAGGAAAAGAGTTAAATGTCAGAGGCTAAGCACAGAGCAAAGGATGAATCTCTCATCAGCAGAACTTACTCAAAGAATTCACTGAGAACCTCTTCTTTAAAAAGCAAGGAGTGAAGCACTAATCCTGCTCCTATATTGTATTTTAGAAGGGGAAAGTAATTTGCTCTCTGTTTTTAAAGGTCTTAGGAAAGGAGAGTGAGGGCCTGGTAGATTCATAGCAAGAACCAAGACCTTGGGTGGCATTTTCAGTTGTGTTTCAAGTTAATTAATGAGTGGGGTGATTGTTTCAGGAACCATGAGTGCTTGCTGTGTGTATTGAAATGTCTTGGTTTAAAAGTAAATTAAATTGCTCTATTGGGGTTTTTTCTATAGGAACTAGAATCTGATAAAGACATAGAGGATCATGCACAGCAAATGCAGCAGGAAATCAAAGCTAAAGAGGTCACATTAATGAAGACAGCTGCTCCAAACCTGAGAGCAGGAGAGAAGTTACAGCTGGCTCGGAACAAGTTCCAAGGATCAATGGATGGTAACATTGACTCTTTCTTTTGTGATTCCACCCTAACTGAAATTCCTCTTCTTGGGGTTGGTCCTGCTGTCTTAGTCCCTTTCAGATATTAAGGGGGGTTTTGTGCTTAAGTGTTTATCCTCAGTTATCTTTTTAATTGTAAGTAAACAATTCATTAACATACACTTGAGTGTGTAGCAGTTTATTGAAACACAGCTTGAATGATTGGGAAGATATTTGTTCTCCCTATGGAATCATAAAGTGTTTTTGCTTGCTTTCTGAGAAGTAATTACTTTAATGTTAAAATTGCTTAAATTTTTCTTACATAACTGAAGGAACTGTGTATATTGTCCAAAACTCAGACTCGAGCATTTCTGCAAAATGATGAGTACCTTCAGAGAGTTTTGAAGACATTAACAATGTAAGAAACTTCAGAGCTGGTTCTGGAGCTGGACCAGGTCAGTGCTGGTGCTGCTCAGGGCTGCCTGGCTCCCAGAAGGAATTAGGAGAAGAATGTTGACATTGAAGAGTAAGAATTAATACCTTGCTCCAGACAAATGTGGCTCAGAGCAGATTGAATACATCACAACTTTGCTGGTTTGTGGGTCCTCTGTTTGAAGTCTGGAATGAAACACACACTAAATTGGCATGTTCTTCTTCTGCAATAAGTATTTTATTTGATGCTGCTCATGGTAGCCAGTTTATTCTTTGTTGTTATTTGTTCTGTGTATTTGCTCAAAGATTTCTTAAGCAGTAATTCATATGATTTTACTTTCTTTCCATAGCTTTTGAGAGCAGCAGAAAGGAGGCCAGAAAATGCAAGCAGGAATTTGAAGAGGTGAAAAAAAAGAGATATGAGCTGTTCAGCCAGTGCTTTGAGCATGCCTCCATAGCCATTGACAGGATCTACAAAAAGCTGTGCAGGAACAGCAGTGCTCAGGTTTGTGTGCTCAGGGGCTTTGCCTTAAAGGCCTTGCTGGATGCTTTGATACCTAGAATAAAGCAGCACTTGTGGTTTCCAAGGACAGTCCCAGTCCTTAAAAAGAAAATCACAGGAATAAAGACTACAGAAGTTCAGGGTCAGGGAAGGAGTAGGCAGTAAGCCAGAGTATGCCTGACATTAGACAGAAAGAGTTAATCTGTGAGCGAAATCAGGAACTATTCAGCCTGGCTTGGTTTTAATCTTTCCTTTTAGCAGACTTGTAAATTATTAGAACACAAGTGTGGAATGTAATGGAGTACTTAATTTAAAAATAACACTGGTTTACACATCAAGTGACACAAATAATAATCATTAGTACAGACAACTGAACATCATAAATCAGTGCTAGTGTTTTGTACAAGGTCTTGAAGCACCTTCTACCCCACTTAAATATTTAGGAAACATTATCAGACATAATATGTTTGCAACTTTTAAGAAACATGATGAAAAATTGTCTCACAGTTACCTTTGTTCCTCTTCCTGTATGAATACCAAGAGTCAAGAGGGAACTCCCAAATGCTTTGGTTATGTCAAATTCCATAGACTGTGGAATGTTTAAAGGATTCAACTCTCTTCTGTCTTTAGATTTTGTGTCTTCCTTCAGCATGTTGTGTGTTGGTTTGGTTTTTCTCCATGATACCTGTGATCTGAGAGGAGACATTTGAAATGAGGGTTAAAAAAGGAAATTCCTCTTACCTGGGTCCACCTGTGCAGAGGGGAAGAGTCTGTTATTTCATTGTCCCTTATATTAATGAGAAAAAAATAAACCATGCAGCAAAGAAACCATCATAAAAATCCCATAAAAATACCTTTAATGGTTAGGAAAAATGGTGGTTCCTTTAAAATAATGCTTTTAAGTTTTGTCCCTGGCAACAGGGATATCAAGTGCAGAAAAAGATTTTAATACAAGCAGTCTTTGTTCAGCTCAAAGCCAGGTTCTGTAAAGCTAACCTTTCACCAAAAAAGGCAGTTTTGCAAATATATTGTCTTCCAGGCCAAAAAAGAAGAAATCTGCTTTTGAAGTCTAACATTCCAATAATTAAAAAAATCAAAGCAGTTACATGAAAGGTGATAAAATCAAGTTTGTTCAGTAGTTGAGAGTTTGGAAATAACAAATATGCATCATTTCCATACTGGTTTTGTTACTGAGCCTCTTGGTTCGTGTTTGTTAACAAAACCATATTCTCCAGACACTGCTGCTCCCAGAGTGGATGAACAGGCTCCCTAAAAGTGAAGCAAACTCCCTGGTTTCCTCACTTGCTCAGGCAGTATTTAAACCTAAAAAACACCTATGTAAATAATTTAATAAATCTCACTATTAACAATTAAATGTGTTTGTTTCCAGGCATTCCTCAGTCCTGAAAATCCCGAGGAGCCCTATCTGGAAGGGATTGGCTTCAACTGCGTGGCTCCGGGCAAGCGCTTTATGCCCATGGACAGTTTGTCAGGAGGGGAAAAAACAATGGCAGCCCTGGCTCTTGTGTTTGCCATACACAGGTAAAAGAACTGTTCTGGGAATATCCAGGGAACAAAAAATGCATTAAGGTATTTTCCAAGTATCTGGCCAAGCAGGTGAGAGAAAGAGACAGCATTATGCTTACACACATTAAAAAAAATTCTGCTAAAAAAATTCTTCAGCATTGCTGAAGTCCTTATTCTTTATCTGTCATGTCATGGCTTTATACATTCAATGTAGAATTTCATATAGATTAAAACATTAACTGTTAATTAATTTCTTGTCTATTATTTAATATTAAATGTTACCTAATTATTTAATTAAAATAGGTACTATTTTGCAATATTATTATTAACTTTATTTAGTTAATTAATACTTACTTATTTAACTTTCATTAACTTTATTTAGTTAAATAATACTTACTTATGGAGTAAGTAAGTAATTAGAATGTTGATTAACATTTTGGTATCTCAATGCAAAATACTGTCTTGTCTTCTGCAGCTTTTGTCCAGCTCCTTTTTTTTTTTTGGATGAGATAGATGCTGCACTGGACAACACAAACATTGATAAAGTAAGTTGCTCTTTTACCAACAATGTCTGGTACCTTTTGTGGAAGGATGGCTACTTCCCTTGCAGGGTGTTGGGATACAGAGATGGATTAGCCTGACTGAACCTGTTTGAAATCAGATTGGATTTAGAGCTGAAGTAATGACTTAGTGAGATAGGAGAAAAATTTCAATTCCTTGATCCGAGCGTGTTTGAGTGGTCTCTGAATTGTGAAGGTGTGAGGAGTGTGAAGGATTGCAGGTGTTGTGTAACCCCCATGGGGCACAGTCTGACCTGGAGGGCACCTGGGAATTGTGGTGCTTGGAATTGGGAAGACCTTGGAAAAGCAGCAGGGAGAGCATCTGCCTGTGGAAACCAAGCCATTCTGTCACTGGAGTGTTTCATACATTTGCCTCAGTAACTATTTTTGCATTAGCACCAATTAAGCTGTTGCTGCAGATATTTTATGAAAGCCACGTGACTTTTCTTGTTTAAAACATCTTCCTGCCCTCTCAATTTCTCTTTCCTTTTTTGCCAGTAACTGTTCAGTGTAACAAGAACCAAGGCTGGAGCACAAACAGCAGAGGTTGCAGCTGTGGGTGGCAGCCCCAGGGAGGGGGAGGCTCAGAACAGGAGGATTGTTTGTAGGGAGGAATCCCACAGCTCCTCACATAAGCCTGGATTTTCTTCTGTGGAATCTTTTTTTTGAGAACAGTATTTCTGTTAGCATTACTGCTAATGTCAGTCTTGGTAGAGCCTAACAGAAGCAGTTGTTTAAACACCAGACACGTTGGTTTTTCTCACAATGGAATTAACTGTGATGTGCCAAGAACCCCAGTTTGCTTGGAGGTTCAGTACCTCTGGAATAGATGGCTGGGAAGCTCTACCACTTGTGCCTTCCAGACAGAATTCAATTCCTCCTTGGAGATTACTGACTCACTGTGAGAGGTTCCTGAACCTGAATTTCATAAATAATCCTTAGGATGCAAGTCCACAAGGATTGCCCAGGCCCTGAGGTTGTTTTAATTTGTGCAGTGTGTTTCAGCAGTGTCAGATGGGATGTAGTGGGGCTACAATGAAGATCCCTAAGGAAGCTTTAGGGTTTGGCTGCTGTCTGCAGTGAACTGATTTAAGATTATTATACAGCCAGTAGCAAACTTCTCACACTTTTTTAAAAACTTATTTAGGAATTTCCACTTTCCTTTCTAGTTATGTACAGTAAAATTGTCATTCATTGCACTGGTGTCTTTTAGACCTTTATTCCTTAGAATGAAACATTCTCTTCAGTTCTTTCCAAAAAGCAGCATACCTGAGAGGTTGTGTTAAAACCATGCCAAATAACTTGGCTTTTTAAACTGGTTTATTTCTCATTTCAGCAATCTGAGTTCATGAAGGAATTCTGCAGCTAGCACAGTTCAGTTCTTCCCTCACCATTCCCTCATCACAGCATCGTTTCAGGTTGCCAGAACTAACTGAAATACTTGGTTTCTTTCCAAAGGTCTCAAGTTTCATTAGGGAGCAGGCACATGAACAGTTCCAAATGATAGTTATTTCCCTGAAGGAGGAGTTCTATTGCAAGGCAGATGCGTTGATTGGAGTGTGTCCTGAGGTAAGAATTAATTATGGTTCAATAAAGCCCGTGGAGTTGTTGCAGTGCCGGGTCACTCCTGAGGTGTTGCTCCCATGAGTCACACACAGGCGGTGCTGGCGTGTCCTGCTCTGCAGGGAGCTCCAGGGAGCCTCTGGGGAACTCGGGCTGGTGATGGAATCTCTCAGTTGTGACAGCTTGTTTGAGTGCCAGAGGTGTTCCACGGTGTGATCCTCTCTTCCAGTACGATGATATCATGTTCAGCCAAGTCCTGACCCTGGATCTCACCGAGTACCCAGAGGGGGAGGAGCAGGACACGCCAGAGAGGCCCAGCCGCGGTTCTCTCTTCAAATAGTGCGAATGGTGCCAGGGCCAGCAGACAACAGGAACCAAACTGACTCCTGCAGACCTGAGTTCAAATGTGGCTGTGAGAGGTTGACAGGGAAATGTTCACTTTTCAAATGAAACAGTTTTGGGAAATGTTAAGGGAATCAACTGCTACTCCTTGCTGCAGTTTTGTTAGGGAGTGAGAGCCCCAGACTATTTCTGAGGTGTGCGCACTGGTACCAAAATTTCATTCCAAATATTCTGGCTATACAAAGAAGGGCTGCAGGTTCAGTTCCGTAAGTATAATATCATAAAGTAGCCGTCTCCTGCTTTTCTTAGGAAAAATCCATAGTGCTAGCACACTTTTCAGGTGCTCACTTCTCCAGTCAGGACCCTTTGTGTTGTAGCTGCATCTGTTTGCCTTCAGACAGGATTGTTTCCTCTTTTCCTAAACAGTAAGCTACTGGAATATGCTCATTATATTGGGTGACTTCTGGGATAACCAGAAATACTTCAGTCTTCTACTGCAACCTTACACAAGTATTAGTTCACTGTACAAAACTTGCCATGCAGCTCTAGAGCTGTGATGTAACCTTGAAAAATTCCACCTCTGAGCTATTTCACCTTGTACAGAAGTGGAAAGAATGTGTCAGATGCTATAGAGGCAAATGGAATATATACAGAAAAACATACTTGTTTGTTATTATGCAGCTGTCCCAGTATACTGGAGTCACTTTGCTGGCCATTTTTCATCTAAGCAATAAAAGTTAATGAAGTTAGGTACAGAAAAGTGAAAGCTGGAATCCCTTTGTCTGGCTTATGTTCCACCTCTGTGTGTGCTGAAGAGCTTCCCTTGGTTTGTGGTTGTTCATAATAATTATATGTTGTGTTCACAGAGCAGGTTCCTTTTGTCCTGTGGGTTCCTGACACTTACCTGCCTTGTCCTGTGCTGTGAGCCCTGGGCTTGTGCTGGGCCCGTGGGGCTCCTGCCTCAGGGAGGAAGGTTGAGCAGGAGTGTAATGTGTTTCAGGGGAATACAGATGTCCATCAAGGATTTGTGTTATTGCTACACTTCACTGAATAAAATAATTTACTCTGAGGCATCAGTCAGCATCAGTGCCTTCATTCAGGATCCAGTAACAGATGTGTTAGGAGATAAAATGACCCCTCACTCCTCTGCTTTTGAGGATACAATGGATGCCCCCAAGAGGAGAGGTTGCTGGACAAGCTGCAGTTCAGCAGTATCTGCAAGGGAACAATCACAGTGCTGGGTGTAAGCTGATCCCTGCCAAGGGGAGGGGTGGGACTTCAAGCACATGATAAGGAGCTGCATGACTTCAGGGTTTAACCAGTGGTAGTAATCAGGGTCAATACAGCAAAATACCTCAATGCAAGTGGGTGGATTTTGCTTCAGCTTGCAGCAACAGGTGAAGTGTTGTGAGCTGATTATCAGGATCCACAAGAACCTGACCAGTCCCTTCCCACAGCAGCCCATTCATGCTGACTGCAGAAGCTTGTGTTGGAGGGAAGTCTCACAGATGATGCTGTGATGCTGAAAGACACTTTTCAGAAGTGATCTTGGTGTAAATAGACCCTCTCAGAGTGGCTGTGAGCTGCCTGAAGGCCTGCAGAGCACAGCAGCATCCTCACAGTGCACCTCACTGGAACCTTTTGTCCCAGGGAATTGCAGGAGTGGGTTGTGCAACAAGGGATTACTCCTTACAGACCTGCCAAAGCATAGTCCAGGGAGAAAGGTCACCTGCCAGCCCCACCCCTTGCCCTCCCTCTAAAACCCCAGCACCTGCTCTCAGAAGGTGTAACAGAAATCCTTAGGAAACAGCCACAGGGAAACCTGACAGAGCAATCCTGCAGCCCTCCCTATGCTGGCATAGCACAAACACCAGCCCTGGAGCTGCTCTCCTGCAGACTGAGGTGAGAGCCAGCTGACTGGAAACCTGCACAGATTACTGCACAGTGCTGGCAGCTGCAGTGGGAGTTTGTCCTGCTGCCAAGACACTGCAGGTGTGGGAAGTACCAGGCCCTGCTGGGCCTCACCTTCACCCTTGGAGCAGCTCAGCCAAAAGGCAAACACACACCAGGCATTACCTGCAGCTGGATCCTCTGATACTGACTGGGTTTCACTCCACTGCAGGACTCTTACCTGCTGTGCAAGGCAGCAGAGCCTGGGGTAGCAGGATTTAAACACCTCCACAGGAAGCACTGCAGAGAGGTCAGGCAGTGCCTGCCCTGCAGCATTGTTCCAGCTTTGCCTTCCAGGTGATCTTGTGCCTTCCAGGACACAGGGAAAAAACAAATCCTCGTGCCAAAAGTGGAAAGCAGGTGGGTCACCAAGCTGTGGGTTCCATAAATGTGGAACAGCACTGTTCTTCAGGACTTGGGGAGCAGAGACTGAAGCCTGCAGGACCCCTGAAGAATCCAGAAACCCACCTGCAGTTCAGCTGATGGGAGAACTGAACAGCCTCTATTTCAAAGGCAGCTGTGCCAAGAGGCACTTTTGACAGAGTCCAACCTTGTGTGGCTTCACCTGGGGAAGAGTTTGGTCCAGGTGCCTTCACACAGACACCAAGAGAAGCTGCATCTGCTTCTGTCTGACCCTGCAGGTCCTGCCTGAGGGCTCTGGCAGTGCCAGGGGAGCGCCTCATTTAACTTTCACGCTTTACCACATGACACATTTATGGCTTTAGAAAAGAGAAAGCTAGTATGTACAATTTTATTCCACTTAACAATCATGGAAATACCAGCTCAAAACTTTCCATGCAGCAGATGTAAAACACCTGCTGTTAAAAAGCTTCTGGGTGGTTGGGGTTTTTTCATTCAAGAGTGGGTATATCTGACTGCTTGATCCTCTTGGGAGAATCAGTGCCACTTTCTCCTAGCTTCCTTTTAGCACAGTCCACACATGAAGTTCCTGGGGTGAGAGATGGGAAAGAAAACAAATTAATAATTGCTACATCCATGTGCTTGGTGTACTTTTTATTATAAGCACCAGCTAGCAAGATAAACACAGTCTTGGTCCCCTGAGGTTCTCCTGTTTGGATTCTGAATTACAAGTAATGTTAACCCTGCTAAAGGGCTGGGCTCAAGCTCTGCCCCAGAACTGATCTCCAGTACTGACACAAAGAGCAGGACTCAGCTCAGGATTCAGCTGCCCTTTACTAAAGCTCTTTTAATAGCTCTGCAGCTCACAGGTGAGTCTGGACCCCTTATTCAGGGTTGAAGTAGGTTACTCCAGTGGTCCCAACCTGAACCATTCCTGAAGTCTGCAACAGAAATCCTTCGTGTAAGCTGCTGTTGGAAGTGTATAAACAGCATAACTGCAGAGTAACATGAATGGAATAGAAATTCCTTCAAAACCAGAACATTCACTCAGATTTTGAGGGGTATTGCACACAACAATCCACTTGGGTTTTTTCCTTGGTGTGTATTCTGAACTGCACATAAACAGGTACTAAAACTACCTAAAGCTGGTGCTAACAAGTTAGTAAAGGAGGATTATTAAGAGGGACTGGAATAAATTGTACTGAAGGTTTTGGTTTCTCTTCCACCTAACAGTACTTTGTTGGAAATGGGATTTATGAACTCAGTTGAGAGACAGGTACGTTTAAATTCTCACTGGAATTACAAAATTAATCTCTGACTTTACATCTGCACGGAATTGTCTTGGAACTTGTGTGCTTTTTGATTGGGAAGATGTAGGGGTTTCACCTGCACTGCCAAAGGCCCTTACTTGCAGTACCCAATGATAATTTTTTTTCTGGCTGCATGTAGCAGCATAGATCTTTCAGGAGTGGAATCTTCTTAAGTTGTTCAGTTCTGCTATATTTTTTCCATCAGTTGGAATGTATTATTGCTTGGGTTATTCATAGAAATATCACAAAGCAACCTGAAGAGCTCAGCTGGAAAATCACCTTCAGTACCACACCCTTGAAATTCACTCTTCCTGACCCCTTAAGGAAGACTTTTGGAACAGAAACCTGTATTTGGAAATCTAAGTCAAAAATCTCATTGATGTTAGCATGTAAAATCTCCAGAAAATGCATATTAAAAGTTACTAACATTCACCAGAGTATTCTGAGGTAATACTATCATTTGTCACTTGATAGACTTGAATAGGCCATCAGTTACCTGCTGTTAGGCAGAAAGGAAACCAGAGCGTAAAAAAAGAGCGTTCAGCAAACTTTCAGAGCTAACTCAGAGCTCTGCACAGTAATTACTTAATTACTTTGGAAATAAGGAGTATTTTTCCTGTGTTGGTAGGATGATGGAACTTCCTGTGAGAATAAAAATGTTCCTTACCCAAGGGCGTTGTGCTGTCCACCCGTTCAGCATCTAGAGAAGTGTGAGAGACATCAGGAACACGCATGAGCATCCAGGAAGTTTTTGTTCTTTAATGCACCATCCCAAAACAGCAAGGCTGTATTCAGAATCCCAGAATGGTCTGGGTTGAAAAGGATATTAAAGCTCATCCAGTTCCACCCTCCTGCCATGGGCAGGGACACCTTGCACTGTCCCAGGTTGCTCCAAGCCCCATCCAGCCTGGCCTTGGACACTTCTAGGGATGGGACAGCCACAGCTGCTCAGGGCAACCTGTGCCAGGGTCCCACCATTCTGATCATAAAAACACGTCCTCTCTAATCTAAATCTTTGCCTTTTCAGTGTGAAGCCATTTGCCCTTGTCCTATCCCCATGTGCCCTTGTCCAAAGTCCCTCTGCAGCTCCCTGGGACCCGCTTTAGGCACTGGAAGGCTGCTGTAAGATCTCCCCCTAGAGCCTCCCCAGGCTGAACACCCCAGTTCTCACAGCCTGTCCAAAGCAGAGGCATTCCAGCCCCTGATAATCTTTGTTGCTCACCTCTGGACCCACCTCCAGCAGCTCCATGTCCTTCTGATGCTGGGGACCCCAGGCTCAAGGCAGCTTTGGGGTCTCACCCAAGCAGGGCAGAGGGGCAGAGTCCCCCCCTCCCCTGGTGCCCTCACTGGGGGCTCAGCCCAGCACAGGGGGATCTCTGGGATGGGGCATGTCCAGCTCTCACCCACCAGCACCTCCAGGTCCTCCATCTGCTCATCCTGAGCCTGGATTTGTGCCTGGATTGCCCTGACCCAGCTGCAGGGCCTTGGCTTGCTGAACTCAGTGACTGCCCAGGCCCACGTGCCCAGCCTGGCCAGCTCTGGCTGTGACCCCTTCCCTCAGCCTGCTGTCACCTGCTGAGGACACTTGGGCTCACTGTCCCCATCAAAGCTATCACATGGTCCTGCTGCCAACACAGGCTCCTGCAGGACACAGCTTCCATCCCTTTCTATCCACACCTAGAGGCACTGACCACAGCCCTGAGTGTGACCATCCAGCCCATATTTTACTCACATCCTCCAAGTCTTCCTTTTTTCGTTTTTAAAAGTGGGGGTTACATTTCCTCTTTTCCAAGCAGTGGGAACTTCCCCAGTTGACACAATTTTTCAAATAATACAGCTAAGCAACTTCATCATGGTTTAGCAGATTGGGAATTCCACCAGGACAGGATTACCCCAGCCCAGGCTAATACCAACCCTAACTTCAAGTCCAGCTGGGCCTCTCTGTCGGGCTCTCCATCCCCTCTCCTAGAAAGTGATCCTCACAGCATTCCAGGATTCCTGGACTGCTCGTGGTTTGCTGTGTTCCTTTTCCAGTGAGTGTCCTCAGTCTGCACCAGGCTTATTTTGGTTTTGCATTTCTCATTTCTCTAGTATAACCCTTTTAGCAAACTCCCCCTGCTACACTTTACAAGAGAGTTTGTAAATGGACACAAAACCCCAAACCCTGACAGTTTGGTGAGTACAGAGCAGTTCTGCACACCTGAAAATGGTTTTGTTTGGGATCTTGACTTATAAATGAGATCAAGAGATTTTCACATCTGAGTAAGGTCCCTCCTGGAAGGCTGATATAAATCAGACTGCAGACAAACTTCTTGAAATCTCAGTTGTATGATAAATATTTTTTTCTAGCCTTCATGAAAAGAAAAACATAATTCAGTCTATTTGGAATATTCATCATGTCACAAAAACCAGGATATTAATTTGGGCATGCACTTTTCAGGGAAAGATTCTTGCTGTGCATCACCTGGGAATAATTTTAGACAAAACAGTTTCACTGAAATAATAAACAAGCTGTCATGTAGCAATTCTTCTAAGGCCATTTAGTGATTTTCCTCTGTTCTCTGGATAAACCAAAATCAGAACTGTCCTTGTTTGGAAAACATTTAAAATATCTCTTTCTTTAGGCATAGAGTTGTTTCTCTTTGTTCTCTTCACTACCCTAAGAGTACTAAGCTCATTGAATGCACTGATTTAATTTCCATTCTATGCTCAGTCAGATACTGTGGCTCATCCAGCTTATCCCACCAGTTAATCCCTTCAACTCTCTTAGTCTCTTTCCCTGACAAGTCAGATTTCTGTTACTGTAATACTCAATAAGCTGAAGTAATTCACATCAAAAATACATGCTAAGTAATAAACATCTTTACCAAATGCTAACAAAGACACAAATCTGGAATTCAAGATTAAATTTTGCAAGAATCCACCACAACAGATTGTGCTGTTGAAGAGGCCACATTACCTGGACTTCTCTGCTTGCAGATTTGAGCAGTCAGATCCTGGACATACTCTGGGAATTGCTGGAAGCAGTCCCCATAGGACACTACTTTTATTCCATGCAGCAGCATATCTGCCTGCAGCTTAAAAAAGTGGTCTTCATTTTCTTTAAGCACCAACATGTAATGTTCTAGATCCACTTTGTTCTTTACTGTGTAAAGAAAAAGAGCCTGGAATATCTGGTCACGCAGAGTCTCTCCACAACCCAGAAACAAAAAAGACTTGGTTCTGTACAAGTTCTGAAGAACCTCCTGCGAAGGAACAGAAACAAAGAGCCACATTTACTTCAGCACACAAAAGCCAAGGTCACAACTTGTAAAATACATCAGCCAGAGAAAGACCAGCAGAGGAGAACCTCACTAGTCACCCGAAAAAGCAAATGTTTTAGGACCAGGCCAAACTGATATTTCATAACCATTGTTCCTACACAAAAACAGAAATAAACAAAAAAATTATCATGCGAATATGGGAGTTGGAACAAGGTAATCTTTAAGATCTCTTCCAACCCAAGCCACTCCATGGAATTTAAATAAGCACATAAGTGTTGCCAGCAAGGGAATTTAAATTGAAAGAATGAAGATGACAGAATATTGTGTTCCTGTCAGGTCAATCTCTAAATAAGGAAAATTAATACTCTTGACCAAATGTTTGACTTCTTATGACAGCTAAGATGACATTAAGCCCAGCATCCAGAGCTGGTACCAATTTGAACAAATTACCATAAGAATTGCTGGTACCATAAAAAATCCAGCAATCATATAATGATGAATCCTTGTCCTGGTGTCCAGTATTTTGAGGCTCCTGTTCTTTCCAAAGATAAATACAAACTGTGATACCCAGCTGAGGGGTTCAGTTGTGATCTACACAGCCACAGTATCCAAGGGCACAGACTGCCCTTGCAACAGAGCCACCTTTCTGAATAATTCTGAATAATTCCTCTGGTCCCCAGGTATTTAATTTATATGGTCCCACAGAGCCTTGGGTATTTTGTCTGCAGCGATTACAAGAAAACTGTTAGGCAAAACAGTCAAAATGTTAAAGACCACACAAACCATGACTTCAGGATCTTGAGTAACATCTTTATATCCTGAGGGATCCAGCACCATTCCACAGGGATCTGTATATAAGCCATGAATATGAAGAACTCCATACTTGACATGGCCTCTTGCCCACTGCAGGACCTAAAGCAAGATACATCCTTTTGTTAAAATACACCACACTCACCATGAACCTGCAAAACTGCACAGCTGAAATAAAGTGGCTTATAAACCACTTACAGCAGAAATAATTCTTTTGCACTTTCCTACAGCAAAAGATTGTGATAACTAATTACACAGCTCACTTTAAATCATAACAAAGAGGGATGGCTGATACTGCAGCTGTCTCTGGCTTTTGGGGTTAAACCCAGTCAACCAAGAAGCAAATTCCAGCAGCACTGACAGAAAAGGTATGAAGAGCAAATTAACTACCAGCCAGGTGAAATTCCATTTGGAATTTTAACAATGACTTCACATAAGTTAAATAATTTGTCAAGTTTTTTCCAGTAAATGGCAGGGAACTGCTTAACAAACAAGTCACTGAAATTCTCCTTGGTAACTGTTACCAGATTATTCAGGACAGAGATATGTAAAAGTGTCTGGGCATCTGCTGCAGCTTATAGACATGCTTTAACAATTAACAACTTTAAACACTAAAACATCTTTCAATGCAACTTATGCACTGACTTGTCATATATTATGTCTAATAATTTTACTGCTCTCATCGTACCTTATCCTTATTTTTGAGGTCTAAAGATTCCATAGGTTTACCCTGCTGCTGACCAAATATTTCAAGCAAATTATCATAGTTCGTAGTCAGAACCATTGTGCCTCTCTCCATGAGCCTCAGGATGGACTGCAGAACCACAGGGTTCTGAATGTGCTGCTCTAAATTATCAAACACCTCCATCAAGCAGTCCTGGAAGAAGTTGGGCTTCGTGTCACCGGTACGCTGAGGAAAGAGGAGAGGAACACCCCATCAGGCAGGAACCCACTCCATGTGGCCACTCATTGCCACAGCATCCCTGTAAAAGAGGGCTTGAACAGCCCACCAGCCAAAACCACCCAGAAAAAAACTCAATTTGTTCCACTGTGCTTGCCTCTGCTTAGTGCAGCTCCAAGCAATTGTCTGGTTTCTCAAGAGAGCTTGTAATACACGTACAATAAAACAACACTAACATCAGCTTACCCTGCATTCAGACATAGCAGTTTTATCAGTATTCAGCTATTCAGTATATCCTGGATATACTATCAAAGGGGGGGGAGGGGAGTTCTGTTTTTTCTCATTCCTGGTTGAGTTCTGTTTTTTCATTTATTAACGATTAAATCTGCTATGAACACATGCAGACTTATTGTCACACTGGGCCTGCTGAGAGGCTCCCCCTAGCCTACACTTAGCACTGTGAAATAAACTGACACCCAGATTATTTCAGCTTGAAGGAAGACTTGGCAAAGGTCTTAACAGTTTGAAAACCTCTGGAAATGGATGGATGGTTGAGACTGGGCATGCACGGGCTGTGCTTTGTCCTCAGGGAAGTGGGAGCTGCACTGGAGATCCCAACGTGTGGCCCAAGGCCATCAGCAGCCTCAAAGCCTACCTGTACTCTCAGGGTCTCTCCAGTTATAGCCACAGACCTAGAAATTCCCCTTTCACTTCTCAGAAACATTACAGCAAGTATTCAATACTCAGGATTCTTATTTAATGCTAAGTTATACTAAAACTCAGGGATTTTTTAGCCTCCTCAAAATTTACAATGTACTGTATGATTACTCCCAAAATTTCCATTTTCACCAGAAAAAATTCAACTTTTTGGAAGCAGTGTTTCCTTACAACAGAGCAGAAGTGCACAGCAGGTTCAGAAATGACCAGAGGTTACAGCCACACTCACTGGTGACATCTTCCTGATGAGATCATGTGCAACCACCAGCAGGTCTCTCTCTTTGCTGACTTTGCTGCGGAATTCAGCCACGTCCCCGGGGTGCAGCACCTCCAGCTGCTCGGCTGCCCCAAGCACAGCCTCAATGCAGCTCCTCCAGGAGCAGAGGGCGGGGATCCCCGGGGCCACCGCAGCGCTCACCCCCGTCCCGATCACCAGCAGAAGGTCCCGGGGCTGCTTTCGGATCAGGCTTTTCAGGAATTTTCTGGAACACAGAAAATAAAAGTGTTCGTTGTTCATGGTGCATTTCCTGGCTCTCCTGAAGGGCTCAGGGACTGAGCCCAGGATTTCACCTGAGCCTTTAAAGCTTCTGCAAAACCCCAACCAACAGCAGGGACAGAGTTCTCCATCCCTGCACAACAGGATGAGATGGGCAGCCACACCAGTCCATGGCCTCCCTCAAACCTACAACACCCTTGAAGCCTTTCTGCCATTTCAGACCAGTAAATGTGCACGGTTAATGCCAGCCAAAAAAAGGCAACAACCTCAAACCACCACTGTCTCTGAGATCCAACTGACAGCTGCCAACTTCCAGGCCACTGGGCAAGCCACACACCATTTCCAATGAAATACTGAAAAAGATTGTCCAGTGACTGAACTAATACATGTGTGGTAGAAAGGAAGTAAAACTATTTCAAAGGGACAAGTCACAATATTCCAAGAAAACTAATTTTTGGGTTTTTTTCGGGGAAAAAATGGAATATTTTATTCTCATTTATGGTCACATAGCAGTCATGCTGGTTCAGATGAGGGGTTCATCCAACTCACTATTCAGACATTACTGCCCACAGATCCCTCTCAGAGGTGTGTTGGTGTTACCTCCATACTCTCTGCACAAACCAGCACAGGGAACTGTGAGGAAAATCTTTCATGACAACTCAGCAAAGAAGTGAAAATGCACATAAACCATCCAGCAAAATCACTGCTGTACAAACAAGGGTTTCAGCAGTCCAGAACCTCAGAACTCCCCTGACTTTCCAAACTACCTTTAGAGGTTTTCAGTTCCTGGTAACATGGCAATAAAGATGATTTACACCTCTGATTTCACAATTGCCTGAAACTACCTAGGTCAGACTACAATGTTCAACTTGAAATGGCCTCAGGCAAAGCAATAAACACGTAGGTATGGTTGCCAGACAGTGCCTACAAATAAAATATATTTGAAGACCCCATGCCTTCCTGCTACATTTAGCACAAATCGTTTCCTCTCATTATTTATTCCCCATAAACAACTTGAGTGAGCATCAAGTACTTGGTCAGTGAAGAAACCAGCTTCTGGGATAATTTCAAGTGTTCAGGCATGATGTTGTTCTTGTATTCAATATTCAGTAGTTTATTCCCACTGTGGTTTCAGGTTTTCATCAAGAGACAGTTTTGTATCAACTCTAATACAAGTTACCTGAATTTCTGCTCACTTCTAACTGTGGCCCCTTCTGGTGAATCCATCTCTGAGCCCTGAATAAAACAAAAAGCAAAATAATTCTTAATGCTCCTACCTTAGTAAAAGCCAAAACCAGATGTATTACTGTTGACTTTTTTTCCTTTATTCCTAGCAATTATTTTAATATCAAGGCTCCCTATGTCACACCCCAGTGAAGCAAGGCACCAGTGGAAACAAACCTGCCAAAGGACAAGTGTGCAAACCCAGCACAGCTCCAGGTAAAGCCTCCAAATGCCACAGGACTGAGATAACAGAGATGCAGCTGCTCATGCAGCTAAAAAATACCAGTGTCTAAATTCAAGTTAAGACTTATCCCATCCACTAAAACCACAAGTCATTTCAAGTCAATTAATGAGTTTCTTGATTTTATTTGGTTTTCATAATAATCAGTTTATTCAATCCAGTTGGTGGAAGCCAGACTTCCACATGACATCCTGCTCACAAGAAGCCCTGAGAGCCACCTGGCTACATGACCAGACTGCAAGGTAGGACAGATTTTATTTAAAATACTTGCTGAGAAAAAGAAATAACTTATTTCTGTATCATCTATTACATCTGAAGTACACGAAAGACTCCATCTTGGCAGAACTGGCTATGGGATCACTACTTAGAAAGGCCCAAGTTTCATTACATGGGTTTATTTTTTGATGAGGATATATTTTTTGTTTGGCTTTGAGACACAGGTTTTGGTGGTGGTGATGGCAAACTGCAGCCCCTAATCCCTCAAATAAACATTGTGCCAGAGCCCAGGGCTCCTAAGGTAGTTGCCACCTCTTGCATTCGTGTGCTGGAAGCTAATTTGGAAGCAAGAGGCTCTAAGCTTGGAGATTATTTGGCTAACAAAACCTCAAACCCAACAAAAAGACCAAACAAACAAACAAACAAAATTTTTAAATCCTCAAAAAAACTCCCAATCAACCAATAAATGGCCAAAACAAACCCCCCAAAACAAACAAACCCTAACCAAACCCACAGATGTCTTCAGCAAATGCACTCAGGGTGTCTTTCAAGGTGGAAAAGCCTTTTCTTGTTGTAATATTTATTTTCTCTGTACTCCCTTCCCTGACCAATGGAGGTGCCCCACTGTCATCACTGGCACATCCAAAATTCAGGACAATAATCTGTCCAGGGCAAAGCACTTCAAAATCACACAGCACCATCAAGGGTGGCAGGAACGTTCCATATCATCAAGGCCACCACGCCAGCATCACCATAACCACCCCTAAAACACGTCCTGAGACTCCTTCACACATGGGAACATTATGAGAGCACAGTGCAAAAACAGCAGAGGAAGAAAGGGCAACTTACCTTTGTGGAAAAGACAGTTCTTATTTTATAACCCCATTCAAGTTTTATTAATTACAATTCCCCAGATTTAATAAAAGCATCTCACCACGGGCTGCTGCCAATACCAACATTCCACACCTCACTGGCTCCTTTTAGCTCCTAAAGTTGCTTCCTGGAAGGCGCAGCCGTGCAAGGAAGCAGGACCAAGATCCCCAATCCTCACCGAGAACTGGCTGCGATCAGCGATGGAGGTCAGAGCCGCCCGCGGTCCGAGTTCGGGGCGCTGCTGCGGAGCATCCTCCGGGAGTGCCGGGGGCAGCCGCTGTTCCACAGGGGCTCCTCGGGGCGGCCTGGCAGGGGGAGCCCGCAGAGATCCAGGGACGCCCGGCAGCCGCGATAGGCTGGCTCCCTACTCTCAGCACAACGACGGGACATCGGAACGACCTCTAATCTCACATCGTCCCTGCTCAACACACTCCGGTTTTATCAGCGAAATAAGAGCTCCAGTCACCGACTGCAACTCCAGCTCACCGGACTGACTGGGCGAAGCGAGTGTTGCCAGGCACTTTTATATCTGAAAACAGCCTGAAACGTTCAACCCAAAGGCAGCTGCGGGAACGGCAATGCCCCGTCCCGAGCCCGCCAAATCCTCGGAGAAAAACCAAGGCGGGGGCGGGAGGAAGAACAGGAATAGGAGCGGGAGCGGGAACCGGGGCGGGACTCCCCCTTTCCTGCCCGCTTCCGGCAGCGACCCGGAGTCGACGGAGCCGAGCCTTCCCCCGGAAACAGCCGCCCCGCCGCCGATGTTCCGGGCAGCTCCGGAATGCAGAGCCCAACTCCAATCTGCTCCCAAACCGCGGCCGCTCCGCTCAAACCCCCGTGTGTGGCGGCGGGGAGGGGAAGGGCTCTGTCCCCTCGGTCCTGGCTGCCTAAAACCCCCTGAGAAGCAGGAGTACACCCGCGGGTCTGTGTGACACACAGCAGGCAGCTCCCCGCTACAGGAGAAAGCGAACCGGCTAACGCGCGTATTGAGCGGTTCGTGCTCTGAGGGTGACAGAGATGGAACAACATTACTGCGAGGAGAATGCAAAACAAACAAACAAATAATAATAAAGAAGAGACGGCAGCGTTACCTCGGGCGGCTCTACTGACGGCACGGCGAGGCTGGCGGGGGCGGCCGTGGCATCGTGAGGGGCGATGCAGTGACAGCAGCTGGCACAGGGCACGGCCACCTGCAGGGCCAGCGGAGCGGGCCGGCCCTGCGCTGCACACACACAGAGCTGCCTCTCCGCACAGTCACAGGCACATCGCAACACCCACAGCGCCTCCTCCCTTCGAACC
>VXBR01009871.1:0-18256 GCA_013400215.1 Cisticola juncidis | reverse complement strand
GGACCCCCCCCAGCCCCGTCCAGGAGCTCTCCCAGCCCCGTCCAGGAGCTCTCCCAGCCCCATCCAGGATCTCCCAGCCCTGTCCAGGAGCTCTCCCAGCCCCGTCCAGGAGCTCCCAGCCCATCAGCAGCAAGGCTGTGGGCCCTGCCAGAGGCAGGAATGCCAACGGGCCCTCAGTGCCGCCTGGAGAGGCTGGAGCTGCCCAAAGCTGGGATGCAGCAATCAGGGAAAGCCCAGAGTCCATAAATAGAGGCCCAGGTGTGTGCTGGGGCACTGCAGTGACACTGCTGGGGCACTGCTGTGACACTGCTGTGACACTGCTGTGACACTGCAGTGCATCCTGTTTCCCTGGAAGTGTGGGCAATCCCAGGCTGGACACGTTAAACAATCCTGGGAGCTGCTCAGTCCCACAGTGCCCCAGCTGCCCCTCCAGCTGGCACGGAGGTGTCTGGAGGAAAGGTGAGACTGCTCGAGCCACTGCACTGCCACGAGGAAGTTGGGACTGGTGACAAAGTGACGTGGGACACAGAGCCAGGTCACAGCACGAGCGTGACGGGGACTCCTGGGGAAACGCCAAGGGACGGGGGAGGGATGTGCCCTCCAAGGGAGAAGCTGCAATTACACTTCCACTTGCTAAAAAGCTTTTTAAAAACTTCTTTCTGCAGGTTTGTTTTCTCCACAGACACCTGCAGAGCTGTGGGATGGGGTCATGTTCCCACCATGGGAACTGAAATCCCACAGCAGGGGATGGGATGGGCTTTAGGATCCCTTCCAATGTGGGCACCTGTGCCAGGGCCTCACCACCTCACAGGGAAGAATTCCTTCCCAATGTCCCATCTAACCTTGTATTCCCTTGAACTTAAGGCCATTCCCTCCATGCCCTTAGAAAAGTCCCTCTCCATACCAGACTAAATAAAAAACCAAAGAGGTGCATCAGACACTATTTTTGAATGACCAAGACTCATCTCAAGGGCTTTGGAGGCACAAGAGGCACCCCCAGCTCCCTTGTGGCAGAGGGAAGCAGGGAATGTGTATCCCCTGAATGCTGCCAGTCCCACCTCTGGGCTCTCACGTGGTTTCATGGAAGGAGACTGATCCAAGAATGGCAGCCCAAACTCTCCCAGCAGAGCCCTGCCCAGGATCCAGGAGTGCCAAGGGTCACGGTGACTGTCACCGACTCGTGACCCTGAGCTGCCAAGCAGGTGACATCACTTTCATTGACATCACCTCCATCACATGGGTCTGGACAGTATCTGTCCCATCACCAAGCCCAGGAGAGCACAAACCACCGGGCAATGTGGTAATTAAGGTGCACAAATCGTGGCTGTTAAGTGAAGATTATAATTAAACGGAACATGTAATTATGGTGTTCCTATAACTGCTCTGGAGCTGCTGCTGCTCCTCCAGACCGTTCTGAAACTGTCACTTCCTCTTGGGAAAGAGGGTCAAAAATCAGCTAACCTTTCAGAAATGCAGATAAGAATTCTGGGTCGGATTCAGGACTGAGCCCTGCTCCCACCTGAAACCACCTGATTCCACGTGGGGCCTCATTCCTGGCATTCTTAGCCCTGCTCCTCATTGATCCAACTCTTCCTCATGCCCATCGTGTTTCACACGAACACCACAGACACCAGGCAGCAGGAAAAGCTCCCAGGAATCCTGGGAAACAGCCTCCCTGCACTTCTCTTTGCCCCACACACACCTGGGTGTCCCCAGGGTGCTCCACACACTGTGGGAGTCTCTGTCTGCCACTCTTCCCAAGAAACCTGGGAAGAGTTAAGGACTTTTCCTGGAGATCACAAAACCATGGAATGGGCTGGGTGGAGCAGGACATTCCTCTCATTTCACCCCCCTGCCATGGGCAGGGACCTTGTACTAGACCAGGTTGCTCTAAGAGGTCCCTCTGCAAAAAAAGTGATGCTTTTCCACGATTCTGAGGTATTGGTATCAGAACTTCCATTCCACTGGGATGTTTATCCAGGGCTTTACAAATGTGCCTCAGACACAGGGGGCTGGGAGGGCAGGGTACATAAATCACTGACACAGGAACAAAACAGGAATCACATTCCTGCACTTTCAATCTGTCTGGTTCCATTTTCTCTCTCACACAGGTCACAGCCGGGATTTCCACAAACAATGGGGGTCAGGGGAAGCAAACCTGACCTAATGTGAATTCCACTGAGCAGAGACACTCCAGGGACAATTCCTTTACCTTTCTGAGTTGTACTTAAATCTCCAGCTACTTTTGCCATCCACAAACTCCCAAAGCAGCCCTGGTTCTCGTGACAGACATTCCTCAAGGCCTCAAAGCGGGAGAGTCACACCTCAAAGGGAACCAACCTGCAGGAGTGCCTGATCCTCCCAAACCCTCTCCAGCCCCAGGGAAGGAACTGAACACCTCCACACCAAGGGACACTCCTGCTCTCAGGCTCAGGTTACGCTGTCCCTGATTTAGCTCCCCTCAGTGGCCACCAGGCTCTTTAAACTTCTCCATCGACACTCCTGCTCTCAGGCTCAGGTTACGCTGTCCCTGATTTAGCTCCCCTCAGTGGCCACCAGGCTCTTTAAACTCCTCCACACCAAGGGACACTCCCGCTCTCAGGGTCAGGTTACACACACTGTCACTGATGTTTTAGCTCCCCTCGGTTNTTGGCCTTGTCCTTGTCCTTGTCGCGGTCCCTGTCCCTGTCCCGGTCCCTGTCCCGGTGCTGCCGGTCCTTCTCGTCCCTCTTGACCCGCTCCCGCTCGCGCTCCCACTCCTCCTTGCGCCGCTGCCGCTCCTTGTCGCGCTCCCGTTCCCGCTCCCGCTCGCGCTCCCGCTGGCGCCGCTCCCGCTCCCGCTCGCGCTCCCGCTCGCGTTCCCGCTCCCGCTGCCGCGTCTCTCGCTCCCGCTCCCGCTCCCGCTCTCTCTCCTGGGAAGAAAGAACAGGGAGGCCACGGTGACGCTGCGGGAGCAGCTCCCCACAGAGCGGGCGGCGAGCCTGGGAATGCCAGGGGTCACATCCACCCTCCCTCTGCAAGGATTGAGATCAAATCTGCGAATCAATGACAAGGAGATCAATAACTGGAGATCAATAACTGGAGATTGATAATCAGGAGATCCATAATCAGGAGATCGATGATCAGGAGATTGATAAATTGGAGATTGATAAATTGGAGATTGATAAATTAGAGATTGATAAATTGGACATTGATAATCAGGAGATCGATAAATTGGAGATCAATGA
This sequence comes from Cisticola juncidis, assembly GCA_013400215.1. Taxonomy (NCBI): domain Eukaryota; kingdom Metazoa; phylum Chordata; class Aves; order Passeriformes; family Cisticolidae; genus Cisticola; species Cisticola juncidis. Next base: position 15,029 of record VXBR01009871.1, on the reverse strand, counting down.
TCAGGAGATTGATAAATTGGAGATTGATAAATTGGAGATCGATAATCAGGAGATCAATAAATTGGAGACTGANCCACCAGGCTCTTTAAACTTCTCCATGGACACTCCTGCTCTCAGGGTCAGGGTCAGGTTACAAACACTCGCTGTTGCTGGTGTTTTAGCTCCCCTCAGTGGCCACCAGGCTCTTTAAACTTCTCCATGGACACTCCTGCTCTCAGGGTCAGGTTACCAGTGCTCACTGTCACTGATGTTTTAGCTCCCCTCAGTGGCCACCAGGCTCTTTAAACTCCTCCATGGACACTCCTGCTCTCAGGGTCAGGTTACACTCACTGTCACTGATGTTTTAGCTCCCCTCGGTTCCACCAGGCTCTTTAAACTCCTCCACACCAAGGGACACTCCTGCTCTCAGGCTCAGGTTACACTGTCACTGATTTAGCTCCCCTCAGTGGCCACCAGGCTCTTTAANNNCTTTAACCACGGCTCTCCTGCCAGCCCCACACCCGGATCCCGGGATCCCCCCAGCCCAGCCCGGCGCGCACTCACCTGGGCAGCAGCGGCGACCGCGGCTTGGCCTTGTCCTTGTCCTTGTCGCGGTCCCTGTCCCTGTCCCGGTCCCTGTCCCGGTGCTGCCGGTCCTTCTCGTCCCTCTTGACCCTCTCCCGCTCGCGCTCCCACTCCTCCTTGCGCCGCTGCCGCTCCTTGTCGCGCTCCCGTTNTAAACTCCTCCACACCAAGGGACACTCCTGCTCTCAGGCTCAGGTTACACTGTCACTGATTTAGCTCCCCTCAGTGGCCACCAGGCTCTTTAACCACGGCTCTCCTGCCAGCCCCACACCCGGATCCCGGGATCCCCCCAGCCCAGCCCGGCGCGCACTCACCTGGGCAGCAGCGGCGACCGCGGNTCAGGAGATCGATAATCAGGAGATCGATAATCTGGACCCTGGACACAAACACAGCATCACACCCCACACAACTGCTGTTTTCAAAGGCAACGCTTGGATTAATTTCATTTATCAAGCTCATTAAATAATTGTATTGATGTTTACAATCCTTCCTCTCGTTGTTGATCGTTTCTTCATTAAGTAATTGTATTGATGTTAACAATCCTTCCTCTCATTGCTGATCATTTCTATAACCAGCTAATTAACTTTGCAAATGAGCACCAGGAAAATAATTGGTCATGTGCGGCCACAGCGAGGCCCAGGCTCTGTCTGGGCACTGCTCCTGCAGAAAATGAGGATTCAGAGCAAAGGAAAAGCTCCTTTTGACAGGATTTGATGGAAAGCACTGAAAGCCCCCCTGGGCAGGACTCGGTTTGGTGGCTGCTCCAGAGGCACAAAGTTTGCATGAGGGGAGAAGGAAGAGCAGGGAAGGGTCAGAGCTTTGTTTTCATCCAGATCCATCCTGGTGTAATCCCAGCCAGATCCTGGGATTGCAGCATGGGGCTGCTGCTTTCCTGTGCCTCAATCCTGCACAGCCAGGCTGGAGCCTCTGCTGGCACAGAGCACAAATCAAACCAAATCTGATCTAAACTTCCCAAATCTAATACTCTCCTTCCCAAGAACTAACAAGGAACCCTCTCCTCAACCAGGTTCTTCTCTGGAAACTCCCTCTCTCTCCAAGATGTCCAAGCCCTGCTCCACTGAGGAGCAGCCAAGGAGCACGAGGAGGAGCCACCTTCCCATCTCAGACATGGAATTGGTAAAATTGGAAAAGACCTTTGGATCACCAAGTGCAACCTCAGCCCAGCCCCATCACCAAGGCCACCACTGACCATGACCCCAAGGGCCACATCCACAGGTTTTCTGAACACTTCCAGGGGTAGGGACTCCACCACTTTTTCCTGGGCAGTTTTCTCCAATGATTTACAGCCTTTCCATGAAATTATTTCCCTACAATCCAATCTAATCCTCTCCTGGTGCAACTTGAGGCCGTTCCCTCTCCTCCTGTCCCTGTTCCTGGGAGCAGAGCCCCCCTGGCTGTCCCCTCCTGTCAGGAGCTGTGCAGAGCCAGAAGATCCCTCCGAGCCTCCTTTTCTCCCTCTGAGCCCTTTCCCAGCTCCCTCAGCCTCTCCTGGTGCTCCAGACCCTTCCCAGGAAACGCTCCAGGCCCTCAATGTGTGTCCTGGAGGGGCCCAAACCTGAGCAGAACTCCAGGAGTGGCCTCAGCAAAGGGACAATCCCTGCCCAGGCCTTTAATGTGTGTCCTGGAGGGGCCCAAACCTGAGCAGAACTCCAGGAGTGGCCTCAGCAAAGGGACAATCCCTGCCCAGGCCTTTAATGTGTGTCCTGGAGGGGCCCAAACCTGAGCAGAACTCCAGGAGTGGCCCCAGCCGTGCCCAGCACAGGGACAATCCCTGCCCTGGGGCTGTGGCCATGCCAGGGCTGGTGCCAGCCAGGTGCCAGTGGCCATCTCAGCCACTGCCAACCTGCACTCCCCATCCTTTTCCACCAGGCAGCTTCCCAGCCTCATTCCCAATTCTGGAGTGCTGCCTCTGCCCTGGTGGTGCTGGAACAGAACCTCCTCCCATCCCCTCAACTCCAGTGTGCTCTGTGCTGCCTCTAAGCCAAAAATTCACTATTTGAAACCTCCTGTTTCAATACTGGAACCGTGCCAAGGCCCAGAGGAACCTGGAAGAAAGTCAGGAAGGGAAAGGGGATAGGGGGAATTTCCTTACTTACTCTGTAGTTACGGTAGGGATCGGGGTCTGTGTACTGAACCCTGAAATTCTCATACTGCCCACCACGCCAGAAGCGCTCTATTTCATAGTCATAATAGGGATCTGCATAGGGATCAAGCCTACAATGAAAAACAGGGAATGTTAGAGAGGGAAATGCCACCCTGGCACCACAAAACCTGCGTGTTCTAAGTCAGCTCAGCCACTGTGACAAGAGAACCACGTTCAGTGCAGCAGGACTGTACAGAGAGGTTTATTTTCTACACAGCCCAACCAAACAATCTTTTTAAAGTGAGGCTTATCAGAGAAAAGCACAAACCTTTCTTGATAAACACCAACAAAAAAGAGCTACCAAAAATTCAGCTTTTGAATCAACACAGAAAGTGCTTTTGAGAGGCCTGCAAAGGGAGCAGGACATGCTCTGCCTCACTGACTGAGAGCTGGGACTGCTGCAGCCACAGCTCATCCCAAACACCCTCAGGAGTGCAGGGATGGGATCCCTCAGCTCCCTGCAGTGATGGGTGAGCCCCAGGGCCACCAGGAGCTGGTTCCAGAGGGAGAAGTGGAGCTTTGGGCAGGCCAGCAGCCCTCTGGAGCTGGAATCACCCCTTGATATGAGACACCGCTGCTGCAGCTGAAATCCTCCAGTGGGAATTGGCCATGCCAGGGCTGGCACTGCAGAATGAAGGATTTTTGGGGAGGAAAAGGATTGGAACTCCACCCTCCTTAAAGCTGCTCCCTCCATGTCCTGATTTCTGTTCACATTGTTTGATGGTTTTAATTCCCCAACTCAACAACATCCAAGCACCTGGAGTGCAAATATCAGGATGGGGATGTGGTACAGGAACAAAAAACTTCCAGGGCCACAGAGGAGCCAGTGGCAGAGCTAAGATTATACAGCAAGTGCTCCCAAATTCCAATTATCCATAATGATACACTGATTTATTTATAAAAAAAGAATGAGGGGAATTTTGGCATTTTAAAAGTGCCAAATAACCAGGTTAAGGTGTAGGTGCTGCCCTGGGAGTCAAGTGGGACCTGTATTTCTTTCAGTGCTTTTAAATAATTTAGGATTTCTCTTTTGGACTGAAGCAATAAGCCAAGGGAAAGGGAACCAGCATTTGGGATGCCTCAGTCAGCAACAAACTCCTGATGCCAACCCCAAAGCAGCCTGGATTCAGCGACACCAGGTGTTCAAAGAGACAGAAAAATATCTCAAGCCACACCAGAAAGGAAATTCTGCTGTTTCACACAGCCTTAAGCCCAGATTTCCCCTTCCTATAACATTTTTTTAAAGTTTTTTTTTTAAGTTTAAGAGGGTTTTTTTAAAATTATTATTTCAAAAAGGATCCCTGCTGTTTGTTGGGGTAATTCAGTGCTTCAATCATTAGAAAATAATTAATATCACCCCCCAAATAATCCAATATATCCACTGAGTCAGCTGCTGAGGGGGCAGGGGTTGGTCTGTGGCCTCGGAAGTTTGAAAAATGCAATGGAAAAAAAGGCAAAGGAAAATTTTCTTACAGTTGTAACAGTACTGGAATCAAAGACCTGCTTACCCATAGTTAATGTTTTCTTTGATGTCCACCTCCCTATAGTTATTCAAAAAAGAAAAAGGGATTCATGAACTACTGAGACAACTCCACACGTCACAAGACAGTGCTGAAAGCATTTTCCACATCCCAGCTGCACTTCCAGTGCTCACCTGGCTGCAAGGTGTCCAACTGGGCAATAAATTGTGTGTGGGGAGGAAAAATCAGCATTTTCTAGAGTTTACAGCAGCAGATTCGTAACCTTTCCCCTCACACACAAAATTTAAGGCTCACACAGCCTTGAATTTTCAGGAATTCCAGTGGTTGGATGATTTCTATTTAACACTGGTTATGTTCAGTACATTTTTTTTCTGGACTATATGAAAACCAGAGTGGTTCTAAACAATTCCTCCATCAGAGAGGCTGAAAATGCTGCTGGTGCATTTTAGAGGACAGGCATAAAATAAAAATAATGGATGAACAGCCCTCAGAATTTCAGGGATAAGCCCCAGGTGCCTCTGAGAGGAACACAAGGCCAAGATCCAGAGCTAATTAAACTCAGGAAAAAATTAATATTTTAGAAATTTATTTTCTTTCAGGCTGCGGACCTGAGGACAGGGTTTTTTTTATATTAGGGAAAGGAATTGCACACCAGAGCAAATCAAAGAATATTGAACAAAAGCTTGATCTGTTCATTTCCAGAGTGGTTTTTTTTTTAATAATTCATCCACTTTAAAATAAACAGAACTGAGCCTTGCAAACCCTCTGGGAGTGGAAATATTTCCATAATCTGTCCATGTAGGAAGAGCAGAGGATGCACGAGCAAGGAGAGACAAATCCACCTGTACTGCTGCACAATCCCAGCCTCTTTCCCAAAAATTCTCTTCCCATTCCTTTTCTTGGCTCAAGAGTCACCAAACAATTTCCCAGAGCTGGGTTGGAGGTCTCCAACACTTTAAATTTTACCTTAAACCCCCAATCACCTGAACACTTAAATTCAGGGTGCTTGTTGTGGCCAGGTGCCAGCTTTGCTTCTGCCCAGTGCCCGGCTTAACTGGGCCCAGTTCAGGGGTTTGTTAAACCAGTCCTGCAAAGGAAGGCCCAGCTGGGGCCGTCAGCTCCTGCACACTGAACACGCTCCAACCTCGCAGCCTCAGATTTTTAAATTCTCATGGTTGGGGTAGGAAAAAAAGAGGGGAAAAAAAAGCTGGAAGAACACAGTGGTGTGAGGGAGGCAATGCAGAGCTGGAGAGAGCCCAGGAGGGAGCAGAATTCCAAGGAGATTGGAGGCAGGAAGGGTTAAAGGAGACTGGGAAAGGAGGTGGGGTTGAAGCGGAACAAGCAGAGGCGGCTCAGCTTCTCAACTTCCCATTTCATGGAAGCTGTTCCTGCATTTTGAGGGGACATTCCCTCATTTTGGAGGGATGGGGGAGCCCCAGGCAGCCTCCCTGCCCTGCCCTCCCTGGAGCCCTCCCAGGGGTGCCTCTTACGCGGGGTCCCGGACGTCTCTGGTGATGCGGTAATTCCAGTCCCGGAAAAACTCGTTCTCCTTGTCAAATTCCCTCTCATCCTCCCCAATGGTCACAGTGAATCTCTTCTCCTCAAAGTCAGGCTCCTGCTCTTTCCTCATGGTTGCTTTTTTTAATACCTGCCAGGGCACAGAAACAGCGTGAGGAGAGAAATTAATATTAAATATCCTGCCCTCAGGATTTCTCTTCTTCCTTTTTCCTGCAGGATACTGGATTTTCCCTCCTTAACTCCCTATTCCAGCAGGACAAGGAAGATTCCCCCTGAAGTGATCACAAACTGGAGAAACAGGTACTGAAGGGAGGGAAACTGGACCAGTTTAAAGCTTTGCTTTGTGGAAGGCTGCACTTGAGGGCTGTAAATTCCCACTATTTTTAAAATATAACCCACCCAACCTGGATTTGAGCTCCTCTTGGCTGTCTAAAAATTGTGATGTACAACAAAACACGATTAATAGGTTAAAGGGCAAAAGGAATAGACAAAGAGCAAGGCATTTGTGCTCCAAAAAGCTTTTCCAGTGGGTTTTGGAGCAGCCAGCAATTCCCTGAGGAAGGACTTTACCTCTTTAGCGTGCCGCAGTCCCCTCTCCCAGGCACTTTCTGTTGGAGGGTCTGGAGGAGGTGGAGGTAAAATTTCATCAACCACTGGCCCTCCCTGGTGGAAAGGTGAGGAGAGCAGAGTCAGTTTTAACCAGCAAAGCCGAGCTTTGTAAAGCCACCTCAGAGCTACTCCAGTGATCCCTCAGCAGGGAAACCACGGGAATTTACCCCCCTCTACTGGCAGCTCCCGAGATCTCCAGTTAAAAATCACACATCCAACTGTGGGCTGGATTTTGCTGAGGGAGCAGCAAGAAAAAAACGGAGAAAAATCTTTTTCTTTTTCTTTTAGCTCAAGAAAAAAAGGAGAAACATCACAGAACCGTGGGATGGTTTGGGTTGGAAGGGACCTTGAAGCTCCAGCGGAAGGGACACCTGGAAGGTCCGAATTCCCTTTTTGAGCACTGCAGGGATGGGGAGGGTGCTGCAGGGGCCACCAAAGCACAGAAGACGTTCCTACCCAGGGGTTGGCTGGCATCAGCGGGTGGGGGCCCATGGGAGGGGCCCCGTTGGGGGAGAAGGGCTCAGGTTTGGAGATCAGGGAGTAGTTGCCCTTGTCGTTGACTCCGGGGTGGATGAAGCGACAGTTCATGCCCCACGTGCAGTGCCCTGGGGGAACACAAAGCTGTTAGAGCCCTGCAGGCACCACTGCAGCCCCAAAACCACGGAAAAAAAACCATCAGGCACTGGAAATCCTTGGAGGAGTAATGCTGTGTGAGGGGTTTGGCTTTTCTCCTCTCTGGCTGGGCTGGGATTTACCTGTTCCCACACACGTGGAGAGGTGTTTGTCACTCCCCACCTGCCAGAGGGGACAAACACACCCAGACACAGATGGATCCATGGACAAGAACTTTATTCCAGCAGGGAGGAGGGAGAGAGGGAGAAGGGAGGGAGGGGTCACTCCCCACCTGGCAGAGGGGACAAACAGACCCAGACACAGATGGATCAATGGACAAGAACCTTATTCCAGCAGGGAGAAGGGAGGGGTCACTCCCCACTGGCAGAGGGGACAAACAGACACAGATGGATCCATGGACAAGAACCTTATTNATGGACAAGAACCTTATTCCAGCAGGGAGAAGGGAGGGAGGGGACACTCCCCACCTGCCAGAGGGGACAAACACACCCAGACACAGATGGATCCATGGACAAGAACCTTATTCCAGCAGGGAGAAGGGAGGGATGGACACACACAGTTAATTAAATGTAGGAATAAGCCTATGAGCTCCTCATTTGTTAATGACAAGCATTTCCAATTAGGAGCTTTGACTTTCACAGGAGAGCAAAGCAAGCACCACAGTGCCTCCCAAACAAACAGTGTGAGTCAGGGAGTGGAATCATGGAATGGTTTGGGCTGGAAGAGCTTTAAAGCTCATCCACTTCCAATCCCAACACCTTCCACCATCCCAGGCTGCTCCAAGTCCTGTCCAGCCTGGCCTTGCACCCTTCCAGGGATGGGGCAGCCACAACCTCTCTGTTTTATTTCAAACCCCCTGCAAATTTCCCTTTATTCCCCTCCTCCAGTCTCACCACGCTGAGGGCAAAGCCCTTTTTGTGTAGTGGCTCCATGAAAATTCAGCTTTGGCCACCAAGGAACAGGAGGGTGACACTGAGGACGCCTGGGGCAGGATTTATCATTTAATGGAGAAAAAGAAACCCCCAGAGAGGAGGAGCTGCAGCAGCCTGGCCCTCCCTCAGCCCAGGGCAGGGTTACCTTTCATGAAGAAGCGGCAGGTGGGACGTGGCCTCACTTTCCTGTCGTTGGGGTCTTTAACTTCCCCCTCCTCCAAGTCATCGTCCTGGAACAGACAGACAGACTGACATTTCAGACAGACTGACATTTCAGACACTGACATTTCATGGGGGGCATTCCCTGCAGGGCCTGACATTCCCCAATCTGCTCAGAGCCACCCTGGGGCAAAACCTCCAAGGGAGAAAAACAAGGTCGGGTACAAGGAATGCCCCAAGGTGGAGACAGAAGGTTCCAGGTGGCTGTAAATGCAAATTCCACCATCCCAGGGTGCTCCAAGCCCTGAACAGCCTGGCCTGGGACATTTCCAGGGATCCAGGGGCAGCCACAGCTGCTCTGGGCACCTCTGGCCTGCCCACCCTGCCAGGGAACAATTCCTGCCCATATCCCACCTAACCCTGCCAGTTCCACCTCATTCTATCACTCCGTCCCTTGTCCCAAGTCCCTCTCCAGGGACAATCTCCCAAATGAACTACTCAGGATAATCAATAATTTCTCTAAATGAACTATTCAGGATAATCCAGAGATTTCTCCTAGTCACCTCCACCTTTCCTTCTACTCCTCCTCAGCTCCCCACTGGAGTTGGGAACCAGCTCCAACAAAAAACTCTGCCTCATCCCTGGAGCCTGCAACCCCAGGAATAAATTCTGGTAGCTGGAGATTGGTCCAAGATTAAGAAATAAGAGCCATGAAACATAAAAGTTATTAGAACTTTCAAGTACCAGCATTTTCTTCTGTTCTCCAAGGGAAAAAAACAACCTTCCTTGGCTTTGTTAAGCTGCACTTGGAAAGCCAAAAGGAGCTGAAAGGAGCTGGGGATGCAGGAGGCAAAGGTACAAATGACCAGAGGTGTCACAGGTATCTGCCCAGGAAATCAGGATTTTATCCTAAAGGACATCCTGGTTTTCCCTCTCTCTGCCTCCATTTCCCTGTTTTCAGCACATGAAGAGGGAGCATCTGGATGGGCCCTCCCTCTGCCTGGCAACAGCTTTTTCTGGGTGGAAAAGATGAGGAAAATTCCCTCCTTTGATCCCCTGAGCAGCTGGAAAGAAGGAAAAATCCACCCCTGGCTGCAGACAAACACAGCAGCAAAGAGAGGTGGGTGCAGAGCCAGACAGGGACAGAGAGCAATGGATTTAAAACCCTGCACTGATGTTCCAATTAAAATCTGCATTAATTTTCCCCTCCCTCCAGGCCAGGAGAAAATGCAGAGCTTGAAGTTTTCCCCAAAGCTGGGGCTGCCTTTCAGTGCTGCCTGAATGGCAGAAGCAGCTCCACTCTGCTGCTTTCAAAGGAGCTGTGTGAAGCCTGGAACAAAAGGGGAGGATTTGATTTCTGGGAGGTCTCCTTGGAATCAGGCAGCTGAGAATGCTGTTATGAGTTAATGTATGAAAACCAGGGAGCAGATTCATCTCCTGCTTTGTGAGGAGAGCTCCCAAGAATGCCTCAGGCTCCAAAGGACAGCATTCATATTTTAATCAAGGAGCAGGCACGGAGTCAGCACTCCAGGAATTTTTTTTTCTGCCCATAACATGCTGGAATTCCTTTTGGCCGATTCAGGAATGCACAAAACCTTTGGAAAACACGTGTTGAACAGAATCACCTGCCAGGATGGGCACGAGGAAGAAAAATTATGTCATTTTTGAAAGCAATTAAACTTGTCAATGAACTGTGAAGAGTAAAAAAAATCCATAAAAATATAATTATTTGAAGAAAAGGGAAAAGGGTCTGTCCAGTGAGGCTCCAGGAGCTTCCCAGGGTCTGGGAACCCACAGGAATGGGGTGTGGAAGGACAGAGCACCATCCCTGCTCAGCTGAGCAGCCCCAGCAGTGACCCCACCACGCTCCCTGCAGGTGCCCAGGACAGTCCCAGCCCAGCTCTGCAGGTGGAATTCTGGAATTCCAGGAATTCAGCCAGCCCAGGTGCTCTGCACCTGCAATTTCTCTTTACACTCCCATCACTGGGATGCAATTCCAGACCAGGAGCCCACAGGAGGGTTTTTATGGAATGGCTTTGCCCTGTTTTCCTCATGGAAAAGGGGGGAATTAAATTCCTGTTAAACTGCAGGAAGCAGCTGCTGCTGTGCAGAGCTCCCTGCTGAACACAACCATGGCTCAAGGGGGTGTTTTCCCTGATCCCACTTTGGATTTTTCTGAATATCTTGGTTTGTTCAGGGCTGTGAAACACTGACACATCCCTGACCTCGTGCCCAAACCATGCCTTGGGTATTTTCCCCAAATCCCAGCCCCTCCCATTCCCCTTCCATGAATCCAGGTGCTGCTGGAGCCCCATGAACAGCTCAGGACCAAGGTTTCCCTGATGGTTTGAGAACCACAGGCACCCTCCAGCACCACCCCTCACTCTCAACAGCTCCTGGACACCCAATCCATGGGATTTGAGTCAGCATCACTCCCAAGTCCTCCTGGGGCTGAGGCAGGGCAGCTTTTAAGGCACTGGACTCTCCCCATACTGAGAGGGAACAAAGCTCATTTGAAAGGCTCTGGCACAAAGTTTTGGTTCAGCACAGGGCAGCAGGGCCCAACCCCTGAGATCAGGGCCTGATTCATGCCCTGGCCTTACCTCCAGGGAAAAAAAAAGGTTCCCTGCACACTGGGGACATGGATATTCCCATCAGGAGGAGGAAGGAATTGCAAACCAGCTCAGAACCCCCCAGGGCTCTGCCCACCTCCTACTTACATCGATTTCTCCATCATCAATCTCCCCATCATCCTCTTCCTTCTTCTTCTCCTTGAGGGGATCCTGCCCATCCTTCTCATCATCACTTTTGCTGCTGGATTTTTTCTCATCCTCAGGGGCATCATCTCCTTTCTCCTCTTCCTCATCATCCTCCCCAGCAGCTTTCTCCCCGTCCTCCTCTGCAGGGGCAGCACTGGGCTCCTCGGGAACCTCCTCATCATAGTCCAGCTCGTGCTCATCCAGCTCCCTGGTGACAGAGGACACCTCCAGGTCATTTGTCCTGTCTTCCTCCTCTCCCTTGTGGGCCCTGGGGCTCTTCAGCTCCACGCTCTGCTCGTTGGTGTCGGACTCCTGCGACTTGGCCTCGCTCAGCCGGTCCTCCTCGTCCGAGTGGTTCTCCTCTTCCCCCCGGCCCAGGGCCCTGCCTGCCTCCTCCTCCTCGCCCAGGAGGCTCCCCTGGGCCCCCTCCCCATCGAGTTCCCGCTCGGAGCCGCTCTCCTTCAGGGCCTCCTCATCGGAGAGCTGCTGGTCCTCGTCCTCGGGAGAGCAGGGGCTTCGCTCCGGGCTGTCGGAAACGTCCATCAGTCCCCGAGGGTCTGCGGGACAGAGAGCTGGTTAGGGGGGCCCAGAGCACAAACTGGGGAGCCCCAGCCTGAGGGGCTCCTTCTCCTCTGCTCTGACTCCTAAAAGAAGGGTTAGGGATTGGAGGGGCTCCTTCTCCTGTGCTCTGACTCCTAAAAGAAGGGTTAGGGATTGGAGGGGCTCCTTCTCCTGTGCTCTGACTGCTAAGGGAAGGTTTGGAACTGAAGGGACTCCTTCTGTGCTCTGACTCCTAAAGAAAGGTTCTTGGAATTGAAGGGATTCTTCTGTGCTCTGACTGCTAAGGGAAGGTTTTGGAATTGAAGGGGCTCCTTCTCCTCTGCTCTGACTCCTAAAAGAAGGGTTTGGGATTGAAGGGACTCCTTCTCCTCTGCTCTGACTGCTAAGGGAAGGTTCATGGAATTGAAGGGGCTCCTTCTCCTGTGCTCTGACTCCTAAATGAAAATTTTGGAATTGAAGGGGCTCCTTCTCCTCTGCTCTGACTCCTAAAGGAATGTTCATGGAATTGAAGGGACTCCTTCTCTTAAGGGAAGGTTTTGGAATTGAAGGGACTCCTCCTGTGCTCTGACTCGTAAGGGAAGATTTTGGAATTGAAGGGGCTCCTTCTCCTCTGCTCTGACTCCTAAAGGAATGTTCATGGAATTGAAGGGACTCCTAAGGGAAGGTTTTGGAATTGAAGGGACTCCTCCTGTGCTCTGACTCGTAAGGGAAGATTTTGGAATTGAAGGGGCTCCTTCTCCTAAAGGAAGGTTTTGGAATTCCTGGAAAGCTGGGTTTGCCCTGAGGAGCCCAATCCAGTGATTGCTGTCCCTGCCCTTGGCAAAGGTTTGGAATGAGAGGAGCTTCAGGGTCCCCTCCAAGCCAAAACATTCTGGGATTCCATAAATTCAGGAATATGGTTTCTCATAGATCCTTCCAGAGGGGAATTCAGGGTTTGAACTGCACAAAGAACTGATTCCGATATTGTCCCAGAGTGGAGGGTGCTGCCCTTCCTAGACAATGGCAGAGCTTGAGGCTGGAATTTCACAGAAACCCAGACTGGTTTGGGTTGGAAGGGATCATAAAGATCCCATTCCACCCCTGCCATGGGCAGGGACACCTCCCACTGTCCCAGGCTGCTCCAAGGACACTGCCAGGGATCCAGGGACAGCCACAGCTGCTCTGGGCACTGCCAGGGCCTGCCCACCCTGCCAGGGAACAATTCCTACCCAAAATCTCACCCATCCCTGCCTTCCCTCAGCCTGAGGCCATTCCCTGTGTCCTGTCACTCCATCCCTTGTCCAGAGTCCTTCTCCATCTTTCCTGTAGCTCCTCCAGGCCCTGCAAGGGTCCCACACTGGGGTCACCCCAAAGCTTCTCCTCTCCAGGTGAACAATCCCAGCTGTCCCAGCCTTGGCTCCATCCCTGGGATCCTCCTGGAGCCTCCTCTGGGCTCTCCCAGCAGCTCCAGCTGCTCCTGGGCTGGGGCAGGGTGGGGTCTGGGTGGGGTCTCACTGAGGGGGCAGCAGCCTCAGGAAAGACACAAAATTCCTCCAAAGCAGCACATCCAGCTCCTGCCCTGAGACTGTTCTAGAAAATGTCTAAAATGTGCTTGGGAAAAGTTAAAAATCTCATGTCTGCTGAGAACAAATCCAATAAATACAACACAAAAGGGCAGGGTGCAAAGCAGGGTAAGAACCTGGGCTGTACATTAATTTCTTTTACTCCAGAAACAAAAACCTCATAAATTACAGAAGTGCCTGACTGGAACTGGCTGAGCTGACTGGGTCACATCCACACAAAAGCTCTAAAGAAGAAAACCCTGAAGAAAAGCCACAGAATTACAAATCACCCTCATTTTAATGTGCCCCATGTTTTACTCCAGCTGCTCTCTGCAAGTTCATTTAGTGCTGCCACAAATCAGAGTTTCACCTGCTGCTTTTAAAACCCTTGGAGCAGAAATGCTACAAATGTCAGACTCTGGCTGCTCCCTTAAACACACCCAGCAATCCATCAGGAAATCAGAGTTTATCAATCTTTTACTAAGCTGCTATTTCACCTTTTCCTCACACTTTGCTCTGTTTGTCCAACAGGTTTTGCACAGGAAAGGTGATTTCCCATCAAAAATCCCAAATTTCCCATCCACAGACACTAAACACTGCTCCAGGGAAAGCAGAGTGAGCCTGCCCAGCACCTGAACCCCAAAATCTTTTGGTAATGAACAAAATTTGCAGCAAAAGATCAAAGTCCCACTCCAGAAAATGCTGCTCCTTATATTGTGGGGGGTCTGCAGGGGAGTTTAAACCAGGAAATAAATTCAAACCACCAGAAGCACTTTAAGTTGTGTTTTAGGACTGACTGTGCTCTCCTCAGAGCCCTGCTGCCATCAGTTAATTGATAAACACAATTTTTTGATAAAAATTGAGATGATCTCAGTGTCAGCAGGGCCCAGAACAGCAGAAAATCCACATTTTGAGCTCCCTCCCAGCTCCTCTGCACACCAAAGTTGGTCCTGGCTCAGCAGCAAAGTTCTGATTTCCCTACAAGGTCAAACCCAAATGAAAACACAGAATTTGCCTCCTGGTGACAACAACTCCCCAGGATGGATCTGAAGCAAATTATCTCAAATTATCTCCTTATTGAGCACATCCAGCCTGATGCTGAGCTCATAAAATCCTGCACAAATTATTGTTGGCTTGAAGAGCCAGTTCAGAGAGGATTTTAATTGCCCAAGTGCCTGAGAAGGGACTTGGTGTGAACACAAAGGTCAGACCAGAGAGGCCACCAGAAATATCAAAGCTGCCAGGGCCACGTGGACTCAGGAAATTTGTTTTCTGTTTTCTTCCAGCACCAAGAAAAAAGAGAAAAAAAAGGTATTTAAGTGAAGCAAATGGCTTTTTGTGTTTGACATGGAGACCTTTAGAGGGATGGGAGGAAACAAATAAATTCTGATGGTGAAGAATATAAAACATTGACCTCCACAGCAGCTTTTATAAAACCCAGAGCATCCAGCAGTTGTAATAATAATTTCCTATTAATTTCCATCAGCAGAAATGATAAGAAACACAATAAATGATGGCCCAAATGAGGGGGGGGGTCACAAAATCCAGGCAGGGAGGGGTTTTTGGGGTATTTTTCCTTGGATTCAGGGATTGGGCTGGTGCTCCAAGATTCTCCAAAACCAACAGAGCAGATTTTGGCAGCAACCTCACCCTGCATGGAAATGCCCCAAAACAAAGCCCAGATGTCCAAAGGTAAAATCAGCAGCAGGAAAAAAATGGGAGGTGGAAATTAAAAGGAAAACTGCCAAATAATGGAAAAGGACAGCAAGTTTAATTCCAGTTTTAAGTGCTGTCTTAAAATAATGTGCAAATCAATTTATTCCAAATATTTGGAATAAATTGGTATTGTTTGTTTTGTTTTTTAGGTGGTTTTTTTTTGAGATTTTTTAACTGCAAATCACAATTTATCCCAAACCTCTGCAATTGTGAGTTTGTTTTAATCTGCATATCACAATTTATCCCAAACCTCTGCAATTGTCAGAGTTTGTTTTAATCTGCAAATCACAATTTATCCCAAATCTCTGCAATTGTGAGAGTTTGTTTTAATCTGCAAATCACAATTTATCCCAAATCTCTGAAATCCTGAAAGGGTTTCTTTTTTTTTTCCT
>VXBR01009870.1:579765-617354 GCA_013400215.1 Cisticola juncidis | reverse complement strand
CATCGGCCACTGGCAACCACAGCAGTGGCAGACACGGACACCCAAGAGGAGCAAGTACTCCCGGGTCTGGCCCAGAGGCTCACAGAGGAACCGAGGAGCCCCCGCGGCTCCCAGGTCCTCCGGGCCTTGGGCCACCTCTCGCAAGTGGCCACGCACTCCCACCAGCCTCACGCATGGCGCCTGCAGCTGCCGCCGCTGCACGGCAGCAGCCTGGGAGCTGCAGGAACTGATGCTGCTGCTCTGGGCTGGCACTGGGACACGTGTGCCGCTCTACTCAGGGATGTGGCAGGCACTGTGGGAAGGACTGGAGGAGCTGATGAAACGAGGCCACCTGCCCTCCTGCGGCTCCTTCAGATCTTCCACAAGCCTCCTTCCCTACAAGAGGCTGCTCCCAGCAATGGTCTCCATCCCTGGGAGAGCCTCAACCCCTGCAAGGATGGCACAGCAGTGGAGACCCGCCATCCACGCAGGCGGTGCAGGCTGTCAGAGACCCTCCATCCTACCAGGAGCCTCTGCTATCTCTGACAGCCTCCATCCCTCGCAGAGGCTCAGTGAGACCTGTCGGCCTGCAGAAGGTGCAGAGCCCATGGACAGGTCTGCCAGCTCCCTTGGGCTCGCGGACTTCAAGGGCGCAACCCTGGGACACGGTTTTGTTTTTTATTTTTTCCTTCAATAGAGATACTTTCACTTTTAAATACGGATTTTATTTGATTTTTTTTTTTGTACTTAAATATGGATTATTACACTTAAATGTGGAGCTTAAATGCAAGAAGTCTCTGTTGTTTTGGAATTTGTTTAGTATATCTAGGTTCGATCTGAACTGGATACACGAACGTTCCTGAACTTACAGGGCGAGGTTGGAGAGCGTTTGTTGCCAGATTTCACTTGAAGGATAAGGTGACACCCTGTGGTCGAGGTAAGCAACAATCACAGAGTGATAAAAGACTTTAAAAAGATGGAAAGAGATTATTTTGCTGCTTTTCAGCGATTAGCGACGAGTGCCTCCAAGAGGGGCGAAAAAATAAAAACGGATATGGGACAGTTAACCCTATGGGTTCAGAAAAAACAAAGGTTAAATCAGCTATTGCTTCTCTTTAGTGAAGCAGGATGGAAAGAAAAAGGTAAATTATTATGGGACACTAGCTGTTTTTCAAAGAAAAGGAGCAAAGAATTGTTCAGAGTTAAGCGTAATTTGGAAAAAAGCTATAAATACCTTCCAAACATTCACTGCAAAATGCAAAGCTGCAACTTTAGCCGTGGAGAAAACGACTCCCTGTCCCTCTGATTCAGCAGTGTCCCTCTCAGAGCCAAAAGAGGTGAAAAAGCTATCCAAAATAATCAGGTTCTTTGGTCTGAATTCCATGTATTCCAAGCATTCTGTAAATGAGAACACAGCTCTCCTTTGTTCATCCCTCGCTGGCCAAGTGCTCCCACTGCCATCTCCTGAGACTGAAAGCCACCAGGAAGTGTCTCAGCCACCATACTTGAGGGGTGGTGCGAAAGACGAGGAGGCAGGCGGGGCCGAAGGCAGAGCGGGGTGGGCACAAGTGATGCAGCCAGGAGGTGCCGAGAGTGAGGCAGTGTCAGCCTTCCCCGTACCGGAACGGGAGCTGATGTCACCAGCCCACATGACCAAAACAAACATGGCTGTGCCCATTCCAGCCCCCAAGACACCAGACCCAGCTCGATTGAAAGCTCCTGCACCTCTGCAGTCTGCATCAATGCAATCTGTCACTCTATCACTACTTCTCGACACGGGTGTGATCAATTCTACTATAAATCAACTGTTTTGGCTGTTGGACTGGTCTTTGAGATCTCCCTACCCCCACGCGGTGGAGGTGGACAGCATGAGTGTCCCTTTAATGAGCTCAGAACCTGTCAGTATCATCTTCAAAGAAAATCAAAACATGATAACTCAACCCTATGTCATATCAATGCTCAAAGAATTTCCAGGATTGTTAGGTAAAGATGGTGAAAATATACAGCAAGTGGACATTGTAAGAAAAGACTAGAAGAAGAAAATGCAGTCATTCTTTCGTGTTATGAAGCAATCCATCATTATGTGAGAAATGCAATGTGAGAAAGGGACATCCTATCATAAAACAGATAAAATGGAAAATAAAATAGAGATGAGTTTTTAGCCAGAGTTATTAATTGTGTGTAAGTCTGAGTTATGTTTTCACATTTTAATTTATTGACAATTGATTTTTGTGTGGTTTAATTTAATTTGAGTTACTTATTGTTAGATATATAATTTTAAAGTTTATTTTTAAAATTTGGGCCCTGATAAGCTTAAGCTAAGTTTAAGTTTATATTTAAGTTTTAATAATTTTAATTAGTAATGAATTTATATTTTATTAATTTACTATATATGAATTTTATAAGGTTACTGCAAGTTGTAGATTTTTATTAAAATTTACTTTTGTTAGATTTAAGTGTTAGTAGATTTAAAAGGCGATTCATAATTTATAGAAAATATGTTTGTTGAATTTGTAAAGTTCAGTTATTTATGATCAAAAAAAAAAGAGAGAAAGGAAGGAAACAGTTTTAACTGAAATGATGATGATAGAACATTGATAAATAAGATTTAAGAAGATACAATTTGTTAGATCCTTGATTTTATTGTTAGTTGTGAATTGCTTTAAAATTTTGTGTTTCATTTTAAATTCATAAGTCTATGAGAGTTTTAGAATATGCTTCGTTGACATGTTAAGCATTGATATATTGATTTTATAGTATGAAAATATATGTATACAAATTGGTAGCACTTGTAAGTTGACATTACAGTTAAGTTTTTATGTTTTGTCATTTGTTTATAGGGTTTTTCAATGAGCATTTGACATTTTAAATGTTTCTATTTATTTTTTTAGCCATTTAAGTACTTCTTAAATGTTTCTGTTAAAAAAATGTAATTGTGTTGTTAAGTGCAAGTCAGAATTTTTCTTAAGTTTCATTTTAAGTACTTCTTTTATGCAAAGATGTTATGACAGTTTGTTGTATTTTAGTCATGTTTATAGTTATTAGAGGTTTTATTTAAAGGATATACTAAAGAACATCACTCCAACTTAAAGTCTGAGTTCTAGCCAGACTCTGATTTTAACTTGGATGGATGTTTTTTGCCAACAAAGCCCAGAGGTTTTTTATTTCTTATAATTTAGGGGGTTTCCAAAATTTTAAGAAATATGAAGGTATAAATGAAGATAAAGTTTGCTCATTCTCACTCCGAATATTCTGTACATTATTCTGAATTATTACAGATATTTTAATTCATTATGATTGCAGAATGCCTCAAGATTAAATTCTGGATTTCTTCCAATGACATGAGCATTTGATAGCATTAGGAGTTTGAGATTTAATGGTCTTGGGAAGCTTAAATTTTATTAAAATTTTATTAACCAAGGATTTTCTCAGTGTAACTGAATAACTGAAAACACTTGAAGCTTTGCTGAATTAAGAGAGATTAAAACCATGCAATAAATAAAAAAAAGGTTAATAATTAAAAATAGATTTAATTTTAAAATATTTTTACTTGAAATAAAACAAAAATTTTAAAAAAAGGGTTTTCTCATAAAGTTGGAGATCTTTTTGTAAGGTGGTTTTTTTTTCCACCTCAAGAAAGTATTGTGGTTTAACCCCAGTCAGTCAGTAGCTAAGAACCTCACAGTTGGTTGCTCAATCTCCCAGGCAGGTCTTCAGCCACCTCCAGGACAGGCAGGCTACATCATGTGTAAGGGTGGCTTGGGTGGAAAATACCATCACTCCAAATGCCACCCCTTCCTTCTTCCTTCCCCTGCTTTATATGATCAACATGATACAATATGTTATGGAATATTCTTTTGGTCAGTTGTGGTCAGCTGTCCTCTCTGTGACCTTTCACAAATTCTTATGGAGCCCCAGCCTATTTGCTAGTGGAGTTTGCATGTATCATTCTGTTGTACAATTTTTTCAGCTTGTGAAGAGGCTAAATTACTTGCTAATGTCATTAGGTCTAATGCAATATCCTTTGAAAACAAAGATGACATCATCATAATCCTCTATCTGCCATCCACAGCAATGTGTTACTTACTAATAACATATGTGAAAGATAATTTTAGATTTTGGAAATAAATGTTTCTTTTCAGCTTGTACACACATAAGAATCTAAGTGTACATAAAGAAACACTACACAATCTGTAAGTCATGGACAGTTACAAAATTCTTTATTTTTGTTTTACCAGATCCACCAAGCAGACCCATCCTAAAGATTTGTAGCATGTATGAGTATCACAGTTTAGAGAGTGTAGAAAATAGTTTATTGTGATGATATTCTTCAAAAGTAAGGAAAGAAATAAATACTTAATTTGAAAAATATATGTTTAATTTGTTCCACTCTTTAGAGTAATTTCTGTTAGTTTCTGGCAGTTTTTATGGTGAACATCAGAAGTTTTGAAGTAGGCTTTTACCCTGGACTGCAAAAAATACTCACTGAAATCTTGGAAAAATAGACTTGTACTGAAGTAATTTATTCTCAGTTGAAATGGACAGGTTTCAGACCCTTCCCCTTTTCTACTTTACTTTATAATTATCAGAGTGGTCTTGCTGAATCTCAGAAAACTTCATACTGAAAATAGTTTCAAAATCAACATGTATGTACTTGT
Organism: Cisticola juncidis; assembly: GCA_013400215.1. Taxonomy (NCBI): domain Eukaryota; kingdom Metazoa; phylum Chordata; class Aves; order Passeriformes; family Cisticolidae; genus Cisticola; species Cisticola juncidis. Next base: position 612,717 of record VXBR01009870.1, on the reverse strand, counting down.
TCTAGCTTTGCCAGAGCAGAAATGTTTCAGCAGGAAAAAGCTTAGAAAGAAATGGCTTGATCCACTCTGGTTCCTCCATATCACAGTAATTGAATTCAAATATATGGCTATAAAAGATTTATAGACTTTAAACTTGTTATTATTGGTCCATCATGAAAAATGTAATTGCTACCATAAGTCACAAAGCTGACTAAGGATGCACTGATCTGCCACAGAGTGTTCCTCTGAGCTTAGTAAATGGACATCTGAGATACATGAAACACTCCAAAAACAGAATATCAGCCTGAGAATGCCTAGTTTCTTCCCAGAGAATTCCTAGAGTAATGTCCTTGTTTTTCTAAGGACAAATTACAGTTGTAGTTGCTGAAATTGCCTCCAAACCGTATTACCATCAGGAGTCACAAATAGAATATCAAAGTTCTGCTTTTGCTCAGAGATGTAGAAATTTTTGTCAACTGGAAAGAAAAAAAAAAAAAAGAAGAGAAAAGGTGTCAGGCATATAGATATAGTCAAATAGATATTGATAAAAACTCGTTAGAAAGAAATGAATATATGCACAGATATGCTAGTATATATATCATTATTTTTTGAGTGAACAATTCATAGACCTTAGGACATTAATGTATTTGTGACTATTCAGTCAGTCTAAATCAGCAAGATGTATGATTATGTTGTGGTAGTAAAACATTAAATTGTGCTATAAAGAGGACATAGCTTAAAGGCTACTGAAAACATCCATAAAACAATCCAATCCAAACCTAAAATAAAACCAAGAAAAAAAATCGAAAAAACCCTCAAAACCACAAAACCACAGCCACTCTGAAAAGAATATCACCTCCTCTTGGAAAACCTTGTTATTTTAGTATCAAGGATCTCATCATTGTTATATCTGAGCTCCTGGCAAATTATTCTCTTATTGACAGGTATATATTATGAAAGCATTGTGAGTTTCAGAGTTTCAAAATGTCTGCAATATGGACTATAAGACTAACTGTAAATCATATGAGAAACAGTCCCCAGTACAAATAGGTCTACTCAATATTTATGGAACAGTGTTCGGTTTATCATTTGCAGATTTATTTCATAAGCAACTCAGAAAACTTAGTGAAAAATAATTTCACTGTCAAACACTAACCAATTTATATCCATAGCTGAATGAATCTTCTTTCAATCAATCACCACATTGCTACAATCCTGATTTGTGTACTCACACAAACACACATATTTTTCTTTTGTATTAATTTGCGGTACTTAGCAATAACACAAACACTGCAACATGTCTTATAAAAAGAGTATAGGTCAAAATTATGGTTGAAAACAACCAGTTGAGTAGAAAAGAAATTAAATTTACTGTATTGCATAAATGTTCCTCTGCTTTTCTCTTTCTGCTCTTATCAATTTCCTCTGCTAGTTGTTCCAGCAGTACAACTGCTGGCAAGTTGTTTGTCATATTATTTAACCTAGAAATTAAGGCACTTTATAATAACAGAAAAAAACTCAAGAGGAGCCACTTTATAAACATTTTGTAATGCCTGAACAATTTTTATTACCATTAATGCCATTGTGGTGTCACTAAGAAACCCTGGTGATGAGCACGGGATAAAATAAAAACCGTTTTTACAGCTTGCTTGTAGGAATTGGAACACAACGGAATTGTAAGTTCCCTTGGGTTATGAATAAATCCCTTTTGCAATTTTAGTGAAGATCATTGGTATTTCCTTGCAAATATTTTTTTAATGAAAAAGAGAGTTTAGGAAAAATTATAGCAGTAAAATAATATTTGATTACAATATTAGTAAAGTAAAAAAATAGTTAAGTAAAGTTAAGTAAAATAGTTAAGCAAAAAATTAGTAAAGTAAAAAAATATTTGATTACAATTTTAAAATTCACTTTTTGCATAAATGAAAAACAAAAATACTCAAATGCTAACTTCACAAGGAAATATAAAAACCAAGTAAATAATGGAATTAATTTCTTGCAAATGTCTAAAAATAATACTTAGCTATTTAAGTTTTCTTAAAGCTACATTTTGACATTTTTGGATACCAGTAAAAAACTGAGCATTTGAAAATATTACCTCAGTTTAACAGCTTTCAAAAATCAGATTTTTTCCAACTTGAAAAAGGGAATTCAGTTTTTAATGCTCTTTGATAACACAATATGTATCTATTAATAAGGTATGTACCACCTTCAGAAATATGAAGTATGATCTGATTTACTGAAGCTTTTGTCTATCACAGAGTTGAGTAGTATCACTGTGTTTTTCAGTTCACAATAGCACTGCAATTCATTTAAAGTTAAATGCTTCTACTGTGCATATTTGTCAAGAAGCACATGCTTTAACTTCATCATTAGTTTACAAATTTCTGCTGAATGAAACCTATGTAAAATTATGATTCTTGATTATGAAGCCAAAAGCTTGTTTGTTTTCATCAAATACCTCTGTGAGAAATATATTGTCATTTAATTTGCTTGTCCACAATTCACATGAAGATCAAGTGTGCTGTGTTTAAAGGAATTGCTTAGGAGGATGTTTGCCATATTCAATCTGTGACAAACTAAATTTTCTGGAAATGTTCTCAAGGATGATATTTTCTCTTCCTTTAAACAACTGTACCTATTCAGCAGGAAGAAATTCATACAATGTCAGGACCAAGAGGGATCTAGCAGGAAACTGACAGTGCATACAGATTTTTGGAGTTTCCTACAGAACAACAGCTCTGCCTTTGGCAGGTTCTGAAGTCAAGAAGCTTCAATAGTGACAGTGCAACTGAAATCCAAGAAACCACTGAACTTGCTGAAAAACAAGTTAGGCTAGACTGAGGACTGGTAGGGAAACCATCATTTTTATATCTTTTCACTAAACCTGTCACACACAGATCTGAGATTTTCTTACATAAGTGTGTAAGGCATTTCATAATGAAATGCATTACATACACCAATTCTGCTCAGGTTAGCCAGACATCATCTTCAGACTTCCAGGGAGACAAGGGATGGCAGATGCTTTTAGTTCTCTAGATATCTCTGAGTAGCTTTTAGCTGAACTTCATTGAACTCTCCACAGATCCGTGTTTTGCTGCTGAGGGCGGAAGACTGAGCTCTTTATGAGATATGTGGCATCAGGACACCACATGCTTTAGCTTACACAGAATCCCTTCCTAACAATCCCTCTCTGCCACTCCTTCCTCTTCATACTTTTCCCATGTTCCAGCATGGATCTTCTCCATGTCCTTCAGGAACAGTCTGCTCCAGAGTAGTTTCTCTATGGTCCACCTTCTAACAGAAAAGCTGCCCCTGTATGGTTTTCTCTCCATGGCCCACAGTTCTTGAAAGGAATCTGCATGGAACATGGGCTTCAGTGTGGGTATCAGCTCCATTGTCAGTTCTTCAAAAGCTGCAGGGGAATTCACTTACAAAATGCCTGGAGCAACTAATTTTTTCATTTACATGCAATGGTATCTTACATTTATTGTGATCTTAGTGATTCAGGAATGAAGAGATTGTTGGCAAGAAACACACACTTTGTGTGAGAAGGACACAGAGTCCCTTCTTCAAAAGCTGAAAACTTCCAGTTAAGTATACAATTTATTGGGGTCTAACTTAGTTATGTAAATCAGGTAAATAATGTGGCAAACGGATTGCTGGAACATCGAGAGCAGAAAAGGATGTCTGCAACAGGAATGGCAAAGAATCCATTAGTCTTCACAGAGAAAGGGAAATGCAGATGAATATCATCTGTGCAAAACACAGTAGTTCCCTGGGGCAAAATATGGAGAAAATTATCTGTAGTAAAATTAGTACCTCTGCTGAGCCTATAAATATTACCATCTTCTTAATATTGTAGAACTTTATTTTAAATATGTAGGCACTGGTAAAAAGGAAGAAAGTTTTCGTAGCTACCATTTTGAACTAAGTGGTGCTGATGCTGATATTTAAGGCATATTAGAATAAAGTGACACAGAATACTGGATTCCTTTTAAAATGAATATTTCTACCTTTTGTTCCCTCAAATCCTCTTTGCTCTAATCTCTAATAATCCAAATTTCTTTGTTCCGTTCTTTTCAGACACTTTAGTGTAGGAAGCTGACTTGTCAGCAGTAAATGCAGCTTCTATGTGTGATAAGTGAATGTCTGTATCATGAGCTATAACATACAATAATATAAAAAAATCAATAAATATGTAGTGCTCCGAGATATCTGTCTATTAATTGCCAGCAGAGTGACAGATTGATGCTTGTTAAAATATATTCAATCCATGCGGTAAGATCTCAAAGTGCTGAGTAGAAAAAAATACCAACTAGACAGATCCAAGTCAGCATAAAAGATTATCAGTGAGTTTTCAAAAAGATAAAAAATACTAGTCAGCAGAATAGAAACTATACTCTTGTATGATTTTGATCTTTTTAAGCTAAGAATACTCCAGTGCATTTTAAGAGAACACTGTATAAAATATCAGCAGTAGTTAACCTGTCCACCAAGGGCACAGTTTAAGCCCTACAAACTTACATTTAGTAGAAGTATTAGGTACCAGCCACCCAGTACCAGGTCTCGTGAGAGGAGCAAAAGAAATTGGGGCACTGCTTATGGTCCCTGCAGAGAGTTCAAATTGAGAGTGGCCAAGTGTAACGGGGTTGCTGCCTGCTCTGCTCACACACAGGTTTAGGCTGCAAACCTGGTGGTTGTCCCAGCTAGGAAGTGAACATGCAAAACTACCTGGGAGCCTGAGATCTGAAGGGAATTAAAAGTATGACATCTTTCAAAAGAACTATCATTTTTTTAAAAGTACAGTGTGATGATGGCATGCTGGAGAAAAGCTATGCTGTCGTTTCCACACAAACTGACCTCAAAAGGAGTGAAATAGCTATCCAGACCTCCAGACCAGGTTGCATGGGGTGTCAGCATCAACATGCCCCTCTAACACCTAAACACCTAGGAGACCTTCCATATAATCATAAATTGATAATTTTATGTGTTTTGGCTCATGGTATTCTGTAGCATATATTGATATATGTAGAAATAATGATAAAATCATAGGATGGTTTGGGTTGAAAGGGACATTAAAGATAACCTTGTTTCAGTCCCCCTGCCTAGTGAGATGGCAGGGACACATTTCACCAGACCAAGATGCTCAGACCCCCATCCAAACTGGCCTTAAAGTCAACTAAACATCTTAATTTATTTTTCCCTAATTTTTATTTTTCCTTTAAATATAGTGGGACACCTCCTCTTTATTAAGAACCACAATGTTCCTTATTTGTTATTATTGTTGTTACTATTTAAATAATTACTTATGAGGAAACATTAGAAAACACTTGAACAAAATAGTGATAGTTTTAGATTAGTTTTAAAGAAGTGTGGTAGCATGAGTTATTTTGAAGTTTTATGGTCAATGGTTCAACTAGCTCCCATTTCCTCATTTATAATATTTGCCCAAATATTCCTTCCTTTATTTAACATGATTATATTGGCTTTTCACATAATTTAATTAAAAAAGCATTCTGATTTTGATATTTTTGATATTTTGATATTGATATTTGATAAAGCAAATTAATAAATAAGAAATTGCAAGAAAAGCTTGGTGATATCTATATTACATCTTTATGGAATATGTGTTTCTTTTGTGACGGACCAGACTAGTGTATCATCAGTGGCAGCTCTTATCACAGCTACTCTGATATTGTATTAATGTGACATATCATCATAGCACTGTCATTGTGATAATTTAGTAGTGTGCTGCATCATCAGATTGATGATGAAGAAAACACGTGCTCAAGACAGAAATCACTGAGTTTTGTTGACTTCTCTCATACTCTGTGTGCACCTGAAAAGGTCTACAGAGACAAAAGTGTTATAATGTTTAATGCTCGCCTGCTCTACCTGTTTTCTATTTCTATCTTCTGTTTTAGTCTCCTTTATTTCCACTCAGTTTATCATTCCAGATTATCTTTCCTTTTGCAGTTTTCAGCTCCTATTCCTGCTGCCAGGTAAGGGCAGTAGCCCTTTCCCTCTTTAACCTGATACAAGATAAAACAGCTCTAGTGTTGGCTATAGTGTTCCCTGCTATCCACCTGTCTCCTGTCCTTTCCTGTTCTGCTTGTCAAGCATTACTTACATTGTTTTTCTATTTATTACTCTGGGTCTCATCCTTCAGTCATGCTAGGTAATCCCTGTTCCACCTATGTGGCACTCTACCTTTCTGAAAAAGGTGACCTCTGGCTTAAAAATTTGTATTTAATTTGGATTTTGTAACTGCCATAAAATGTGGATTTTAGTGTCTTTTCCTTCATTATCTTCTACATATTTTCAAATGAGGTGAGATGGGGTAGAGTGAGGTGAGGCAGGAAGAGGAGGGAAGGGGAGGGGAGCCTTTTCTGCCTCACTCTCCTGATTATGCCAAAAAAATAGTAATTGTAGCAGGGAAGCACAGTACATCCAGACTAAACAATATGATTTTAAAAGACTTTGAAATAAATTTCATTACTACTAACAACTGCACCAAAACTGTCACACAAAACTAGATGAAAATGTCTCATTTTTCCATTTTTAAAATGTGTATTACAAGAAACATGGCATACTAACATAGGTAATTGTCATAAGATCTGTTTTATGTTGTATGGAAATGTAAAGTTGGTCATAATCTCATGAAAATGCTTCTTTTTGAACAGCAATACTTTCATTTTTAGATAGAATGCAATTTCACAATGTACAGACTTTTATTTTTTCACAGATATTCAGCATCAATCACAAAGTGATCAAACATAAAGGACATGCAAATGTCCTTTTCTCGAAGACATCTGCTTATTTGCTACAAAGGCAAGATTTTCTATTTCTTATATGATATTTCTGTTTCTTTTAATGATATGGCAAGAGATTGTCACTGCAAAGTCAAACCAGTAATTTTATAGCATAAGATGTTAAAATACAGCACAAATCACAGAAATGAGGAACAAACTCTAAATTCAACTTGATTATTTTTAATCCAGATTTGCCATGGCAAGTAAGAACATACAAAATAGAATCAGGCATTCCATTCAGCTAGGCAGAAATGTCTTTTGGTTATGCTACTATTTCTTAACTACTTCTTTACAGCCTGAACTCAAACTTGCTGTAGCAAATAAAAATTTCTAGTGAGGTTTCAGACCATAGGATGGCAAAGGAATGTTTTCCTAACTTTTTTTGGTATTTCTTTGGAATTTTCAGTCTTTCTGTTTGCTAAATATTCTTAAATCTGGTCCAGGTATATTGTCATTTGTATTTCAAATGTAGGAGGGGAGAAGCAATAGCACAGAAAATGTAAGTATACAACATTTCACCTATAAAACAAAAACTATATGAGAAAAAAAGCATATAAAACCTAGATCCAGTCTGTTAGGCATTACTTGAAAAGGCATGAAATGTTCACTGATATTGAAGAATTTATTGAGGAAAGCTGTAAATAACAATATAGTACAACTTGATGGCTTGCTCTAATGTTCTTGCTAGAGCTCACTCTGCATTCTATGCCCAAACTGATGGGTAGGGGAATTTAAAACGTGAAAACATACACTCAGGTGGCAGTGGGTCAAGTCACAGCAAATGTTCTCTTTGGCTTCCTTTCAAAGGTTTCAATAAAATGAAGCCATATTTTTAGAAGATTTAAGGCTTGTTGGTTCTGCCCCAGACATTTTTAAGAACATAAAGTTGACAAAATTTCTTGTACTTTGCCTTGAAGTACTGCTCCTAAAAATAACATAATGTTTTCTGCGTTTCTGAATTAGAAATTTGAATATATTCGTTACATCCTTTCATTTCCCAGGGAGCCTTTGCTGAAATGTTTCTCCTGAATATTTCTGAGCTGTTGTTTGACCCCTGACATATTATCCAGTATTAAGCAGTGAGTTCAGAAATGGTCAGTTGTGAAAATACAGTTTAACCTTCAAGGCATGAAAGTGCCAAACTGTTTTTTTGAATGGTAGTTTTTGGGTACAAACTCATTACACTTGTCCCTAGAAATGAAAATGTGGAAGAGTTAAGGTATCGTGTTATCTATATGCTTATATCCCTATAGTTTATTTTGATCTTCTCTTTCCTTTTCCTTTAATAAAGTGGGCAGATTTACAGAGATTGTAGAAGCCTAAATGAAGTAGTTCTATTGTTTCTTTTCACTGCAGTAAAGGAAGCCCTAATAGTAGTCTATTATCTTTTACATTATTCCTGTTTTTTTAGAAAATACTGTGCTATTATAGGAAATAGCTTTTTATTTTTTTATTTCATTTATTAACTTAGATTTGTAACCCTTTTTTACTTCAGTGTGCAGAAACAATTCAGTTATAAAGAATCAACAAGAGGAGTTCAAAAAGCATATATTAGTAGATTCAAGATTAAACACAAGCTCTTTATAGGGGGAAAAGCCAATAAATATTAAAGTTTTTAGTTCTAGAAGAAAAAGCAGAAAGAAAGTTACATTAGATTAGGCTTCCATTTGAAATGGTATAAATGAAAATATAAGTCACTGTACAGAATATAGAAATAGGACCAAATTCTGGTTGTGGTACTTTTTCTGATAGTTCTTTATCCAATAGTATTGATGTGAAACACCAGGGGGCACATCTTAACAGAAAACATAGTATCCTAAGATGATGCAGCCCTAATACATGTAGCTAAGCAACAATAAGGGAATTCAGTGTAATTAAATTACTCCCATTGTGAAGCTGGGAATACAGACAGGAAAACTTGGACTAACTGCATTTTACATTGTAGGATTTTGGAATCCCAAGTGACAGTTCAAACAGTCAGCCTGCTGAACCCTTCAGTGGTCAGTCAGCAAATTTAGTATATGGCTGAATGAAGACACTAATTAAAAAGTGCTGAGGAAAAGGACAAGATGTAAATCATGCTTCTTGAGCACCATATCAAGAGAAGAGTTTCTTTTTGGTCCTAATTTACAAGTCTAAAAGTAGATTTATATTTTCTTAGAATTTTATTTTACAGCTATCCTAATTGAGTATACATAGAAATATAATATCCAAGAAGTGACAAAAGGATTGCAGATAGACCATTACTTCCTTTATTTTAGAGAATTTAAAACTCCTCTTTAAGTCTGGTTAAAAAAACCCCAAAACTGTTGGGGAAGGGAATGCAGGTGACCTCACCCCTGATCAGTAACAGCTGTGTTATTTACCCAATTCAGCCTCCCCCCTATGAGTCACAGCTACAGCCAATAAAGAAGTCTGATAAAAGGGAGGGGGTTAGCTGGTGAGGAAATCAGGTAGCAGGAGGAGCCTTGAGGAAGAGGGAATGAGAGCATCATGAAGAAGAAGGGACCTGAGGAGAGAGAATTGCTGCTGTGAGGTCAGTCTGGGTCTGCAGTTGGAACCTGCAGTCACAGTCTAGCCAGGTAAAAGCCTGCAGTCAGAGTCTGCAAACTGATATTTGCAGAGTTTAGCAGGAAATAACCAGCAGCCAGAGGCTGCAAAGGAAATCTCCAGTAGGAGCTTGCTCCAGCCAGAGTCAGTGAATCGTTGGAGTCTGGATGGCTGAGCTGTAAAGAGGAATAAACCAGACATTTCCATGCTGTGGTAAACAAGAAGTCTGTGTCTCAGCTCTCTTCTACCCTCTAACAAGAGGGCTACTGCAGCGCAACACCAATTAATTCTAGTAGAAATCAGGACAATAGTCAAAATCACTCTGTTCAGTGACATGAGTTCTTCCATGTTAACTTTGTTTGCTCCTAGAATGAATCAAGCTTTTTTTTCTAGTTGCTCTCCTGAATGTGTACTTCAAGGCACGGAGGTCATGCCTCAAATGAATGCTCAATGTATTAGGAAGAACGTCTTTACCATACAGGTAATGGAGCACTGGAACAGATTTCCCAGGGAGGTTGTGGAATATCACACACAGAAGATATTCAAGAACCATCTGGTCACAGTCCTGGACAACATAGTCTTAAAAGACCGCACTGGAGCAGGGAGGTTAGATGAGATGGCCCACTGTATTCCTCCCAACCTGATCAAGCCTGTGCTTTTGTGATTCTGCATGATTACCCAGAGGGAGTGGAAAAATAAACCTTGAGAAGAACTTTGGAATCTTTTTTTTTTCCCCTCAGCGATGGTAGACGCACATCTGTGACCTGAAGGTTTGCTGTCTGCTATTTCTTCTAAAATCTGTCTGCTGAAAGCTGTAAATCTCACCAAAATGAGAGTTATATGATTAGGTGAGTTCTTAATTCAGATAAGCATCAATTTTTTTCAAGGCACATATCTGGTTTAATGGCAGATATTTAGGGTGGGGGATTACTCTCAACTAATTTAGGTGTCAGAGGAAGGTATGCATTATAAAAGTAGAAATGGGTGCCTGCAGAATATTACTGATTTCCTCCTTTTTAATGCTCCTTTTTAGGGTCTGACTGGGAAGGGATTATCTTTCTCTACAGCTGCCCTTGCAGTGCTGTGTTTTTTGTTTGTAGCTAAAACAACTAAGATAAGACACCAGAGTTTTGGCTGCTGCTGCAGAGCATCAAGGCTGTCCTCCAACTTGCTAGCACCACCAAAGGCCAGCAGAGCAAGGGTGGACAGGAAATTTAAGGAGTAGCTGCGGGGGAGGTCTGCTAGTGGTGTCAGTCTGGGAGAGTTGACCCGGACTGAGCAAAGGGATATTCCATGCCATATGATGTCATGCTCAGCAATAAAAAAATAAGAAAGAAGGAGGAGGGGGACACTTGTTATTAAGGTGTTTGTCTTCCAAAGCAGCTGCCATGTGTGCTGTGGCCCTACTTCCCAGGAACTGGCTGGACAGCACCATCTGGTGGGAAGCCAAGAATAAGTTTCTTTATTTTACTTTACTTCTTCATTCAACTTCTCCTTCCCTCAATTAAACTATTTTTAATCTACACTGAAAGCTTTGTGATCTTATTTTCTCTGCCTGTCCTGCTGAAGTTGTCAATCCACTACAGTGTCTTAAGGCGAGTTGAAATTTTTATATTAAATCTCTATTAGTTATGAGAGGGGGCAAGGATGATATAGTCAGCTATATTATATGCATATATATATATGATATTTCACCAAATTTATACTTTTGTTTCCTTAAAATTCAAAATATTTTTAAAAGCTGACAAATAGCTGAGCCTTCTTGCTTTCTTTTTTAAAAATAAGTGGAAAAAATGAAGAAGAACCAATTTAACCATGAAAATGAAGGTATTAGGCTAATTAACTTTTAAATTCTAGATCTTACATCAAAAAATATTGATTCTTGCTATTTTTATTAGGACAGCTCAACTTATGTGTCTTATCAGGACTCATGCAGTTTTTCAATAACTGAGGCTACTGCCATTTATATGATTAAAAAATCCTCTTAGGAAAGAGTTAAGAGGTGCATGTTCCCAATATACTTTTCTATCCATCACTATGCAAGGTTTTTCTTGAGAACTTATATACAGAAAACTCATTGATATTGTCCACATTTTTCCAAGTGATTTCTGCCTGACAGGACTTTACTCACATTTATGTTTGCATGACTACTTTTTTTCCCCTCATTCAAGGTATTTTCAAAGCAGAACAACACCTATCATATTTGGTTTCATGAAACAGGTAAAACAGCTTAGAAGAAAATGAAGAAAACTTTTCTATTTGCTCTTCAATAATATTGCATGCTATATAAAAATGTTGGGGGATGTTTTTAAAGTAATACCATGCCTCTGATAAAGTAGAGTATGTTCTACAAGAGTAAATATTAAGGGGTTTGAATGATAATGATGTACATCCTTGTAAAGCCATTGTTCTTGTATCCTTACTTTTTTTTTTTTTTTTTTTTTTTTTTTTTTCTGCATGAGAATAAAGAAAGCACCAATGTGTACCAATTTTGCCTGGGATACAATTATTTCTTCTTAGCAGGTGCTATGGTTTGGCTTTGTTCTGAAAAAGTATTGAGAGCACACTGATGTTCCACTCATTGCTGAGCAGCACCTGCACAGTTTCAAGGCTGTCTCTGTTTCCTGTGCAGCCCAGCCTGTGAGGAGCCTGCAAGGGCTCAAGAAGCTGGGAGGGGACACAGTCAGGAGATCTGATCCCAACTGATCAAAGGAATACTGCATGCCATACAGTGCCATGCTCAGCAGTGAAATGCAGGGGAAGAAGAAGGAAGGGGGGACATTCAGAGTGATGGTGTTTGTTTTCCTAAATAACCAATTCATGTGATGGGGCCTGGCTTTCCTGGAGGTGGCTGAGCACCTCCACCTCTTCTCCCATGGGAAACAGTGAAGGAGTTCTTTGCTTTGCTTGTGGACCCAACTTGGTTTTTTGCCTATTAAACTGTATTTAAACCATATTTATTATATTTATCTTTGCTGTTGTCTACTTCATCTTATGTTGTACACTTGAATCATTGTCATGTTAATGTTTTAGATTTGTTCTTTGACTTCATATGTTTTGCATATTTGGGCCTAAACTCCTAAAACTGTCAATGTAGCTGTAAGACTAGCTCTTTTTTTCATATTCAGCTGAATTTATTTGCCTTAAATTGTATGATTTTTACCAATTTATTATTTGCTAGCATATAGGATACCTCTCTCTGGGTTGCCAGATAAAACCCCTATAAAATAATCACGCCTTCCTATAGCAACAGGAAGAGATCAGGCATGAAATACTTGAAAACTTCAAATTATACTGACATCAAGATTTAGGCACTTAAATTTTAACTCTAGGTTGTATATAGACATTTAAATCACCAAAAACTTGAAATTAGTTGCCACGATTTGTATTTAGTTTCTTTTTCTGAAAAATTATTAATTACGTGGTTCTTCCCACTGTTATCTCCAAGCAATAATTTGAATTGAAAAATAAATACATATGTATGATAATATTCACCCAGAAGACCTTCAAAATTCAGCAATAAATAAATATTCATGGTATTGCTCTTTCCTTTTCTAAAGGATGACACCAGAAACTAAAACACATTTATTTTTAATGGAATACATGCTCTAAATGACTCTAGTTCAAGAAAGGGAACTTTCATTGGTACAGTTTTTATCCTTTAAGCTTCTAATTGCTCAAGGTTATGACATGATATAAATTATTTAATTATCTTTTTTCCAGTATTCTGTGCTCTGCTATTGAAAAGCTGCTTGTTTTTCTTGTTTTCATGAATGCAGTACTTATTCAGAAAGGGTTTTATGTGAAACAATTTAATTGAAAATAAATTACAATTAGAGTAATTTGCCTAGAAAGAGAAAGTCACATAGCTGTGTTAATGTTTCATTGTTTATTGTTAGTAATAAGTAAATGATAGCTCTTGCATGCAAAAAAATGGAAACAACTTTGATGTAAATGTTTATTTCTTGTAATAATGTGATAATATAACTTGCTAGATCTCTTAATTATTAAAAGGTTTTAGACCATCTATGTTTTAGTAACATTATTTTGCAGCACTTGACCTTCTAAAGATAATTTCAAAATTATTTGAATTATTATTAATAAAATTTTATTTATAAGAAATTAGTGTTTATTATTAAAAAATATGTTTAGCACTGTGGAAAAATATATGTATTCCAGTAGTGATTTTTAAAAGTTCAACTTTGTGGTCTCGCATTCCTACTCGTATACTGAAAAGTACTGAAAAGTTTCTCATTACATACAAAACATTCCAAGTCATAATTAAAACCATTTCTTCTTTTTTAAAATTTGCCATACTTTAATGTGTACCTGTATCCCTCTGCTTCCCAGAATTATCCTCAAATCCTCTAACTCTCTCCTTTTTACTGCATTTGTACCTCCTCTATATCCCAAACTGAGTCTTGTGTAACCCCAAGATGCTCTTATAATGGTCCCCAACAATGCCTCAGGAGAAACTCCCAACAGTCTGAAAAGTGTTCTGGAGAACCTCTCCCCTTGACTCCTCCCGATGGGTTTCACGTTTGGGTGATGAGGCTATTGTGTTAGGTTTCTATCTCGTCATTATGCTTTCCTGTGTTTCTCTGGGCTTGTGAAGATGGACCTTTGGTGGGCTGATGACCCCTGTGACAGGCATGGGAAGAGCCAGGGCGAGGATATCTGGGGGTCCTCATCTGCTGTAGTCTCTCTGTGTTCTTTCATAGATGTGGAGACAAGACTTTTTGACCACACAATCTACCAAATACTCTTCTAGAAAATTTAATTTTCAATTCTACTTTAAATAAATAAAACATTAATGTCTTTTAACCAAATCTGGGTATTAATGGTTATTTTGGAATATTAGACAGCAGTTGAATTTATTCTAAGGATTCCTTTGGGCACTAAAGTGAGTGACAGCAGAGACAGCAATTAGTAGACAGTACACCACCACTTTTGACAGTATGAAGTGTGACTCAAACATTGCTAGAAGCCTCTAGGTCTGTGAGAAATAAATCACATCAAGTAAAAGAAAAGCCAGTGTAGATAGCAGCCATGGAAAAAATATGTGTTGCAGCTTATTTCAGTTAGTCACACAGATGAAAGTGAGAAAGGTTGGATTGATTGCAATTCAAAGAGATAGGGACTTAAACAACTTCAGTCTTCAGTGAAGCACTAAAAGATAGCTGAAAAGCACATTTTTAAGAGAAATATCTGTAGTAAAACCACCATGGATTCAATTTCAGCACTTCAGCCTGTATTTCTAAAGTGGTAAAATGAATATAACCTTAAACAACTAAACTGAGTTTAAAAACTTCGCAGAAAATATGTGAATTGACACAAATTGATCTGATAGGTGAAGGATTCCTATAGCTCTGTCTTGGTGAGCTCTTGGGAGATAATTACATCAGAAGTGGATCCCAAACAGCATTTTTGATCTGATGCATTTTTCAGACCTATAACATCAGTAATTTTTTATTTTATGGAGCCACATTTGAGAAACTATCAATGGAAGAAAATGAGTTAGAAAAATAGTTTGGATCAAAATGTTAGTACCAGTCAAGGATATTTTATGATTGTGAATAGAAAGCACTATTTTTTGCATTTAGTTAATTAGACACTTATATGCTAGAAGTCATGATAATGAACAGACTTGAACCTAAACTCTGTTTTTTTCTATTTATGAAATAAGTACACATGAAATAAATCCCATTGAGTGCTATGCCTCTAGCAACCCAAGGCTTGCTTCTTCCTATGCCATGATTACTTATTCCTAGCTACTTATTGAAGAAAGCCTTCAAAACCTGAGAACTTCTTTTCCTTTAGGGAAGAAAAGAAAAATAACGTCAAAAAAAGAAGGAAGACATCTTTCCAAAGGCATCACAAATGCAAAACATATCATGTAGGTCAGAGGATATGTATAAATTTACATGGAACCTGTTGAAGAAAAATGACAGCATAAATTTTTTGTGAGACAATCTTACATTTTAGTCACTACCCAATCAATTTTAAAAAATGTATATTAGAGTTTTATTATTACAAAAAATGTAATTAGGTAGTTCTCCTTAAAAGGTAGATAATGCCATTAACCCAAAAGGAAATAGATCTTACTTATAGTCACTATAGTCCTATATTGACCCACACATTGGGTCTGACACCCTGAACATGCACAGAACACACTGGCCAGCATGGGAGTTCTGTAGACATGGAGCTGCATATGCAAACAGACTATGGGACTGACTGTACCATTGCTGGTCTTTATCTTTAAAGGGTGTGTTAGAACTATTTTCTAAAGTAATGCTGTCTAGGAGTCAAATCAGAAAGTTTCTCAGGCTGCATTTCCTGTTGTCAGTCATACCTTTCATCTGAGACTGGTCACTGGCCATGTTATTACTTTAATCTGTTTCAAATAAAATCAGATTCATTTAAAGTGCCAGAGAAATTACTTGCAACTCCATTTGAGAGAATAAAACCCAGCATATATATAGGTCTTGTAAGGCAACCACCAGAGAGGATAAGATATTAAAAGAAGGTATTCTCCTTTAATATTCCACTTATCCTAACTTATTTGTCTAGTTCTCAAGGTGTTTACAAGAGAGAAATATAATCTTTGGCCTCTGTATTTCATTCAATATCTGTCAAGAATAAAAAATTAACAAACAAGCAAAAAATTGGTAAAACAATTCTTTTTTGTTTAAGAATAGTACTGGAAAACAGACTTCTTTGTCCAAGTGAATATCCTGAATGTATGTTTGAAGATTTTTAATCTCACTTTCTTTCTAAGGACTATTTTTTAATCTTTGCCACAGGTGTGAATCCTAATCATCTGGATGGGAGAAAGTAAAGTTCTTTGTACTGTCATGTTTAACTAGAGTGAACTGCAGACTAATACTTAAAGTATGGTGCTAAGGGGAGCCTGAAGAAGTTAAAAGATTCAGCAGATTTTTTTTTAATGAATTGTCTAACCTCTGAGGCACTTCATAAAAGAAATAAATACTACTGGTTGTTTGTTTAGTTTGTTTTTGAAAAAATGAAAAGCCCTTCCTTTGGAAGAAGAAACTTAGAAAGAAAATTTTAAATTAGAATAAAGTACAAAGTGGCCAGATTTATGTGGTTTTAACTAGATTTAGCAGGGGGTGGAGAATGAAATTTTGAGTAACAAAGATCCAAGCTGTCCTGATATTCTAGGAATCAATAGGGAAAATTTATTGCATAATGCTTCAAAGGAATAAGGACATGTTCCTCTAAGATGACAAATGATACCCAAATCTGTATCAATGCATGGCTAACAACCAGTAGCCACTGTCCATCTAAAAACATGATCTATCTGCTATCAATGAAAAAGTGTTGGAATGAATTGAATTACTGAAACACTGCAATGAGCAGCTATCAACCATTCAGACCAAACAGGGAAGGAAGGAGAGGCAGTGGGATTTTTCTCTTTGTAGAAGAATGGACTGACTGCACAGAGTAATGTTTCAAAAAGAGTAATGAACAGGTTGAGAGATTGTAGGTGAAAATTAGGGGCCAAGACAACAAAGGAAACCTCATATTTGGTGTTTGCTTCAGGCCACCCAGCAAAAGGATCTGATAGATCAAGAGGTTCTTACTTCACTTACTTAGAACAAAACATTACCTTCATTTAACCTTTTAAATTTGGTACTGAAAAGCACACTGTCAATACCTGTCAATATAATATCAAACATATGGTCTTGAAGATAAATGAAAGCTGTAAATCGAAGAGCTAAATATCTAGTGTTGAAAACATCAGCAAGTGTTCCTAGACCTGCCATTCTTCCTAAGTATATGCAGAGCTTTGGTAGAAGTTACACAGAAAACTTAAAAGATTGGAAATCTTTTGAGGTTTAAATGTAGGTAAATTATGCACAGAACATTACCATTTTCTGTCTTTTGGAACAAAAAAGAAGTTTAATGGGAAAACAAATGAATTCTTATCATTTTCTTTAAATGCAGCTATCTGTAATATTTTTTTTCAGAACTGACAAGAGTTTAATTAATAATGTAATGGCTAATCAGAACAACTATATCTGACAGACAGCAGCAGATTCTACCTAGAATCTAGTTCTCTTGCTTTCAATAGAAAAATGGCAAAAAATTTACTAAGTATTTAATTTGGAAATGTGCAAGGGAGAAATTAAGCAGATTAACTATTGTGAGTGTTCCCATTTCAAGATCATTAGAATCTGATTCTACTTTTCTTGTATTAAGCCATTCTTTGACCCAAACCCTAAAACTCCACCCCTACAACACCCTATAAAACTCCATGACTTGTCCCCTTCACGGTCTTCTTCTTCACCTTCTTCTCCCTCCCCGTTGTGGGGGAAATAAAATGGATCTTTGTGCTTAACAAACAGAGACTTGTCTATTTTCCCTGCCGATGGCTTGACTTTCTTGAACATGATGGTCACTGTTGCTGTATGATGCTACAAACTATTCCTATCCTTCACCTGTATTAACTAAATATAGGTTTTATAGTATAAGACTGGAAAGTGGCCTAATGGGTTTTTACAGGAGCAGGCAGCAAAGACAGACGATAGCAAAATAACACAATAAAATGCTGCAGCTTTTTCTAATGTCATGTCTACAGATCCCTTCTTTAACATTAAGGGAAATTAATCACCACAGGGCATGGTATTTCTGATTCTTTACTAGGCAACACTAATATCTCAGGAGGAGATAAAATGGTGAAAATGGGGGGTTGATAGATAGCAGAGATCTACTTTGTCACGACTTATATAAGGCTGTTATTTAGTCACATTTTTCCCTTCCATTTATATGGAATGAAAATAATTTTATTTTAGAGTTTCATGATGTTTTAATGTTGTGAGGTTTTTGTGGGGGCTTTTTTCTTTTTTTTTTTTCTTTGTTTTTTCCTTTTTGTTTATTTTGTCCTTTTTTTAATTTTTTTTTTTTTTTTTTTTTTTGGACTTCCCTGGGTTTTTTTNNTTTTTTTTTCTGAGCATCAGCTGGATTTCATTCTGTGGGGTTCAGAAACAGAAAAAAATCAGTACATGCATGGTACAGTGAAGTGTCATGCAACAGTACTAAAACCAGTTCATCAAGAGGCTACCATCATGTAAAATATTTAATCTAACTTATGGGAATTTCAGCCCAATTCATCATGAGTACCAAAATTCTCATAGTACTTTTTAGACTCCCTGCCTGGAATAAAAAAGAAGTAATTCTGCATTTAAGGATCTTAAGGATTGAAGTCACAGAAGAGTAAGAATTCCCATTTGCATCACCTTATACTAGATTATTTTGGGTAAATGTAGTAATGATGGAAAACATTTCAAAACAACCCATGGAACACAGAAAGTGGCATATAAAAGAAAACTCATAAGCAGGAAAATGTCTTGCTGCAACTAGAATCACACTAGTCTATTTGGGGATAATTGAATACATGTTTATCACAAGTGCCTTTTTTATTTTTCTTTGGGGAAAAAAAATCTGAATTTATACTATGCGACTGCCAGCAATTTCAAGAATATATCTTCATTTAACTGTAATATTTACATTAACATCTGCAGAACAATCCCTTCTGTTCATTTCCATGGAATAAGCAGTGTAGGTGTAAATACCAGCATCAAGTGCTGGATGTTAATGTCTCTAGCCAACCTCTACATCTATGAATGAATAGGAAGGTTTTTGCTGACAAAAAATATCCCTTACTTATTGATATCATCCAACTAATTCAGCAAGAACATTAGTAAATTTTCATTTGATTGCTTTGAGTGCTATTTTCTCTAAATGTATTTATGCATTATGTGTTCTGATGTGAATCTGTACATTCAAGACATTTTAATTATCTGTATGCTTGGTACCCTAAAGATCTGTTCCATGATGACGTTGCAGTATTTCTTTACAAACTTCAAGCTGCAAAATTGTCCTTTGTATTCAGTTGACTGGTGAAGTGGCCATTAGACTTGATTGATGTGTTGGATTCCTCCAAGCTATGATGTTCATTTTTCACTTGTTAAAGATACCTTTGCTTCTATAGTAAGTCCCCCCACTATACTATTCTTTGTATCCTTACTTCTGTGTTACTAATAAGAAAGCATACACACATACAATCTGTGAACCACAGTGTCACGAGATTATTCCGAAAGGGCAAATACTTCGTTCCTCATAGAATGGATTTCCATTTCACAGCAATAGATAACGGGTAGATTTATAAAATATGTTAGCAGGAGCAAAAAATCTCAGTTCCTAAACTTTTGCAGTTTTGTAAGGCTGAGCCAGAATTTAAAAGTTTCATTAATATAATGCGCTGAATAGTTGATTATACAGTATCAACACCTAAAAATATTTGACATTTTGTTGTTGCCAAAATCCTATATACTTGGAATATAATACTAAGAAAGTCAAGTGCTGCTGTGAACCATGATTTATGAGTTTTTACATTTACATGTTAGTAGCCTAGATTTTCTTCAAGAAATGACCAACAACAAATCTCAGACAATGATTGCTTTATAATTCTCATTGTGTATGTGCATAGATCCAAAGTCATATTTCTGTACTCTTATCCTGCATAATACTATTTATATAAGTACTGCCTCTTCAGAAGTTATTTTTGTACCCTAATTATTGCAATTTCTCACAGGAAAAGTTCATCTGCCAATGCAGTTGTTCAAACTGACTTCCAAATCAGAGGTTGTCATACATGCAAAATCTCCTTTCCTCACTTAATTTGGAATTCTTAAGTCTATACTTTTATGGTTTGCAGGAAAAATGGTTTCTGCTATCTTCTTCTACTTTCGCAAAATAAGTTTGCATACATTTTTCAAGACTTTTTTCATGCTATAAATAACAGTTCTATCTCTGCTTCACAATACCACCTGTCAAAAATGAATGTTTTTGTAGTCAATGTTAGACAAAACAAACTTACCGATTTTTTTAAAATTTTCTCTTTCCATTTTTCATTACAATTAATACCATTTTAATATAAATTCTATGATTTCACAGCATAACTAATAAGGAAAAAAAATTCTGTCAGAAAATAGCATATTTTGTACCATTAACAGAATTTTCTAAAGCATTTATTATCTTTCCTTTATTAATGTGCAAAAAGTTTCCTCAATGCTGTCATATTTAGACTTGAGCTTCTCAGATATTGAAATGTTTTCAAAGTTTTTCAGCCTCTGTGTTCAGGGTTGTTTTGGTTTTTGTTTTTTGTTTTTTTGAGAGCCCTTGAAATTGCTTAGATTTGGAAATACTTTTTCTGTCTCCTCAGTTAGCTGAGTCTTCTTACATGCTAGAGGTGATTCACTGAAGGCAATATATTTTAGTAGCCAGAATAAATCTTGGATATTGACTTATATCCTGAAGAAATCATTGTGTGTTCCTTCAGATTTTGAAAATAAATTCAGCTAAAAACTTGTTATACCCAAGGCAACAAACAAACCAAACCAACCCAAACGTAACCCATATAAAACCCAGACACATATTTTCTAACCCTAAAAGACTGGTGGAAGAGAAATCTTTCATGTGTCTCCAGTCTGGAGACTAATTGGTCTAAATGTCTCTAATATAGACATGTATTTTTAAGGTCAATATCCAGTCTTTATTTAGAGTCAGTGAAGAACAAACAAGTACTTTTAGCTACATTTAATCTTTTATTTAAAGTAGACTTTAAATAATTCAGATGACTCATGGTCTAAAGTGTCTATTTTTTCCTGTTGAGAAGGAAAGTTTTTCAGAACATTTATTTGATATTTCACTTCTTACTATTGCCCTGTGAAGACACATTTTTGTCTGTTTGTATGTGTGGTCTATGTTATTTTTAATAATAAAAAAAATTCATTTGATTAAAATTCATTGATTAAAATACAGTCTAGATTCACTTGTATTACTCTAGCTTTTATACAAACACAGCTCTCTGGAACCTGTGTAGCACATTGGGCACGAGTCATTGTTTCATTCTTAGGCCTAAAAAACAAACAAACAACCAAAAGCTGCCGATTTAGGGTCTTTCCTGTAACAAATCAAATTTATTTAACCAAACTGGAGTTTTCTTTATGCAGTGATTCATATGGCAAGCTTTTTTTTTTTCTTTTTTTTTTTTTCTTTCCCAAGAGCATACAGCCTCTTTTTCCATATGAAATTTATTTCCCTATGAATTACCACATTGTTTCCATCTGGAAACACCTAATTCCTGGCAATAAAGATTGTAACACAGCTGTTACAGCTCAGAGCAAATAATGCTCCGTATCTATACACTTATTTCAGCTTCTGTGCAACATGAGAGATGTTAAGTCTCCCTTGCTTTTATAGCAATAGAAAGAAACAATAACTATAAAACATGCCACTATTTCAAATATTAAACTTAATTCCTCTGGTAGTAAATTTTAGGTGAGAAAAGACATTACTCACCAAATAAATCTTCACTGAAATAACTTTAATAAATATAGATTCTCATACTCCACAGATTCAAGGTGGCTGTGTGTGAACATTTCTATTAAATGTTAACTCTTTTTCTAAAGGATGTTCATTATGTGTGTTCATCATGCTGTGAGGACAAAAGATGTTACCTAGGGATAAAGTAAGATATTGAATTGGATTTGTATTTCCAATACTGACATGTCAAATTCTCCATAATGAGGATTTTGCAGAAGCATATTAAGATTGCTATTGATGAAAAACATCAGTAATAATATTCCACTGAAATATAAACAATTAAACTCATTGTAAGACTATTTAGATCTCCAGATTCCATCAACCATGGAATCATATTCTTGTAAAAGTCTGTCTAGTGGCTGGGTATCTGAAGCAGACTTGTAAGCCTGAAGAGCCTGACACAGATTTTAGAGGAGACTAGAGTCTTTCTGTGTCACTAGCACAACCAGGTGCTTACCCTAATGAGCCTCAAGTATTATGAGACCCCTATGATGAAACCAATGAACTGTGGGTTTCTTTTGAGTATTCTGATAGCATAAACTTATAACCAGTAGGCATCACATCTAAACACTTCAGTTTAGGAGCATTTGATCTGGAATTGAATTCTATCCTTGATCTATCCTGTAAACTTACTCTGTTTTTTTCCAAATATTATCTACTCTTGTGTGTGTTAAGAAGTTGGGGGGTTTTGTTGTTTGTTTGTTTGTTTCGTAATGTTATTCATGTGCTTATATCCAAATCAGCCTCTTGGAGATGTTCTAATTAAGTTGTCTAATGCCATCAAGTTTGCACAATTAGGTGTATGACCACACCTAAAGATTAGCATGGAGTTTTGATGGGCACTTCTGAGGATTAGACTGGCTGATAGCCATCTTCATCTTAGCCTGACCCTCTGTGCCAGCCCGACCTTCCGACACTGAGGTGGCATTTAGAAGTAATAACCACAGCAACCAAATAAATTCCACCCACAAAGTAATTCTAGTTCTTCTATTTCTGTAACATAAGCAGAATTACCCACTGAAGACAACAATGGGTTACTTTGTTACAAAGCTTTCCAAAAAGTGTTTCATCTAAATTCTTTGATAAAATACCTTTCCCCAGGACTCGTAGACCCTGAGCTATCATGATTAAGCATTTCCTTGAGATTTTTAGTGAAGTCTAATAAGCTCTCCTCACTTTGATACTAAAGACATTTCATGGACATGAGGGAAAATAATGTAGTTTAAAATATGTCAAGACTGAATATTCAGTCCTTGTTTGCTTCACTGACATGGCAAGCAATATAATTAAATGTGCTATGCCTTGCTGGGACTTGAACACATTCTTTTTATCTGGAAGTGCACCTGTGATATAAAGTTAATCATAAACAATATTCATCCCTTTCTTCTCTAAGTGCCAACTTATTAGTTAAAAGCCTACTGCCATATGGTGAAGCTGTACTGACTGAGAAAGAAAAAGAAGAAGGGGAAAAAAAGCAATTAAAGCAAGTTTCTAAAAAAAGATCCTTCAGAAGAAAAGTTTATGTGATGGTAACAAATACTGGCATCAAAGTTTCATATTTAAGTTTAAAAAAATTAAAGACATTATTGTGCATGGGAAAAAGATTAATAAGCAAACAAAACCAAGGAAAAATTATATAATTTTCATGGTGTCCCATTCTCACAGTTTGCAATATACTGAGAAAGCTTTTTTCCCCATAAACTGAATGCCAGAAACAGTGTATTTGAATAAGGTAAAACTGCTGGTTGGACTGTGTAGCTGTGTTCTGAAAGAATTATTCACTGAAATTTATTTTACTTGATTGCAGTTGTATGGTATTTTTTAATTAGCTTACTTGCACCTGTACAGAGATTATTCAGGATACCTACCTCTTTAATCTAAACTAAGTGGAAAATCTTGAATCGAACTGCATAGGTCAGTATGGCTACCCACATTGTGAGTGACTTTAAGTTGCACACTCAAGTTACCAAATCTGATTCAAGGCTACTGAGAAAAACCCCAAATACTGAGGCATTTCTCAGCTTGAAAATACCTAGCTAGGTTGTCTATTTAAAAACAAATGGTTGAACAACAACACACAACATCAACAACATTGCCCAATAGGTGCAATGTTGTTTTTGTCTAGTGAATTGAGCAAACAACTAATGCAACTTTGCCAAAAATATCAAAAATCAGGGGAAGTCAGTTTCTTCTCTTGACAAAAGCCACAGCTACAGAATTTGTAGGAAAATAATTGATTTCACTGAAATGAGTAAGTTGAGAGTTGCCAGCTTCTATATTATCTTGTATATATTTTATTTACTTTCTTATTTTTGTTAAATTGCATGGGTCTTAGTTCTAAGCATACTAAATTTGATAAAACCTTTAAAAAACACTTTACTGAAGCCTTACTCTATAGAGTAAATTAACACTCTATTCTTACAGTTGTTCGAAGTAATTATAGAAATCATAGATAGGCTTGAGTTGGAAGGGACCTTAAAAATGATCTAGTTTCAACCTCACCATCTTGAGAAGGGATGCTCCCCACTAGTACAGGTTGCAGTCTTTGTCTCATGAGAGCACAATGTTCTGACGTATCACCTGCTCCTCTCAGTTTGGTGTCATCTGTCAACCTGTGGGACATACAGTCTGTCCCACCACCCAGATCATTAATGAAGATATGAATAGGACCATACCCAGTACCTCTGGGGTGCAGTGCCAGCTACACCTTGTGTTGCTGATCACCATCCTCTGGGCCCAGCCACTTAACCAGTTTTCAATCTGCCTCACTGTCTGCTCACCCAGCCCATATACCAACAGCTTATCTACGAAAATCTTATGAGATGTGGAGTCAAAGGCCTCAGTGAAGTTTGGGTAGACATTATTCACTCTCTTCTCTCATCAGTCAGGACAGCTATTTCATTATGCAAGTTTATCAAGTCAAACCTGATTTCCCCTTGGTGAATACATGCTAACATTTCCTGATTATTTTCTTGGTATTCATGTGCCTGAAAATGACTTACAGGGTTAGCTGCTCCCTGGAACTGACGTGAGACTAATTGAGACATATTTCTTCAGTTCTTTCTTCTTCATTTTCTTTAAGGTAAGAGTTAAACTTCCTTTTCTTCTGTTCTTAGGCACTTTCCCCAGTCACCATGACTGATCAAAGATTATTGAGGTTAGCCTTGCAATGTCATCAACCACCTTCCTCAGCACTCCTGTGCTTCTCATAGGGGTCTATCTATTTATGAATGTCCAGTTTCCTTCAGATAACAAATATTCTATTTTTATATGAATCCATCCTAATTTTTCATTCTCTGTGCTCATAAGAAATCTGAAAGGATTGACACAGAAGTGATATTGAATTTTTATTAAACATTTGGAGGCTTTTTTCTCTCTTAGGGAAGAGAATTTAGAAAACGCTTTTTAAAAAATGTATTAACTTGCTAGGCAGCCTGTAAATTTACCTGTAAATCTTCCAGTGATACTTGATTATCTTTCCTAAGAGACTATGCATAGATTAGAAAAATAATAGTATCTAAATTGTGATATTATAAAAAGGAGCAAACAGAAATGTATAAAAGCTGGTCTTTAGATCAAGAAGCTTCTTTTGAGTTCCTGTGGCTCTATGTATTAAGAGAAAATTATAAAGTTCAGAAGAGAGGGATAAAAGAAGTATCTCAGATTCTCTCTGATCTGAATGAAATGAAGGCAATACAGGGTTGAAAGAGGAAACTATTTATCTGTTGTGGATGTGTCAGCTATTCTCTCCTGAATCTCTATACAGTTGGTGAAAAGAAACAAATATTTTACGGGCATAAGTGATCTAACCTACTTTTAGATACATCCCTTGAGATAAATCATGACCTTTGAGCACTTTTTTTCTCTCAACTGGTTATAAAAAGATCCAAGAATGACTAGCTTAGGTCTGGGGGTATTTTTCTTGTACTTTTAAAGTTAGATAACTAATCCCATCTGTTTTTTTACTTCCAGTGAGAAGACTCCTGAGCTGAGATAAAGACAGCTTAATAACTGGAGCAAAAATCTTGCATGCAAGCAAAGCAAAAAAAGGAATTCAACCATCACTTCCCATTTGAAAGCAGGTGTTGAGCCACCTCCAGAAAAACATGGAAAAAAGAATCCTCTGGGGAGACCTTATTGCAGCCATCCACCACTTATTGGATGTTTATAAAAAGGGGAGACTTTTTACATGGACAGATAGTGACAGTACAAGGGGGAAGAGGTCTAAACTAAAAGCAGATAGATTTAGATTAGAGATCAGGAAGAAATTCTATACTTGGAAGTCAGTGAGGTACTGGAACAGGTAATCCAGAGAAATGGTGTATGCCTCGTTCTTGCAAGTGTTCAAGGCCAAGCTGGACGGGGCCCTGAGCAACCCCATCTAGTGAGTGGCATCCTTGCCTGTGGCAAGTGGCTTGGAAGTAAATGACCTCTGAGCATCACTGCACTGATTTTAGCTTTATCTGCTAATGGAAAACATTG
Source organism: Cisticola juncidis (assembly GCA_013400215.1). Lineage (NCBI taxonomy): Eukaryota > Metazoa > Chordata > Aves > Passeriformes > Cisticolidae > Cisticola > Cisticola juncidis. The sequence goes on along the minus strand of VXBR01009870.1, from coordinate 586,480 downwards.
TACAGAGAGACAGGTTTAAATACTGTGGAATCTTCTAGTCTAGTTCCATACATTGTAGCTGCAGATAAGCACTGAACCTGTAATTCCTTGTTCCAGACTTTATTTCATAATCAGTAAAACTAGACTGTTGCTGACCCACTGCATATTTTATTTGGATTTTTTTCTCACCTCCGAAATGCTTGAACAGTCTGATTAAAATCAGGAGAAAAGAGAGGAAACTAACAAATCTATCTTTAAATTTATTTTTTTGTGCAAGTAGAAAACCAAGAACAGCATCTCATTTGTAAAAAAGAAGAAAAAAAAAAAGAAAAAAAAATTAGATTTACCTCAAATTGAGATATTTGTTTTCAGAAATCTGATTTTAGGGTTCTGCAGTACAGAAATATCAGTCTTCAAGTAAAAAGAGGTAAGCTTTTTTTGGATGAACTCATCACTCTTGTTTTGAGATAGGTTTCACTTTTTATATTTTAATGAACTGAAGAAGAATCAAAAGATTATTTTAGACTATAAATGTGACCTAAGGCAGCTGAACTCATATAAAATATGCCTACCTACAAGTACCTAAGAAATTTTCACTATAGAATTTAATATTTTCTTTTAAACTCATGCTGAACCCTTGATTTCCTATCCTATTTATCTGTCATTTCAGTGCCTGTTTGCGTTCTTTACCACATGAATTACTTTTATCCATGACAAAGTCACTACAAAGGGAGAAGCTCTACCCAATTTAGATAAAAAGCTGTTCAGTGTCACTTGGCATCAGATTACAAGCTGGTGCTTTATCAGCATTTATATATGGATATGGATGATTCATGTTCCCAAATACTTTAAGACAGGACTTTCTAACACTGATGTCTTGACTTTATATATTAATTTCACCAAGATGCACTTAATGCACTGAAATATTACTTTATGTTTAGTATGGACTGCCTACAATAACGTCTTTTCTACACCCAGACCTAAAAGTCTTTTCAATGGATTGGAAAATAGATAGGATGGGAATATCAGAAGAGGTCAAGTCAGGTGTGCTAAATCCCTGGTAAGTCACATTTAGTGTTTTCTTTGTTTTCTTTTTTTGCTTTATTCTTTGTATTATTTAAATGATCTTATTTTGGCCAACTCATTCTTTATGATGACAGACAAATTACATCTCTTTATACTTACATACAGCTATTTCACTTAACAAAAAGTATATGAAATGTGTGTGTACAGTCATCTGATCCATTTAGATTTATAGTGAAGTTTTTATGTGTATGCATTACACTTGTACATTTATTTTAGCTAGGTTGTTAAGCTTCTCCTGTAGGAAAAAACTGAAATCAAATTTGGCTAATGAAACTGGGCTGATAACAGCAGGTCATCAAAAGTTACAAAAATAATTTTCAGACTATTGGAAATATTTTACTAAGTTTTGTGATATACTTTCTCCTTATAACCCATGAGATTATTTAATAGTTTAGCACTTTGAAAATATTACTTGATCAAAAGTAGGGAAAAAAAGGTAGATGAGACCATTAGACCATATGAAAGGAACAACAGAAATGCGAATATACAGGCCAATAATTTCTAAAAATGGTCTATGAAATAATTTTCTAAATCTGCAAGGGGAAAAAAATTCTCAATTCATGTGTACATCTCAGCTACCACTACTAAATGAAAGCTACTGATTATGCCATATTTTTCTAAGTCAGATTCTTATAAAAATATTTTCCTATGAAATTAAAATTCCAGCAGCTGTTCTTCTCCAGTTTGATGGTTTTTCTTGCAGGTGCAGGGATTTCTGAAAGCTTTATTTAGGGAATAGAACTTGAGGAAAAAAATCAGTGAAAGTTTTGAAATTATGCATTTCTTCATTATAATATTAATAAAATATTCATATGTGCTAAAATGTTAAAAATAAATTACCATTTTGTCAGTGAATTCTATTCCTCCCAAAGGATATCTTTAGAGAGGAGTTTATAAGTGAGTTTAAAAATATATTTATATCCCTCACATTTGCAGTGAAATATGATAAGCTGATACTGTAACTCAGCTCTCTGGAAGCAATATGTGAATCCGAATCTCTAAAACACATTTACAGCTTCCTTTTTTTTTTTTTTTTTTTAATAGAGGGAAGACCAGAGATTTGTGCTAAAAAAATAGAGTGGGAAATAGGCTTTACCATAATATAACAGTTAAAAATAAATTAGTGCTTCCTGTAAAGTGAAAAGATTGTAGACACATGGGGAGCTGGACATGAAGAGTTCACATTTATTATTAATTGTTATATATTTCAAATGGCAATACCTGTGATATGCTACATGTTAATGAGAATGAATACAGAGCACATGCAAATGTGGGAGAGGAAATGTATCAGGTGATAATTTCCTTCACAGTCTGGACAAGTTTGAACCCATCTTGCTTGAATGAGAATTCCCATACATACAAAGTCCTTTGCAGTATTCTTTAAGCTTATTTCTGATATCTTTGGGCAGAAAGAACAATTTTATGTCAATAATACTTCTCTTTGTTGAATACAAAAGGCTCCTAAGTGACTAGTTTTACAGTCAGATGAGTATGAGTCCCAGCAGTTTGGAAAGTACTTGTTTATTATTTTTGAAGTCCACTACACTGCAGAACTGAGTGGCAGTGTAAAAATTGACAGTACCTTGAAAATACACTCTGATAATTTTGCCTTTACTGTAAAAATACAGAAATTCACCATTGCATTTGACTGATTTAAAATTTAAGAAAAAAGTTGCTGAGTAAAGATCAGGAGATAATTTCATTCTAATGTCAAGGAAATAACCACTTTTATTTTGAGATTTCTGAAATCAGCTTTTGTAAAACTAAAAATAGAAAAAACATATTTTCTTCCATCATTTTATGACTGATTTTGTGAAATTAACATACTTTGATCACTTAAACAGATTTGTCTATGTTTATAAAATATGTTGTTCTTTTTGTTTCTGCTAATTTGATCTGATTATTGGAACTTCCACATATAGCTGTGAGTATTGAACATGGTTTTCTGCAGTGTAAACTCTTGTGCACTGGCAAGGTGCCAGCTCCTTCTTGACTCCAAGAAAGGCACAAATACTTATAAGGTAGAGAAATATAATAGACAAGAAAATATAGTAGAAAGAAGAAAGATAAAATCTTGTATCCCTTCTGATGATGAAAACCACGAGGTGGTAAAATATTAGGCATAACTCTATTGTATAGGTCTATCCATGCAGAGGTTCTCCAGCTATAGGGTCTTGCTCCCAGTTCAGAATCCTCTGTAACAGCCATCAGTCCTAGAATGAGGACTCATCTTTGCAGAGTCCCTTGGAGAACACACTTTAATATTATCTCACTATGAATGTTACAGTTTCTGAGCAGATTCATGTGTGTTTTCAGGCAGACAAGACTGATGTGGTGTCGGATTCACCCACTAGCTCTTGACAGCGCGCCAAGGCTGGCTGTTCCCAGGAGTGATCTGAGAAACAGCAGGGCTTGATCTCTACGGCACAAGACGTGCTGAGGCACAGGTGGAAGCAAAGATGAGGGAAAGCACTTCCGGGTGGTTCCAGGGAGATTTATTTCCAAGGAGGGTCGAGCTATGAAAGAGAGTAACAGAAACAGAGTACAGAAACTTTTATACAGGGGAGGATCTAGGGGAGGGTACAAATTTTTGAGCAATAGGAAAAGGACTGGGGAGGAGCACAAGGCGAGGTTTACAAAACTTCACCCATTGAGGAGGCACAGGGGGCAGGGATCAGTGCAATCAAACCAATGGGGCTTTGAGGAACAGGGGATTTCCAGGGCATTTCCCAAAGCAAGGGGCTGCTACCAGTGCGATTGACAGCTCAGTAGGAGGAAGGACAGGGAACATTCTGTATCAAGGGGCAGGTCTAGGGCAAGACAGACAACTAGGTGGGAGGATACAACTTAGATTGAACCAACAATATAGGGGGGAATGGAACAAACAATTAAGAATAATAACGTACAGCAACACGAGACAATATTCTCTTTATGTGTTTATGGTTAAATGCATATTTATCTCTAGGTACACTGAGTAATTGTGCAGTAACCATGCCTGCATTATGAAATATAATATTGATTAGGTACACTGAGATTAAGTAGTAGTCATATGGTATCCATCATACAGAGATGTAAACCTGGATTATCCATTATGTGCATCACTAACTCAATGTAAAATAGTATTTCTAGCTGACAACTACATAGGTTTTGAGGGGTGAATGGTTTTGGTATCTAAGAAAGTACAAGAAACATTTTTCCCCTAGTTAAGCATTTGTTGGATGTTTCCTGGGGATGAGAGGGATGAAAGAGATGAAGGGACTAAAAAAGGAAGGAAAGGAGGGGAGAAAGGAAAGAAAGGGACAGAGGAAAGGGATGGAGGAAAGGGATGGAGGAAAAGGGGGAAGGCTCTCTTTAATTTTCATGTCTTTGTTGCAGAGTTCTCAAGCCTGGAAACCTCAACCCCTGGGTCTATGAACTGTCAAGTGTTATTATAGCCATCACTGCTAAGCCAACATAATTTTCATGGTATTGTAAAATGATAATAAAAGTTAGTATATTTTTCATAAGGAATAAACGTTTGTATATGTAATTATAATGTTTAAAAATGTTTAAGAACTAAAGACTAAGGAATGTGTATTGAAAATTTGAAAAAAAAAAATTTTTTTTTCTGTCTTTAACATGGCCACACTAAATTTTCAGTTTTCTATGTATAGATAAATCTGTATATTCATTAGCAGCATAGATCAAGTCCTGCATATGTTCTGCAAGGTAGAGAATACAATTCAAAAATCAATCTGAAAATAAACCATACAGCCAGCAAAAAAAAGAGAACTTGACATAAGTGTCAAAAAGTCTTTTCTGTCAGGAGGATTTAAAATTAATTTTTTTGATTAGAATTACAGGAATATAAAATGATTAAGACCATAAAAGTGGATGTTTACAACATTTCACATTATTAACAGTTTAATTTTTCTAAATGACAGAAGGTTAACAATAGTGAAACACAAATTTACAAGTGAGAGAAGTTAGATAAAGATGTAATGCAAGGAAAAAATCAAATTAAAAAAAAAAGTGAAAATCCCCCCCACAAAAGAAAAAGTTTAATTGTTTGGAGGTTTTTGTTTTGTTTTGTTTTTTTATTAGACATTGTCAGGAACTGCTTGTTGAAATGACAGGAGATGTCATTGGTACTTTCTTTTTATTACTAAAATAGATACATAACTTGTACAGAGAAAACCTGAATGTGCTATCTTCTTTATTGACAAGACCACCAGTGTATAAAGAACAGAGCTTATCTCACAATATATCAAATAACCACTCAATGTAACATGTAGTCATAGCCTGGTAAAAAAAATGTGATGCTCTATATCCATCCATTAAAAAATCGGACACTAAGTAAGCTTCAAATATTTTTCTGTGCATGGGTTTTTTTGAATAAGAAAAAAAAAAAAACATGTCATACGACTCACCCTTTTATCTTCAAATCATTCTTCATGATAATTTCCTGCTTGCATATTTCTAAAGCAGATGGCAGATTACAACACCCAGGGTTGTTCTTGCATGATAATTTCCTTCTGTAGAACTTTGATAACAAAAGCTACTTGTTCACAATCGTAAACATTGCAAAACTCGTTATTGCTATATACTAAATAATTTTTGGAGATTATGTTGTAACTATTAAATTATGGCATATCCCTTAAGAAAGAAGAATGGAAATATTTCTAGTATAAATACTGAAATTTAAATTAATGACTTTGCTTAAAATACAGGGTGGTTGAGAAAGGGAAATTTCTAAGGGGTTTACAGATTTTCTAACCATTTATAAAAAAAAATTATTGATGTTCACTGTGAAGATTTTGTTTTCTAGATTTTTGGTAAATGGTTAGTACTGAAGGGCTATTCTGGAATAACTACAAAATTTAAAATTAATTATTTGATTACTGTTTCTGAAAGAGAGAATAGCCTTTTCAGTACCTTTTCTTCATTTATTTAATTGATATATTTTAGAATAATTAAGATACCCTTTTAGTGTATCAATAGTTGTTTTCTAGTAGATATTAAGGAGCAACAGTTGTATTTATCATCTGTGTTGTTGCAGTCAAAATTATACATAGAGAAAATGGAGTTCATATCTAGAACAAGGTAAGTCTGCCTGATTAAATTCTGAGTTACCAAACTGAAATGGAACAAAGAGTGACCATTAGTCCAGTTACAAAAAACATTTACACTTTAAACTAATACAGGAAAAGCATTTTTATAATAAAACACTAAGAAGTGTTAAACAAAAGTCCTTATTGCCCCTGCCCCTCTTCCACAGGGTTGTGCTCATTCTCTGTGATGATCCCTGGGTCTTCAGATTGACAGTGGTGATTTCCACTGAGCAAAGGGTGCTGAAACCCCACCAGTAATCACCTCCATCCTTCTCTCTTTGCTGGGAAATAGTCAGCAATGTAGATAGAGCACAACAATTATTTCCAAAGTCCTACAGTCTCTTTGGGATCATTTTTCAATCTTTTCTTCTTGCAGTCTGTTTCATCCTTCTCTGGTTTTCTCAATATCTAGAATTCACTGGCTAGATCTGCTTACCTTACCTATCTGTCATGATTTAGCCACAAAAGATCCATACAGATACTCACTTCAACCCCCACTCTCCTATGCCCCTCCCCCCGCCCTCAGCGTGGAAGGGAATCAAGACAAAAAAAAAAAAAAA
>VXBR01009870.1:474287-573348 GCA_013400215.1 Cisticola juncidis | reverse complement strand
TTGTGGGGTTTTTGTTTGTTTGTTTTGTCTTTTTAAAATTGTTTTGTTCTGTTTTTTGATTGGTTCTTGTTTGGGGTTTTTTGGTTTTTTTTTTTGTTGTTTTTTTGTTTGTTTGTTTGTTTGTTTGTTTGTTTTCGGGGGAGAAGGGGGTGTGGTGGTGGTTCCATTTTTCCACCCAGCTTGTCCTGCTCCACAACTAGGGTGAAAGTGGGCAAGAAATTAAGGGGGAACATGGATGGGCCAGCTGCCCTAGAACTGGCCACTAATAGTAAATTTAAAAGCAGTGGCATTGTCCTCCGAGGTGTCTGGATATCAGCCTGCTTGTGAAAGATAGTGAATGATTGCTTTTGTATCACCTATTATTTTCATCTATCCTTCACTTTCCAAACTGTCTCTGTGTTGACCTATAATTTTTCAGGTTTTACTTTACTTCTCTCTTCCATCCTGCTTAAGAAGAGGAGAGTGAGAGATGTTTAGGTGGGGATGCGGATGTTTAGGTATGGGATGGGGACAATTCATCATATCAGGAAAATTGTCAAAATTGTTACTGATAACATTAGTCTTTGAAATGTTTTATTTTTTGTTGCAGATTTGGTCTCAGAAATATGTAACTGATTGGAATTTTCCATTTAGTATAATTCTTGCTATGTTATAATATCTGCAATTAATCGTAATCAAAATTTTTAAAAAGGCAAGCTCATTAGTGTCTTGATTGTAATAGAAGTAAAAATAAGTAATTTTTGAAAATTCCATAAGCAAGAAGGTTATAGCCAAATACCACCATTCATTTTGGATGGCTTAGGTTTCAACCCTGTTTTTATTTTCTTGGTTTTTTTTAAAAAAAATCCATTTTTTATTTTATTAATCTGAATATTACTAGATGCTGACATGTATTTGCTTAGGAAATGGAGATCTCTAAGTTAAAGATCAGTTCTTCCATTCCGTTTGCACTCCACTTGCCTTATTTTGAAATCCAGCAAAATTTGATCACCTGAACAGCAAAACATGGGGAATCAGTTTAATTAGAGGTGATGGAAATAGCAATATCAAGGTTTGAGAAAACTCAAAATGTGTATTTTTCTGTCGGTATTAGCACACTAGCTGGTAGAGAGATTGGGGATTTTTTTTTCTGTTATTTCGTTTATCTACATATCATAAATGGCTGTAGATTTTTCATACTTTTAAGATCTCTTCACATGAACAAAAACATTTTCTATAAAACTTTTTTTCTGTGAAGTTAATGTATTTCTTCAATAACGAGATATGTCAAATATAAAAAGAACAGAAGAAAAGGAAAAAGATATTCACAAAGCAAAACAATGCTAGAATATGTCTGTTCTGTGTCAGAAACAAGACCTGGCAGGATACATCCTAAACAAAGTAGAGCACAGCATATATATGCATTGTCCCCTGTGCAGAGTCTGAGTTCATGTATTCAACTCATGCATGGAAATGAAGCAACACAGCTGGAGCCACTGCCTGGAAATAGCCTGTTATCAGAAACCTGGCATAAGTGATGGAATGTCACAAGCAAGGAGCATGTGTTTTTCATTTTAATGACAATAACTTGTGTAGTAAGAGCATCTGGTGCCTGAGAATATGATTTTGCACATGTGTCAGTGGGTGCTTTGGTTTTTTTGCTCATTCAGGTAATTTAGTACACCATTAATGTGGACTAGATTTCACTATACAGGATTTTTAAATTATTTCAGAGGTCAGAAAAGGATCTACTACAAATTTCATTCTCAGTGTTGAAATTATAGTTATCATGGAAACAAAGAATATCATAATCTGTAAGGGACCCACTAGAATCATCAAAATCCTGGCCCTGGCACAGGACTGACCCAAGAATCACACCATGTATGTGAGAGCATTTTCCAAAAGCTTCTTGAACTGTCAGGCTGGTGCTGTGACCACTTCCCTGGGGAGCCTGTTCCAGTGCCCAACCACCCTCTGGGTGAAGAAACTTTTCCTAATATCTAACTTAACCTTATCTGACTCAGCTGCATGTTGTTTCCTTGAGTCCTTTCATCTGTCAGGAGAGAGGAGATCAGTGTCCATCCCTCCTCTTCTCATGAGGACACTGGATCTTCAATGAGGTCTTCCTTCAGTTTCCTCCATGCAGACAAGGTCAGTGACCTCAGCTGTTCTTGCTATGGCTTCCCCTCTAGGCTACACTATTTCAAATACTTACAGTCAGTCCTCTGCTGCAATTAAGACTGGGTAAGCTGACAATATCCTTCCAGATTTTAAAAGGATGTATATTTTTTGCCTGTTGAAACTGTGCTTTAAAAAGCTGTAGATTACCTTTTTATCCTAGTATTATACTCAGCTCCTTGACCTAAACAGCAAGAACAGACCTTCTACAGTTCAGCTTGATTCTTGTCAAAGAGAGTGGTCTGCTTGGCAAAGGGAGAACTCAAGGAGACATGTAAAGAAAGCTAAATTTTGGTCTAAACAAGAAAACCTCCAATAATTATTTAACTAAATGGAACATTGTAATACTGTTATCTCTGACAATCTTTCATCAAACTTTAAGCAATGAAACAAAGCTGTTTATATATATATATATATATAGGTGACCACTAGTTTACATAACTGAATATTTATTCCTAACAATACTAATTTCAAGGAGCACAGTAGAGGAACAGCAGGTGGGAGAACAACAGCCCTGTCAGAAATACAAGCTGCTGGTCTGGCCCTCCCAGAGCTAATCCTGGGGACACTTATCCCCTTGGGCCCAGGGGGGACGATCTGAGTCAGCAGGGGAGGCTTGTTGCGGTGTGTGTTCGGACAGAGGCTCTCCATATGCCCTTCAAGGCTGGGGGAAGTTTACTTATTTGCAATGTTTAGGTGAGGAAGCAGAGGCAGGCAAAGTGAGAGTCAAAAAGGAGTTGGGAGAAATCAGTGTGGAAAGGTAGAGGGATAAGAAGTCCTGTGTCAGGCCAGAAGTTGAGCTCAGTGATACTTGTGGATCCAAATCAGGCTATTTTTTGATTCTATGATAAGAAGTATAGAAAGGACCAAGCCATTGGTTGTTTATTCTTAGTATTACATGCATACTTCTCAGTTTTTTAAATTTCGGAGGACTTAGATATATTCACAAATCATGTCAATTGAAGACTGACACTTCCTCTGTTCCATCTTGAATCTACCTGAATAAAGGTGGAGACAGATGTTTTGCAAGAGCATTTAGTGACAGGACAAGGTGAATGCCTTTAAAATGACAGAGTAGGTTTAGAGTCAATGTTAGGAATAAGTTAGTTGCTATGAGGGTGGTGATGCAGTGGTACAGGTTGTCCAGAGAAGCTGTGGATGTCCCATCCCTGGCAGTGTTCAAGGCCAGTTTGGATGGGGCTCTGATAACCTGGTCTGGTGAAAGGTGTCCCTGCCCATGGCAAGGGACATGGAATTGGATGATGTTTAAGGTCCCTTTCAACTCAAGTTATTCTATGATTTTATGATAACATATTCTTAGCTTTCATGTGACATCCATAGCTAAGATAATCTAACTAGCTGTATCTCTTTAAGCACCAAAATATTATTCTTGAATAACACTGTACCTAGCAGGAAAAGAGAAATGTAACATTTCCTGAACTATACAAGCAGCTGTTTTTAGAAACACCATTAATTTCTTTATTTTCATCAGTTGCTGCCTGAAGGATCTGAAATACAGAACAATATTTATAAAATTGTTGCCTGTTTGTGGAGAAGAGACTGTAAGTATTAAATCTGCTGTGAAAAACCTTAGTTCTTGATGGAATTCCTTAATTTTCTTGATGGAAGGAGTGGATGTGGCTAGATGCATTTTATCACTCATTGAATAATTTAGCTTAACTACTTCTGTTGGTGTGACTAAACTCATAACTTATGACTGCAATCTTTGTAAGGAGTGGACAAATTAATTCTGCACATCTAAGGAGTTGTTTTTTCAGGTATTACAGTGGTTTAAAACATTTTCTCTGTGGTCAAAATAAAAGATCCTGTATAAATGAATATATCTTTTTATACACTCATAAAGTCATCCATAAATCAAGTCAGGCAACAATAAATATCTGAAAAAAAGCACAAGAAAACAAACATAAAAACTATTTTATAGTTCATGTGTATAATTTTCACATGCTCCAAGGAGGAATGATAAAAGCAGTGCAGAAACAGAGAAGATTAAAGAACTGGTCCTGAGATTTTCTACAATTTGGTCTATATCCTGTCTAAATCTGTTTGAGAGTTCCCCACATATCATTGAAATCTGTTAATAATGATTTTTTTCATTCCTAATAAGCACAACTAACCCCTGCTAAATTTTATATCGATCTCCCTTGTACATTTGAACTCTTCATGTCGTTGTTTAACCCCAGTTGGCACCTGAGCACCACAGAGCTGCTCATTCACTCCCCTTCGGCAGGACGAGGGGAGGAGAATGGGATGGAATAAAGTGAGAAAACTTGTGGGTTGAGATAAGAACAGTTTGTTAATTGAAATAGGAGAAAATAAAATTTTAAAAACCCTGAAATTTAAAATATTGTAATGAAAAGGAAAATAAGAGACAGAGATAAAGATAAAAAATGAGAAACATAAGTGATGCCCAGCCAGTCCCTGAGCAGCATCCCCCCCAGGCAACTATCCCCTTAGTTTTTTGCAGGCCGTGATGCCATATGGTGTGGAATATCCCTTTGGTTGGTTAGGGTCAGCTGTCCCATCTGTGTCATCTTACAACTTTTTGAGGACTCCCAACCTCCTTGCTGGTGGGATCTTGTGAGGAGCTGAGAGCACAGTGCAAATGCTGCTCAGAAATAAAAAAAAAAAAAAACAACTTTGTGTTTTCAACACTGTTTTCAGCACGCATCCAAAACTTAACCTGCATTAGCTACTGTGACAAAAATTATTTCTACCCTGACAAAAGCCAGAACATCTTGTCTCTCCTTTTATGTCAGTTTTGAAGGAAATTCAGATAGGAATTAATTCCTGAGATCCTTTAGGAAACCTGTCTTCAAAAGAGGAAGTGTTTTCAACAGGGACTCATAGTTTGTTTCTTGCTCATATAAAAGAAGAGTTTAAGGATTTTCTCTTTTTTCAGCTTTAGCTTTGCAAGGGAAAGAGAATGAAGATAATGGGAAAAAAACACTGAAGACATAAGATGAGGCTGCAAGAACATAGCTTAATTTCTGTCTCCACATACACTCCAATCTTTTACATGAAAAATGTCATTATTCTTCATAGCAGGGAGTAGCAGGTGGGAGAATCAGCGGAATATGTACAGTGCAAAGAACTTTTCAAATTTCACCTCTTCTAGATCTTGTGAGGACAGCTGCAGTTGCCAGGCAGCCAAAGACTTCACCTGTCTCTGTTCTACTCTTTAAGAAGTATTTCAGGCATGGTAAGGCAATAGCATGTCTTTTTGTTCTGCTTACGTAACTGTGTCTATCAGCAAACTCACTTTTACTTTATGTTAAGGGTAAAATGTTAGACTCTTAATAATTTCCCCTTTTTAATGACTAACAGTAAATAAGCAATCTAGATGTTATATCAGTGTAAGAAATTTCACATTAACTTACATCAATTCAAACTTTTTAAAAACTGCTGTGGCAGCTAGCATAGCAGGTAACTTTGGGAATGCTCTATGTTTAGATTAATCTCGTATTTATTTGATTGTTTGGGGTTTTTGTAGACACTGAGTACATTATACTAAAACTTCTTCCTAGTCTTATTCTATATAAACAGCCAAGCTATGCATCAGAGTCGTACTGGAGAAAATTTTACGTTATATACGCAGATATAAGTAGGAAATTATTTGATATATTTTGGTGATAACACTCTATAGATACTTTAACAAGGAAATGGAATCGTTGTGCTTAAAACCAGTGGAGAGGGAATAAAGTGTCATTTCCTACAGCAAGCACTATTACTAAAGGAAAGAAGATAAATATTATCTTGCAAATCAATTCAGAAACAAGTAATCTGAAAGGATTTAAAGTTGAAAACCTAACACAGTAAGTGCCTGAAGTTTACTTCCTAGTTTAATGCTCTCAAGATGCAAGATGATGCAGACAATGAAATTCAGAAAATTGTAAAAGTCAAAATATGTTATCAATGACATTTATCTTGTAGAGCACTGGCTAATGCATTAATTGCTGCAGGTCATGTTCAGATGTATCAGTCAGAAACAGAAAATGGAGCTGCAGATAAAACTGAAAAACATCTCAAATCTAGGAACAATATGTTGCCTTTCCTGCTCAATTTTAGAAGGACAAAAAATTGAATGATTAGAATTTCAGAAACAAAAGTAAGAGAGCAGAAACCACATTTTTAGGAAAGAGACCATAAATTATTGCAATGTACTAAATGTACATACATTTACACTAGTAAAAAATAATCATGCACTTTCAGTGCCAGATAAGGTGATGTTTTAAAATTAGAGAAAACAAGCTGTGGATAAAGAGACAACAAGGTCAAGAGCCTTTTCAGAAAAAAAAAAAAAAAAAAAAAAAAACAAAAAAAAAACAAAAACCAAAAACAAAACCAAACCCCACTAAAACCTAAACAAACAACCCAACCCCACAAACACCCCCTGTTTTCTTTTCTTTCTGCAAATGTTTGATGAATAAGAGTGGGTTTGAATCCTGTAACTAGTTTAAAAGCAACCAAAAAACAACAAATACACTATAAAAAAGACAAACTGAACTGAACTGAATCCAAGTATTCCTTCAGGAGTGTGATAAATAGTCTAGCAAGCAATAAATGCAAGACTGAGCTTTTCCATGAGGTCTTATTTCTCTATTTAGAAAATAAGTAACTCAAACGGAATGAATTTTTGTTGATTGGAACTGCATTTTCTATGCATTCCAATTAAATTTTCAAAACCAACAAATGAAACCCCTTTCATTGCTTCTATGATTCTCTTTTTCATTTTTATTTCATTGGTTTTTGACGAAAAGGATGATTGAGAAGGACTAGGCTCTTGAGTTTTAGGGAGGCAGAGGAGGGGACTAGGGACCTGGTAGTTTCAAAGCCCTTTATATTAGATATTGTTTTTCTCTTCAGTCTATCAAAAGACATTGCATGATAGTGTTACTGCTTAACTATGAAGAAATTTAACTAAATTCTGTATTCAGATACTTGACACATCTTCTGTACAAAATATCGTTTCTGTGTCTACAACCAAAACTTTACATCTATTGTTTTAAATACAAAACTGAAAATAACAGCCCAAGGAGACTGTTTTTCCATCAGAAAATATATACACATCTCTAATTGTTTTGTTAATAGCTGTCTCTGCAGTCTGAAATCTTTATTATTTATTCTGCTAGTTCCCCCACCCACACACTATTGTTAACAATTTAACTCATTTAATAATAAGATTAGTCAAAGAAAGCTTTACAGTAACATAATTGCCTCACTGCAACAGTATTAATTTTCTTTGATATTTGGCATAATCACCACATTCTTTCTTGATGACTCTTATCTGGAAATTACTGTTGAAAAGAAAAACTAGCATGTCAACATTCTATTTTTTCTACTTTTCACTTTTTTCTGCTTTTTACTTCCTATGAGCAATTCATTCTGTTTTTACCTCTGTTCCTAGGAAATTAGTGCCAGTAAGCTGACCATCATAGGTCTCTAAATGTCATTCCATAGAACTATTTTATGGTAGTCACTTAAATGTCTGTTTTTATACTTGATCTCCTGCCCTCTCAATGTAGGTCAGGTGCAATTGTTTTTCCAAAAGTTTATTGATGACAGTGGAATTGAATCAGACTCCAGTGGCCTGAATCACAGGGAAGGTAGATGTAAATTTCAGTCATAAAGATTCATGTACAGTTGCAAATTTAACTGTTTCACCTCTGATTAATTATATATTTGAATTAGTAATTTTTTGTACTCAGGTCTTTCCTGTGGGACACTTAGCTCTCTAAGAAAATCAGTAGGTATAGCAAATGACAAATTAAGTCTTATATTGAAGCTTCCATTCTTAGTGTAAGATAAGTTCAAAAAGTTTCCAAAAGTTTGGTGGATATATATATGACACTGGATCTGTTGGATTTGAAACACCAACACCATATGAGTTATTACCTGTACTTGATGCTTTATCATCTGTACACAATGGCCAGATTTATAGCATGGACTCTGAGAAAATCTGTCTGAAGATTTAGTAATAAAGTTCTCTTTGCAAAAATGGTGATATCCTCCTTCCCCATATCTCTTCTATCTATCAAATACTTACTCTAAGCTTTACCTTATCAATGAGAATCAATCTATTTTGACAGCTCAAAACTTTAAAAGTAGCTTTCCAAACATACTGGAAGGTTCATTTTAGATATTAATGTACAAATACTGAAGAACTTAAACCCAAATCTCTGCTACAAACCCAAAAATATGTTGCTCTTGTGTGATTTTTAAATTTTCTCCCGCAAATTACTTGCTCAGTTTGACAATAAAAGAAAAACTGGAGACAGCTGTGAATCATATAATTCTTACTAGTTGAGTGTACTAAGGCCATGTGGAAGCAATGTGTCTGCTCCTTTAACTTTACCTGGCCAAAGCATAAACAAACCAGAACATACAAATCTGACCAACACAATGATATGGAAGGCAGTGGTAAGAACAAATCTGGTACGTGGCACAAATTGATAAGGATATGCCATGTACGAGAATGTTTTTATGGTTTTTGATTACTTGATTATTTTCATGTTTTGCAAAATATTATCACTGGAGGAAACAACAACAACAACAACAACAACAACAACACACAAAAAAGGAAAACCTCATCAAAACAAAACAAAAACAAACAAACAAAACCCCCACCAAACAGAACTCCAGCAAATCAAAATAACTGGAAGAATGTTCCCACCAACAAAAAACTATAGGAGACTAGAGAGCAGAATTCTTAGTATCTCATTCCTCACCTCTGTAACCAGAAATGGGAACCTAATCTACACATTTTCATGACTTCAGAATGTTGTTATTTTTGGTAATCCTGTATCTTGAACATTGAAAAATATTCTTCCAATTGACAGTTTTTTAATCTTCCAGTAAGGAACTTTTCTGGGATAGGAAAGCTGTGGATTGTAATTAAGAGTGAGAACTCAGTTCTCCTACTTAATGAATGACTGGTCTGATCATTAAGCTGCTTTGCAAGGAGTCTGTAGAGCCCTCCTTGTTACAGTCTGAGCATTTATATCCAAATTCGTCTTGAACCTAGGAGCTACAAATTCTCAATGCCAAATTATATTAGGCAGAAAATGAGTCCCCAAGGACTTGCATTGGAATAGACAGGATTGCAGCTGACAATTGAGCATTTACAATAACACAGTTGTTAGAGCCCCAGAAAGGTGTGTGTACTTGGTGGATTTTTTTGTTTGTTTGTTTGATGTTTTTCCCTCTTGGTATAAGGTTTATTTCCTATAAAAACTACATTGAGCTTTTATAAATTATTTTTTGAGCTCAGGCTTCTGTGTCTTTTTATTTGCTTGTTCATGATATAAAATGTTATAGAATAACAAATCCTTTCTACATTTTTCTCACAAGAGGATGAATTCTTGAAATTAGGTGATATGAGCAGCACTGAAATGTCATCCAGGATGTAGCTTAGGGAAAGGGTGTAGATTGATTATTTTTCCCTAGAACGACAAGTTTTTTGATCCCTTTGCAAGTCATTTGTAGAGAACAGCTGCAACATCCATGTTGCTTATGGTTGATAAAGCCCCACCTCCCTACCCTGCCCTCCCCTGAGTATGCACTCAGGACAGAAAAAAATTAACACACAAATTCAAAACATGGTGTGAGCATTCAAATTACACATTATGATTTTTACAGTCACAATTTTAATGTACAACATGGGCTTTTATCTATTTTTCCTATATTGAAGAAGTGATTTTGAGGTGATAGACATTTTGTTGTCTTGTTCCCCTAAGCGCTAGGCTTAGTGGGATACTAAGCCCAAAGCTAGTAAGCTCAACAGAAGTTATAAAAGCTATGTTAAGAAAGAGTTTAACAATTTTCTAACCGTTCCTCTTTTAGCTTCCCACTAAGGCAAATACAGAATCATTGAAAGAATCAGGTTATGGTCTAAATTTTTGTTCTTTGTGTTCTTTCAGGAATGTTCTCATATTACTAAAACATGTCCATTGTAGAAAGAATTCTGTCTCTCAGTCTTGAGTTCTGTTAGATATGATTATTGCTGTGGCAGTAAATAAGTTTATCAAAGTTATTTTAAATGTCATCCTCAAATCTAACTACATCCCAGAAACAACCCAAGACTTGGCAAGTCATTCAAAGACCGTGCTATTGATATCTGGAGTCCTTTTCAGAGTTCCTTACTTTGTGCTTCTCAGCCATACAGTTATTTTAATGATGGTCTTTTCAGAGGGAAAAACAAAAAGTTAATTAGGAACATGTTGAAATCTAGTTGAGATCAGTATCTGAGAGTACTACAAAAATGGTAGAATTAGCTTACTAAGACAATCTAGAAAGTATGGAATTTATCACAGTGACTGAATGAGAAAAAAACCCTGCTGGATTCTTTGGTTCAATTCTGTCTCCTGAATAATATTCTGATCTGCAGAAACCAGTGACAGTACTTACACATATCTATATTTCAATTTCCACAACTATAGTTCAGAAGGACCCTATCTATTTATATATATACAATTTACAGTGGCTACATGAAATTTTATTTTCTGGTTCAAAGAAGAGTATGTACCATCTCTCCATACTTCTCTGCAACTCCAAATCAGATGCTGTTTGTCCAGGTTTGCAAGGTTTTAGCGTTTATTTAGATTATCTTTATTTCTCTGAGTGTGACGTGGTATATTGTTTTTGCATTTAAAAACTCCTAGAATTTTAAACCCAGATTAGTCAGACATAATTATGAGAGTAAAAAAAAAAAAAGAATGGAAACTACATGAGTAATAGTTATATCAATCACTTTCAAAATGCCTGAAAAGCTGCTTTGAGATATTATCTAACAGTAAGTGTATCAAGTACTGGTTTGCTGATTAGTTGTCAAAGCTCTGCTACTAGGTCAGGAGAGGAGTAGATGAGAAAGACACTAAGGAAAACCCCCAGGGTCAGTTTCCAGCTAGGACCTTAGAGCACATATAAAATCATTAAAGTTCACCTATACAATTGGATATCATTCTTTGTTTTGTTTCTAGGTTAACCTCTGTATGTGCATAGTGAAGATTTATTTATTTTTTAATTTTCTCTTTTTGTCCAGATTTCAGTTACATTCCAGCTGGGACCAAAAAATTATCACCCACCACAGTAGCATCTGACTGAAGTTACAACTACATATTGGAATCTTGAGATCCTCATCCAAAGTTATAAATATCAAACATAAAATTTGAATATATTCGGATCAACTCTCTTGTTTTGATTTTCAAAGCTTACTGATCAAAAATTACTCTGCTGGCTTACCATATATTTAGGAAGAGAAGTTTCTTTTTGTCAACAAAACTGAACTTTCTGTGTTATTCTGGTCTGCATAATATGATGGAGTGTTGCCCTATAGCTGAATAGAAACAGATGTATATGGAGAAAATAACAAAAACAGACACAGATGGTGTATCACATGTATAACTTCTTAATTTATCCCTCATTGTGTGATACAATTATCCCGGCAAGTAGGCTGTATTCATCCCCTTTTCACAGATTCTGCCAGTTCCTGCAGGGACACTTTTCTGGATTGTGCTATAAACTGTCAGGGCAGCACAAAAAGAATACTTAGTCTCTTATTGCACCCTCTTTGTCCATTTTTCCTTTTGTTTGTTTGTTTACTTATTTCTTTTTGAGTAATTGAGAGTACGGTGAGTGGACTGTTTCAGTTAATTTTTTCATGGGAATAGTGAAATAGTTTACTTTAGGCATAAAGCACAAAAACCCAACCCAACAAAACTCATGCCATTTTCTATATAATATTTGCGATCCTGTTTTCTAAAGGATAATATGTAATTTTTACTTTGTGCTCAGAATTCATATTTACCTCATGAAATTTGTATAAACTCAATCTCAACAATGTTGGGTTGACTCTGAAATTTGCCTAATAAATATTAAATTGGGACTTTGAATTGCATCCCAAGCTGTTTCCCCATCAATTTGTTAAAAGTGATTTCCTGTCATAGCCTTAAAGATAGCTTTAAGCTTATGGAAATGTGAGTATAGAAATATTATTCATGTAAATATGGAAATAAAACCTATTCATGAGTGTAGTAATTCAACTTCAATGGCAGGTGGCTATAATAAAATAAAGATGTGTCATCAAAAGAATTATTGGAAAGGAAGATACACTGAAAAAAGTTACTTTTTTGTTTTATCTGTGACTTGCTTCAGATCTCTTATTTTCCTTTTTTTTCTCTCTTTTTCTTTATCTTTTTCTCTTTTTTCTTTTATTTCTTTTCCTCTTCCTTTTTTTCTTTCCTTATAACAAGGATTAAAAACATAAGATTCTTGACTATTCCCGATTCTACTAACAGTACAGAATTATACTCTTGTCTGCATTACTTTAGGTCAGCTTTGCATAAATCCGTGGCTTTATGATACTTTTTGCCTGGTAAAGAAAGACCTGAAACACAGATCAGGAAGAAAACATTGAATTCATTTTAGGCAAGCAGACAAGAAGCAACACTGGAACAGGTTTTCTGAGAAGGTGGTAGATGCCCCATCACTGGAAATATTCAAGGTCAGATTGGACTGGCCTCTGAGCAACCTACTCTGGCCTCTACTCTGTTTGAAGATGTCCCTGCTCATACAGCAAGGGGATTAGACTAGAGGGACTTTAAAGGTCCCTTCTGTTCCAAACCATTCCATGACTTCAACAAACATGTAAATATTCCGTTCTTATTTAGTATTCTTAACAAACAAAATTATCTGTTTCTATTTAACAATTGTCTTAAATTTTGTATATATTTTCTCTACCATCAAACTGTATCACTAGGCATGTTTTTAAACTGAAAATACCCTGTTGAGATGAAGCTGATATATGGCCATATTTGTAGCAGTATAGAAAGAAAAGTCTCTGTACCTTGGATGAAATCTGGAGAAATCTATGAAAATGTCTTATTACAATCAAAAATACAGCCAGAAAATGAACAAAAATTATTATGAAAATATTAGTCAGAAAACAATTTAATCTATATTAACTGTGACCCTTTTTTTTTCTCTGTGATTAAGGTTCTGTGTACAGGCAGGAATATCCCCCATACTAGATGAAAGGAAAACACCAGCCTGCATTAATGCCTGGTTTTGAGTTCTCTATACCTCAGTTTTTCCAGTTTTTTAATCTGCTGCCTTCTGCATCCCTGAAGCTCTCCCACAAGGTCCTAGGCAAGGTTCTGGCCAGACCATTTTCCTCTGATTGTGTCAAAGAGAGTAACAAAACTCCATCAGGAATCCTTCACTGTTCTTAAGCCACCTTCTCCAGCAACCCTCATTTCATTCTTTCCTGAGTTAAAATTGGCCACAAAGCACACATACACGAAGTAAGCATCCACATATTTGCATAAGATCCTTCACTGGCTGTAGTACATGCAATTCTTCTGACTTGAGTTTTTTTGGATGCAGAAGACCAGGTCCATGTTTGTACTTGGACTACAAAAAATAAATTAATAACATTTACTAAAAAATTGCACATTTCTTCTTCTAACTAAGATTTCTATTGTGACTATTGAGATGTCAAATAGCAGAAATATAATAAGTCTTTCTTTTTCTTTTGTTTCTAAGATGTTCTAGATTTTTTTCATTATTATTTTCTTATTTATTTGTATTCCTTTATTTTCATTCTCTTTTTTAGGGTACAATAAAAAAGACAAATATGCCATTTGCCTTTTTCATTCCAAAGAAAGCAGTGTGGAAAAGATGTCTTTTGTGTCAGTATTGAGAAGTATGCAATGGAGCTGTTCTGATTTCTAGTGGTGACAAAACCAGACATAAAACTGTTAGCTGCCTGTGACTTACCACAAATCCTTTCAGCTAGTAATATTCCTGTTTTGTACTTGTTAAATAGAAAGTGAAAGCACTATGATGTGAGAAAATATATTTAGCTGCTCTTACTTTTAAAAAATGTTGGGAGAAAATTTGCTCAACTATCTAACTTAAACTGCTGAATTAAAATTCCACATCTGTATCAGTTGGTAACTAAGGTCCTTTTTCTGATGGCAATAGCTCTACAGTGTATTTCACAGGTGTAAAATCCTAGATCTGTAAAGGAAAATGACTGATGAGATATTTGATCTCATGTTTGCCAGCAAGGGTTGTTTTGAATACTGGAGTCTAGATTAATGCTGAGCAATTCCCAAGCTGCATTCACGTGTCCTGTTGCATATGCTGCATATCAGAATCAACGCCAAGAAAATACAGCTGTGCTGCAATGAATTTCTGTCCTGAGAAAGAGGGGAATCAGGATTCAAGGTCTTGCATACCGCATTTTCTTTCACAATTTAGGCTGTACAAAGCTTTGGATCAGAGAGGCATAGTAACTATGGCAGCTACTTCTTACAATAGCAGCAATAGTTTTTCCTAAACCTTTTCTAGGTCATGTTTTCTATATGCTACTTCTCTGTTCTCTGAATGAGGGAATTACTTCAACAAGGGATAAGAAATGTTCAGATTTTCTGTTCCTTCACTTCTTCAAATCTGTTTTCATTGAAATAGAGAGATTTTCTTATCACTAACTGGATTATGTCTCAAGATCTGACTTTAAAACATTGCCATTAAAATTTATTTAATTTTGATTCACCTTATTGAAGCAGTGGTTTTTTGGTTTTTTTTATCTGCCCTTGAATTAAACACATTACTAGAATACATATTTTTGTTTCTAGTGTCATAGAATGTTATCCTTTGGTTTAAACAATTTTCTTTTTCTGAAGTATTTTTCTCACAATATATGAATAACAATGCAATAGAGCATTACTAATTCTCTTCTAGAATATCATGCAGTCATATCATGCATCAAAAAAACTCCTGTCATTAATTTCTTTGCTTTTCTTTGCTTTGTTTTTTCTCTGCATAGAAACAACCTTTATTCTGCTAATAAAATCAATAGATTTTTTTTGTATTGATTAATTCAATTGCTACCTTTATAAAGATTTTTTTAAAGAAAGAAATTCTGCTCATATATATGCAAATTCAGAGAATTATGTTCAAAAGTATTTTTTACACAAGCACAAAATAAAATTTTGTGATTTTTCTAAATAATATAAACTAAATTTAATTAAGTTCACCTAAGTTTCAGTAGCTATTTCTTTAATAAATTGAAAATGTATATGCAACTTCTACTACAAAGACTAATACCTGGAAATAATAACAGAAGTAGTACTACTTCATCCACTACTCCTACTCTTCCTAGTTATTTGCAAACCCTATAGCAGATGACATAATTTTATTCAGGATTTCCAGTTCAGGCATGTTACCAATCCAATTAGAAACATAATTATGTAAATAATAAATTCAAGAATACCGGGTATATGAGAAAATGTCAATATTACTATAAAAATATAGTATGGGATAAATAATGAAATGTGTTTCATGGTTATGTAATCTTGATCTGCCTGTGTCCGGAAATCATATAAACTACCATCGAAAGTCATATAGAATTGTGTAATAGATTTTCTGCTCATCAAATGGGAAAAATGTAAAGAAAATGCATAGATTGAGATAATTTTAAGGCTAGTTAAAATTATCTGAGGCATATTAGTTTATCATAAGGAGATTAGATAGCAATATGTTACAAACATATGGATCGACTCGAAGGTATGAAAGTCCATGTTTTTTATTCTGGCAATGAATTTCTAGTGACATTTTACAAGGAAAGAGTAAATATGGTGTGCAGTTCTTGTGACTTAACATTAGGGAAAGTTTCTACAGATTTGTAAAATTCATAAATGTTCAGAGAAAGAAGAACCTACCAAATAAGAGAAGTCGAAAAGTTAAGCATAAAAACAAAATCTTAGGCAACATATTTCTTTCTTCATCTCTATAAATATGCAAAGAATTAAGAACTGTCAGCACTGACACAAGAAGAAACAGGTATGAATTAATCAGGCTGTGAGAGGTCAGTTGGAAAACCTAGAGAATTTACAATACATTCTTCCATAGTAAGAAATCAGGAAAATTCAATTGTCTGTAATACAGGAGGCATAAAATTTATGCTGGCATTAGTAATGAGGTCGGCCGAGCAGCTCAAAGAGCTGATTCCCTTCAGCTATATTTTTTTCTGAAACTTGTATTTTTTTCAATTTTTCAGATTTAATTACTTCATATATAAATTACTACTTTACTTGGCTTAAACCAAGTTGTTAAATAAGCAACTTACTGAGCTAATTTTAATGGTAATAAACCCTGGTTAAACAGAGTAAATCACTTAATTTCAAATAAAGCAAAGTGTATGTGTCTTTAAAGTCTATAGGTGTAGCTGTCAGACACCTAGATTGAATTATTCATGTACAAATTGTGTCTCTCATATGTGTCAGAATTTGCAGTAGCAAAATCTTTGGTGGCTTCTTCCTTTTTTTTAATGTATTAGTGGCAAAGAGTTAAAAAAGGAGAAGTAGTTGATGAGAAGAAAGAATAAAAAGAATAAATAATGTAAGCCAAATAAAAAAAAATGGGCATACATTACATTTTATGCCAAATACAGTGCAATCCCTACTTGACTAAGTCCTTTTCACTCCATCAACTCTTCTCATATATGATTAAAGATTACTGTACTAAGAGTTTTTTCCATCTTTCTTTCATTTCCAAACAAGGATGCAAATAATTGTAATTTTTTCCCTGTAATTGTTTGGGGTTTTCTTCCTGAGATTTGAAACAGTGACATGTTTCTAGTGCAGTGAGAATGAGCATTAGAAGAAGATCTGGTCACTCACATATTGCTTGGCTGTGTGCATTAAAAAAAAAGTAAAGCAGGACAACTGCCTGCATCATAAACCACATGTACTCTGCATGTATATGTGTATATAGGCTCCACTGACTCATTACCCTAGAAAATAATGCACCAAGTAGCAATATGTGCCTGTCTTCCAGTTTAATGAGCCTCCAGCTCACATGCCATATACATCCTCTGGTCTGCACATGCAAGACTGTCACCAGCAGGACCGCGATTATGGTATTTCCCCTTTGTTCAGTGCATCTGGAGTGAAATATGCAGTTTTACATTGCCCAAGAAGAAAAGCGTTTTTATGTGCTTGAACAAGTCAGCTGGAAGTCATCAGGAGAGTCATAGCTGGAGCAAATTCTATAATCAGAAGCTGACGGATCCGCCCTCAGCCTCACCTCTGTAATCTTTGTTACTGAATGCAATTACCCCATCAGAGGAGGCAGAGAAGACGGAGTCTAGATTTTCCAGGTTTTATCTAAAACTGTCAAATGGTCTGAGGAACTGACAGATATCTACTGGTTTTGTGTTACATTCAGATTGGGAAATAAAGATAACATAATCTAATTTGTTCTCATCTGCTTTCAGCTGTGATTTGCTCCAATTTTTTTCCCTTGGTAAAGAAATTGGTCATGTTTATCTGTGCAGATAATTCATTATCTGCAATATCAGAACAGCTCTCATCAATCATCCCTTCACATTCTGCAATTCCCTGGTCAAAAATACTAAGAAATCCTTTTTAAATTTATGGAGTCAATAATTTGAAGTGACCCCTTTGGTTTTAATAAGCTTACATGAAAGGTACCAGTGCCAAATGTAGAACATTGAACTTGATATGTCATATATACAGACACACAAAGCAAATTTTGATAATGTATTTGCTGTCAAAGTTTCTGGTAGACATTGGGAAGCACTGATGTGTGTTTATCCAGGGTGGACTTGGGCCCAAAGTTAATATTGTAAATAAAAATCACCAAATTTTTAAGATCTCAAATTCTGGTAGGTGTTTTGGTAAAGAAAAGTTTATTATTTAAACTGCTATGTACTTTCTTAATTGTCACACTAAACTTTCTTTGTTTATAAATAACAT
The DNA here is from genome assembly GCA_013400215.1 of Cisticola juncidis. Classification (NCBI taxonomy): domain Eukaryota; kingdom Metazoa; phylum Chordata; class Aves; order Passeriformes; family Cisticolidae; genus Cisticola; species Cisticola juncidis. The sequence continues at coordinate 555,391 of VXBR01009870.1, read as the reverse complement.
ATATAGGTATATGGATTAATTGCATTCAACACCACTATAGTTCTAGTTATCTTATTTGTGTTACTCTGAAAACATCTATAAATTTAAAAACAGGACTGAGTGGTGATCCACTGGATTTTATGTAAAATCATACTTTTCTCTGGGAGGTTGCTTTTTTATCAATTGCAGAGTTCTTAAATATTAATATGAATATATTAAATTCAGCACAAAAAGGAGTAATGTAAGCAGGAAATTAAAATTTTCTTAAAAATCCCTGTAATCTAAGAAGAATTATGTTTGCAAATCAATTAGGCAAAGGAAGTTTTCAGATTCACAGAATATTTTGCATTGAAAGGGAGTTGTTTTGTTTTTTTCTTTTTCATTAACAATATTTAGTTTTATTTTACAAGGTTGCTTAGGGTTGTCACATGATCTTATATAATTTAAGTGCATAAGACCATTGCCATTATACATTGTGTATGTCTTTTCTATATCTTGGAATGTCACTCAACTGTATCTACTTGGAAAATTGTTTCATTCTCTAGTTCTTGGAAAAAAAAAAATTACATTATTTTTGTAATATTGTGGACAGAAAAATGGGAAAATAAATGCTGAAGAAGAATTAAAGAGATATTACTCTAAAGAAACTGTAAACCTCCAGTAGTAATAAATAGCTTCAGAACACTGAAAGTTAAAGGGAATTTATATGAGTTTTGAAGTGTATGCTGGGTATCAAAAAATGCATCACCAATTCCTATGTGTAAAATAAAGCTACTGCGTTATTTTTCCATACCTCTTTTGATCACTCAGCTGGGATCTTATTAATCTTGTAGTTTGATCTTTAGCTTCAGCTGACCAGCCTTCCCAAAAATAAAAAGAAAAGAAAAGAAAAGAAAAGAAAAGAAAAGAAAAGAAAAGAAAAGAAAAGAAAAGAAAAGAAAAGAAAAGAAAAGAAGAAAAGAAAAGCACTAATTAAAAGAATGCTTTTTTGATACAGCTATGTGTATACAAAGTTCCTAGGACATTTTGACTGATATCTTGACTTTGCCTGTACTTTACTCACATACTGTGGAAACTTGTATTTTGTATGTTATATTAGACTGGCGATGGTGTTTGTCAGAAAGACATAGAACTTTCTTCATATCCTCTAATATTTCCTTTAACTCAGGAAAACTCTCCACCAAAAGTTATGCTTTGTCTGCACATCACCAAAAGAGCACTTTCACTGTGACCTCCTGGTTAAGTAAAAAAATATAATAGCTTGTGTAAAGTATCGGTTTCATGTACTGCATTCAACTGCAGAAATAGCAGCATTATCCCCCTACCACCCAAAAAAAATTCAGTGGTGCTTTAATAGTTTTTGACCTTTCAGGAAAAGATACAGTCCACTTCCCTGTTGGATGCTAAACTCAGTGACACAGAAGATACCTGCCAGGCTTCACAGTTTCCTAAGATTCAATATAACAAATGAAAGATACTGTGAAGAATAAAGCATCCTTAAGATAGATATCAAATATAGGTCTACTGAACCAAACTAACACTTGCAAAGTCCTGGTAGACTTTGTCAAACATCAAGATTATATTACTTCTGTTTCATACCCTGTAGAGATTAAGAAAGCACTTAATCTGTTAGCTTTCTATATACAAAATGGTAGAAGTGCTTTGTAACAGAATTTGTTAGTCCAGAGGCAAGAAATCAGATTGTGATCCCTGTTATCTCAATGTAAATATGAAATAATAGAAACAAGTCTTTAAAACTGAAAACATTAAAATTACATTTATATATGTCCTATTAATTTGGACTTCTCTGCTTTCATTTACTTAATTAAATCTTTCACTTATCTCTGTAAATAATAAAATATTAGATAATGTTTTGCGTCTTTAATTTAATTAGAGCTTTTGTACAAAAAGATGCTCGTGTTTTGGAGACCACTGCATTGATCATAGTTAACAACCAAACACTGATACAGTTACACACTCCTTCCCCCCTCCCATGGAACAGAAGGACAGCCTTGACTAGGAAGTGAGAAATCTTGTGGATCAGGTCAGGTCTTTCAGGTCTGTCCTCTCCCAACCTCTTGATTCCCCCAGCCTGTTCTCTGGGGAAGTTCAGAGTGGGGAAAAAGAGAAAGTCTGAGTGATGTGCAAGCACTGGTGATTCCACACCTCTGGAATACTGCACTGAGATTCTGAGTCCCTCATTCAAGAAGGATTTTGAGATATGAAAGAGATAAGGCTACCCAAATTATCAATTGTCTAGATTGCATGTCCTACATAAGAAAGTGTAGAAGAGATCTGGCGTTGCTTAGTCTCCTGAGAGGAGGCTAAAGGGTCATCTCACCACAGTCTGATATTACCTGAGGGGGAGTTACAATCATGAAAACGACCAGATGATACAGCAAAGACAAATGGCCACAACCTACGGCTTGAGAGGCTCATATGAGGCATTAGGAAAATAATTGTAACTAAAAGGGTGGTGCTGTACTTAAACGGATTGTCATGGACCGTCTCTGCACCTCTGGAGGTCTGTGAAACTCAGACAAAGTCACAAGCAACCTGATCTCATGCTGGCAAGCAGATCTACTTCAAACAAAACATTTAAAAAATAGCCCTTAGAAATATATTTTAAAACACTTTTTTTTTTAATAATTCCATGACAATCTATTTCTCGGCTTGATATTATAAACATCAAAAATTGTTCATTGCTGCTGACAACACCTCAGAACCTGTTTGACTAAAACTTACTTTGAAAAGAAATTACCAGTTTCTAAAGAGTAAGATTTCTACACAAACATATATTTAAAATTTTCAGGCCTGACTATATCTAAACACAGTCAAGAACTGGAAATTTTATCTACCATTTCAGTTTCAGAATGTTCCAATATGTTAAAGACAGGATATGTCGTCAGGATAGTGCAAGATCACCAATGCTGTCTAAACAGTCTGTGTTATCTCTTGTGTCAATACAAAAGGAATTTCAGTTCCTGGGATTCCTAAAACAGAATCTTTCAGAAGTGCAAATTGAGTAAAAATAATTTTAAAAATTTAAAAATATAAAAAAGAAGGAAAGATTGTTCAATGCCAGATTTGTCACTATCATATCAGTTTAAAGCTGATTTATTTTGTTTCATTAAAATAAAGATCGTACAAGATGCTAATCCTTTTTCTGGGTGGTTTTGAACTAGACCTTGAGTTGAAATAAACAAAAACGTATAAGCAATTTGTTGAATCCCCATCTTTTATTTAAACAAGCTTATGATCCTTAATCAAAACTTTCTTCAAATTAAGGCAACAAATATTTTCAAGAATGTGTGTACAGTTTGTTTATAAGACATTTCTAAACAGCACTGAGGATCTAAGATAAGAAATCAAATATGCCACTACTGTAACATGTTTCTCACTTTAAAGATTTATTAGGCTGTATAAAAAAAAAAAAAAAAAAAGAAAGAAAGAAAAAAAGCACAAAATGTTTTCCAAATGGTGGGAAAAATATACAAAATGCTTCAAGCACTTTTCTGATTCACATCACTTACTTTTGATTAGTTTGAACGAATGAAATGTAGCCCTAAAACCCAGCAGTCTTTTAGCTATATGAACATCTATTCTTCAACAACGAGGTCTTCTGTATGCAAGGTGGATGCAGATGGCTAACATGGATAGGAAGGCACGGGGCATGGTGCATCAGACCTGGGCCACATGTTTATTGTCACAGAGATCTCAAAGAACACAGATATAGTCCTACTGCCACTGTTTTCTATTTACTAGCTAAAATCAATTATCTGTTTGCATACAGAAAGCTAAATGGCTATGAAAGTCATATTGGCTCCCTATAAAGAGGAAAGAGATCTCTGAGTCAGATACTCTTGAACACTCTAAATCGTCTAAGATACCTAAATGTCCATTTTCAGACTTCTGTAATTGCAATGCTTATACTGAGCTCTGAGATCTGAACCTGACTTCGAATGGGTCACCTTTTGCTCTCAGTCTGGTGACATGCAGGTAATCATAAAGCAGCACAAACTGTGAGATGCCAGATCTGGAAAACTGATGCAGTTACCTCTTTCTAGAATTAGAGCATTTGATTGACAAAGAAGAGGATTAAAAAAAAAATCTTTGAATTTAGACTAGCACAGCTGCTGCTGTTGTTAATGAGGAAAAGAACATGAAATGCAAAAGAGGATGGTGAGTTAGTTTCACTGACAGGGCATTCAAGCTGATTTCCAGTTGTTCTGCCCTGAATAAATGTACTGATACTGCAGTAAAGGCTTCACAGTGATTTCCATGTCTCACACTTGGCTTTGTCACTTTGTCACCCATACACATCAGCTGGAATGTTGGAAATAAAACTATTAAAATCCTGCCCCATTTCACAGTAAGAAAAGATTTCAAACAACCATCACAGTCTTAAGCCAAAATAATTATAAAATGCGAATCTGTATCAGATATTTTGGTATCTTGTAGTGATTAATGTTTACAGCCAATAGAAACTTAATTCAAAATCATAGTTGCCTTTATATTAGTTGCACTTCTCAAAAAGAATATATTTCATATGGAAGTCCTAGCTTTCATACTTTTCAAGCCTTGCAACCCTGACATTATCATGCTTTCTGCAGACTTCTGCTCCTATTGTAGTAACATAGAGATGAAAAAGACTTCATGGATTACTGAGTCTGGTCCCCTGCTGTGTATATAATCCTAAGCCTGCTGAAATCAGTGGGAGTTTTTAGCTTTCACTTCAATGGTAGCATGATTAGGCCTAGAGTTTCTCAAAAAATGTTCAAATTAAAGTCAGGGGGGTTTTGCACATTTTTCTAATGACTTTTGAAAGATAATATTAAAAGGTCTTAAAATCCAAATGTAATTAGTTCAGTGTAGTTACAATTTGTTTCTAAATTCCTTATTCTCTGAAAAAAAACTCTGAAAATAGCACTACAGAATTTATCCTTGCTCATGTCTACTCTTGAAAGGTCACAGCACACTGAGCTTAGATGTCTCAAGCAAAAGAAAGACTAGAGGCAAAGGGCCACAACCTTTAAGCTGATTTAACTCTTAATAACCGTAATGATCCAGAGAATTGGAGTAACAAGTTACAGATGATATTCACTGGGGAAATAGCTGCTTACTGCCCCTGAAGATCTGTATTTATCCTCTTCTGTTTTCTTAATTGGGTTTAAGGCAAAAGATTAGCCCACTGGATTAATCTTCCAGATCTACATTTTCACAGAGTGAAGAGAATGTATCTCAGGTACTCATAACTTCAAGCTGTGTTAAGAAAGAAAGACAGCAATGTGAAGTCAAAACCTGTTAGCTTACAAAATCTGCTGAAACAGTCAGTATTTTCCAGTTTATTTAAAACTATAATTTATTTGAGCCAATATCAGTTATTTAAAGCTATTTGTCTGGTCAGAGCCCCTGAAATTCCCTTTATATGATCAACAGAGAGAAGTGGAACACCTTTGGAATGCAAATCAACACAAGCACCTGTATTAGATTGCAAAGATTCATCTTATGAGAGAAAAAACCCAAAACAACCAAACATCCAAAAGCAACAAAAAAGCGCCAGCTATCAGATTTTTTAAAGAATGTTTGGAGTTTTTTTAAAGAACACAAAATAATTGAACTGATGAAATATTTTAGCTTGTAGAGTTACTTTAACTATGATTTTAAATTATGCCAGTATATTTAGAACATCAACACCTTTGAAGATTTTATTAAAAACTAAGTATAAATTCCCAACCAATGTGTGTCATTATTCTGCAAAACAGAAGATTGTAGAAACATAGCTAGTTGAGATGTCTTTAATATGAGAACATCTGTAGATTAATAGCCACTACTGCTCTCTTAACCAGCATGAAAACTGATTCTCTACAGTTTATAAATAAGCAGTGGAGGAGTGAAAGTTAGCTTTAAGTTAGAAGCAGAATTCAGAGATGTGCTACCAGAATTTAAAGGATAAAATGTTTTTCACGAATACATAGTCACATTCTTCTAACCTCAGTAAAAAATAGTGCTTGAATTATATGAGGTTCAGCAAAAGAAATGCAACAAAACTATCTGTATTACTGTGTTCATGTAAAACAATTGTGAGGTTTTACATCAAAAAAGACAATGTAATTGCAATTATATGTTCCAATATAGACTCTTCAGATTTCTGGTTGTATTTTCCAGCTTGTCCTTCACGAATCTTTTCTTAAAAATTAAGCATTGCTGATTTTTTTATGTTGAGAATCCATAAATTGATAATATATTCCCTTATTTTATGAATTTTGCCTCTTTTCTAGGCATTTCCAATGACTCCAGGATTTGTGCCTTAAAGTGAAACACATCTGAAAGCTGCATTTCCTGATCCTGTGTTTTTGCTATAGATTTCTTTTTTTGCTATAAATACTATAAAAAGTTGATAGTGATACAGTCACTCTGGGATGAACCCAGGAATAAAAGCAATAAGAATTTAGATACAAGTTTATCTTGTAAACTGGATGATTTCACAGTATTGTTTAGTAAGTTGTGAAGAGGGCTACTCCAGGAACATAAAAGTACAAAAAAAAAAAGAAAAAAAATCCAAACACAAACAAAGTTTAAACTGTTACTAAACCACAAAATCTCATATTTTCTCATATCACATTACAAGTCAATTATCATTTACACAACAGGTCCTTTAAATAATTTTATTTAAGAAAAAAAAATATATGTATATTTCTCTGGCCAGTCATCATCAGGGTTATTTTCAATTATGAAAATGCAATATACTTTGAAATAAAATAAATATATTCCAATTACTATATTGATGGAACTAATGCAAATGTTTTCTGACTTCTGTAGTTGGATGAAAATTTCTGCATCAATCTTTTTTCTGTTCACAGGTCTAGAAGCAGGTTTGCTTCTATTCAACAACTTAATATAGAACATACAATTGAAATTTATACTTGCTAATACCCAGGGGTACCCATATAAAGAAATCAATTTTTTATATTTTGGATTTCATTTAAACATCTGCTATATAGATGAATATGAGAACAAGATAAAAATCATAAACTACTTATCTGAAGTTCCTGTTAATAACACATCTGTGCCTGTGTAGTTTTGAGGAAAATATTATGTTGTTTCTTTTCCACAATAATGCAGTCCTGGAGGCAAAGATAAACAAGACTGAAAATAAATTTTTAAATTTATATATCACAGGAAGAAAACAAAACTGAATAGAACCAGGAACTGACATTAATTAAAGACTCGGATATATGAAAGATAGCCATCTATAAAAACTGTTCTTTTGCACTGGGATTTGACTACCACACAACATATTTATCTATCTGAGTTCCTAGCTGCTATTGCCCTTCATATTTGACATTAAAAAGAATTTTTAAAATTGTTCCTGAACTACAACACTATGTTGTAAATTGGAAGCAGACTGTATTGAAGAAGTTTTATTTAAATCTATGGTTTTGCCTCTCCTAAACACATTTCCATTTATAATCCTTTTTGTGAAGATATTGTATCTGATGCCAATAATTTTACACATTTAGACCCCTAAATTTTTAACCTTTTTTTTTTTCTTCTTTTTTAATAGTTCATGTTTTCTCCTATAGTTGTTTTAGACATGTGGATATTGGTCTAAATTGTAGTTTATCTTGTTCAAAGGCATGGAATAGTACACTCTGTACAGACAACGAGCCATCCTGAAAAGGGATCACACTGAAAGATAATGAAATTTGGCAGCGGGGACATGAAAATGGCCCAGCTGGGTATTGCAATCCACACCTCCAAGTGGATACACAAGTTCTCATTAAATCCCTTCAGGAGACTGAGACCTGAAAATAAAAAGGATTATCAAAAGCTAGAACTATCTTCAAGTCATTTTAGTTAACTAGTCTTAAACCCTTCAAGTTTAATTATTTTTTCTTTACATACAGACTTCATTTCCACCAGCTTCCTTTATTTATTCCTCTCTGTGCACCTGCATTATAGCCTGTAACAACTTATTAGATAGAACACTTACTCAAATGATGTTAGAATTAAGCACTCTTCCTATGAGAAATATATTTGTATCCTTACACATTTTTATTTATTTGAGCTGCATTAAATATTTTTCATAAAAATAGACAAGACAGGTTTTATAAATCTCAACCTATACTATGATATGGATCCTTAAATTAAGCATGATAAATTAAAGTCAAACTTCACTATCAGATTTTTAGTGTGAGAAATAGGAAACTTACTCAGACCTGGTTTATTCCATATTTCTAAATGTTCATTGAGAATTTTGTTGTAGTTCACAACTTCTAGCGGGTTGTAGCTGAAACCCTGCTTCAGTGTCTGTTTGTTTATTTCTATTTTCTGTCATAGTATATTAACTTTGGGAACACGTTTTATAGTCAAAACATGCTTTATAGTTTATAGTCTTTTTTTCTTACTATTAAAAGTATTTAAACATGCAACATTGTATGTTTCCAAAAGTTGCTGCAGTAGTTTCTGAATTGATTAGGGGAAAAGGGGGAATTTTATATTTCAAAAAGAATATAAAATTGATTCACTGCTTTACATTTGTTTTCTCTCAGCAAGTGGTTTCAAATTATGTAAAGTAGCTCAAAGGAAAATCTTTAATAAGATAATAAATTAATTCAGGTATTTTTAATTCTTTCTGATAAAGTCTCAGAATAACGAAATAAAAATATTCTTGGTCTAATTACAGAGTTTCCATAATTGACACAAATCAATATGCTTACTTTGAAATATAACACCTTTATTTGAGTAAATTAGAACAAAATCTAAAGCACTTAAATATATGTAAATCCAGAGTTAGAAGTGGATTAAGTACTACTTACAACTCCCATGAAAAATTACAATTTCACCATGCTGTAGGAAGATTTCACCTTGTATAGATCAACATTTATATTTTTCAAATTGTTGGAAAAAGAAATAGTTGGCTGCTCCAACATTCATTATTGTAATTTCTTTTGCTGTCTAATTGTGACTGATTATTTGCAATATTGATTCAATTCTTTAACATAAATATTTCTCTCTTTTATGCCTTTTAAGTAAGGTTCTCTAAGTTTTGCCACTCTAATTTGAACACTATCAGAAGATTGCTTCATGTCTTGCATTTTTATAGAAAGTCGTATTTTTTTTAATGTTTTCTTATGGGTTTTTTTTAGACCTTTTCATTTTGCCTTTACAGAATCACAAAACCATTTACATTGCAAAAGACACTTAATATTGTCAAATCCAACAATTAACCCAGCACTGCAAAGTCCAACACTGAACCACATCCCTGGGTGCCACATCTACATATCTTTTTAATGCCTGCAGGAATGGTGGCTCTGTCACTTCCTTCAGCAGCCTGTTCCAATGCTTGACAGTTTTTCTAGTGAAAACTTATTTCCTGATATCCAGTCTAAACCTTCTTTGACACAACTTGAGCCCATTTTCTCCCATCTCTATATCTCTTATCTGGGAGAAGGGCCTGACCCCACACTGCTATAAACTCCTGACTGGTAGGTCCCCCATGAGCCTCCTTTTCTCCGGGCTAAACAGGTCCCTCAGCCACTCCTCACATAACTTGTGCTCTTATCCTTTTACCAACTTTGCTCCTCTTTTTTATTATATAAATATATCTTGATCAGCACAATTTTTACAGATATATTTTAAAGGCAGCTGTTGGATGACATGATACATAAAATTAATTATTTTGAGAGATAGTTGCTAAAGTGAAAATTTGTTTCTTTGATCCCTGAATTTTATTTCTTTCAGAGCTCACATGGATCACCAAGAATTACTAATATCACATCTGTGGTATCTGTATTATCTTTAACCTACTGGTAATTTGCACCAACATATGTAAATTGCGAAGTGTTGTGTGATACAGACATATACTGAAAACCTCAGGAAGGGAACTATAGCAACCAGTACTTGAGCCGAAATTAAGACATTATCACTTCACTCAGACCATTTACCATGTCTTGATTTGAGCTCTTAATATGGGAATATGTTGACAATCTTCCCAGACCAGAGCGCATTCCTGATGCGACACCTAGATTACTTTAGAAAGAATTGTGTTAATGGGGCCATCTTCTTTTTATGCATTTATAAGACACTCAGATTCAATTTGTTGCACTTCTTTAAAAGATTCAAAGTTACTTTTCTGGCATGGAAAATGTTTTAATCATCAAGCTGTAGATGGGGTTAAATTTGAAATAATGTTAGTTTTTTCCAGAGTACTCAGACTGATCATCTAAGGAGCTACTTCAGGGACCCCAGTGTAGTTCTAAACTGATAAATGGAAAAGAACTAAGGTTTCATTGTCTTCTCATTTTCTGCACTTATTAATTGTTAGGTCATTACAAAAAGTTGCTTGTCTCTGAGACAAACTTATAAGAAGTGCTAGCCTTTGAACCGTGTGAATGGGAGGTATTCAGTGTCATTTGGCTTCAGGTTCTTTTTTATTTGCTAGCCTTAAGACAGCTCCAGTACAAACAAATCATGCAACACAGACATGCTGTTGCACAGAATCTGAAAGAACATTTCCACAGTTGAGGGAATACATTACTATTGCAATATGAAAAATATTCCCTTTTCACTTGGAATTTTCATTTGCAACAGAGCCCCTAACAAAATAAGTGATATATAATTTCTGGATTTTTAGAGGTAGAAAGCATAAACCATAAACCAGAAAAATTAGTTACCTTGGGTTACCTATTGCACTCATGACAGCAATTCCAGTGCTGCAAAAAATGCTCTACAATAGTTAAAAGGAGATGTCAATTATCTGAGATTTGACCATCTTATTTGCAAATTATGAACAACTGAGATGTAGATCCACAAAATAACACAGGAAAACTTGTGGATGCTGAGTTAAAAGGTCACAGTACAAGGAAATAACTGATTTTTAGGAGGCCTGCTATTTGACATTGTCCTAAATTACTTACCTAGGCTACTCTTGCATTCATGCCGAGGGAGGATTAAGTGCCCAAGTATGAGAGTCAAAATTAGCAGTTGAGTGTGAGTCACATACAATAGATTAGGGGGTAAATCATAAGCTCTTCTCTCTTCAAGACTTAATTATGTTACTGTAGGAATGCACTTATCTTCAATAAGGATCCCCAACAGAGTTTATATGGTCCTTAGCTACTTAGGCTTAATGCTAAAAACGAAAGGTCTCTGACTATACAGAAGCTGAACTAAAAAAGGTATTTGCCATTTAACATCTTGTCTTTATTTCATATGCAACTGCCTACGGGGACAATTAATCAGGATTCAAGTACTTATTTCTTTGCAGACCACATTTTTATTATGTGATATCTAAAAAAACAATGAAGAAAATAAAGTGTAGAAATGCACCATAAAATCTAACAGTCTTGAGCATTACTGTTTTAATTGTATAATAATGCTCCATGAGATGGAACAGGGTCATTTTTCTGACATGCATTTCAACCCCACAAGACTGCAGTTCTTCAGATGAAGTAAAAGCTGGTCAGTTTTCTCTTCTGATTCCATTAAGTGCTTCTGATAAATATATATGAATAGATATATATGTATCTATGTGTAGTAAATATTAAGGCCCCTCAAACATTAAAACTTTTTTACCAGGCTGAAAACCACAGTAAGATTTGCAATATAACATCTTGCAAGATTCTTATATGAGTTAGAGAAGGAAGTTTTGGATAAAATACCTAACCTTACATCTTGCAAAGCAGAAAAAAATTCTTTCCAGAGTAAAGAAATCCAAATTTTTTTCTTGTCAGAATATTTTTCATAAACAGACAGATACTAAATTTTCCAAGTGATCAAGTGAACACATCCAAGATTTATTTTTTCCTCCCATGTACTTGTTCTATGTCAACCTATAACAGTACTTCATTTTAATCTTGGAATTAGGCATATTTAAAATATTGATGGTCACTGAAAAAGCTTCAGTATTATATCCATAGGAGTTATATATTATGTCAAAAATTACTTTTGATAAACTTGACAGTGAAAACTAGAATGATATTTTTAAAACCACTTATTTGTCCCTCTTCAGAATATAAGCTATTGCACAAATGAAATACTGTGTAATACAATGTGATGTAATGACATCTGTGCCTCTTTCATCTTTTGCTCTGCCTTATGCTTTTTTTTTTTAGTATGAAGATTTTTTTAAATTTATAACCTATAGAAAACCCACAGAAATGTGAAAGAAGTGTGTTTAATTCATTACTAAAATGCTTTCACAAGATCTGAAATACAAAATATTCTCTGATATGTAGAGGAAAATATTTCAATTTAAAGAGTGAACCCTTCTTCACTGCTACATGTGATGGGGCCCTTCTCTCCTGGAGATGGCTGAACACCTTTATACCCATAGAAAGCAATTAAGTAATTCCTTATTTTGTTTTGCGTGTGTGCATAGTTTTTGCTTTCCTTACTAAAATCTCCTTATCTCAACACACAGATTTTCTAGCTTTTAGCCTTCCAATTCTCTCCCCTATTCTACTGGCGGGAGAGTGAGTGAGTGGTTTCATTGTGCTTGGTTGACGGCTCAGGTTAAACCATGACAGTCACTTTTTATCAATCATGTATCATGGAATTACAGAATCACAGAATGGCTCAGGTTGTAAGAGACCACAGAGGGCCATATGATTCAATCTCTGCTCAAGCAGGGTCATCCTAGATCACACTGCACAAGATTGCACTCAGAATGTTCTTGAATAACTCCAGCGATGAAGAATCCACAATCTCTCTGGATAATCTGCTGCAGTGCAAGGTCACTCACACAGTAAAGAAGTTCTTCCTCATGTTCAGGTGGAACTTCCTGTTCATCTGTTTCTGCCTCTTGTCGTTCCTTGGTACCATTGAGAAGAGCCTGGAAACTTCCTCTTGTCATCCTCTTTCAGATACTGATATACATTGGTGAGGTGCCCTCTCAGTCATCTCTTTTTGTCTGAACAGGCCCAGCTCTCTCATTCTTTCCTCATAAGAGAGATGTTCCAGTCCTTGATAATCATCAGAGTCCTCCACCAGGACTGCTACAGGAGTTGCATGTCTCTCTGGTACTGGAGCCCAGAAATGGACAAGGCACTGCAGATGTGGCTTCACCAGGCCTGAGCAGTGTGGCAGGATCACCTCCCTCATCCTGCTGGGAATGCTCTTCCTCATGTACCCCAGGACACTGTTGGCCTTCTTTGCCACAAGGACACACTGCTGGCTCATGGACAGCTTGTTGTCCACCAGGACACTCAGGTCCTTCTCTGCAAAGCTGCTGCCCAGCAGGTTGGCCCCCAGCCTGTGCTGCTGCATGGGGTTATTCTTCTCTGGGTGTAGGACTCTGCATTTGCCTTTGTTGAATTTCAGATGATTCTTCTCTACCCTCTCTGCTGTCTGTCGGGTCCCTCTGAAGGGCTGCCCTCTGGGGTATTGACCACTCCTCACAGGATTGTGTCACCACAGAACCTGCTGAGGAGGCATCTGTCCCCTCATCCAAGTCACTGATGGATAAATTAAAGAATACTGGACTGGGTATGGAACCCTGGGGGACACCACTGGTGACGGCCCTTCAGCTAGACCCTGTTACTCATTGCAGTCCTCTGGGATCTGCTGTTTAGCCAATTCTAAATCCATCTCACTGTCCACTTATCCAATCTACACCTCCTGAGCTTGCCTATGAGTATGTTGTCAGAGACATTGTCAAAAAAACCCAACCTCACAACAAAAACAAAATCAAAAAACTCCATTCAATGAACACCTTCTGAGTGAAAATCGAAAAACAGTGTTTAAAAACGCAGCAATGCAAGGCAGTGAGGATAATAATACATTGCCTAAAGTCTGCCACCAAAGCTGCAGATTGTGTGGGCTGTAAGAAAAAAGGCAGACTAAAACTACAAATATCTTTAGCAATATTAAAGCATTTGACATGCAGTATGTAAAGGCTTCTGTTTTGATCTTCATAAAAACAGGCTCAATATCTCACCGAGCCAGTCTGTTTCAAACAAACCTGTAGAATGTGCAGGAAAGATTATTTAATTATGTGCATGGAACAACTCTGTCACACTTCTAGTTCCCCAGGCCTTGAAAAAGTAGTTAGGCCAAATACCAAAGACAATAACTAATACTAGGCAGAAATTTCTTTGATTTTATCAGTCTGAAGCCAGAAAAAGAAATGGGCATGCTATTTTCTCACAAAGAGTAAATGAATTTGTAAAGATAAATACCCTTAACATCATAAATGAAAAAAAACCAAAAACCTCATTTTTTTAAATTTTAAGAATTGATAGTTTTCTTTTTCTCTGTCTATGAGTAGTATCTTTTAAATGAAAGTATTTCAAGATAGGTAGAAAGGATGTGAAGAAATGTAATAACAACATAGAAAAAACATATGTCTTTCTACCAGAAACACATTTTCTTAGTAGATATTTGTTTGCTCTTGTATTTCATTAAGATATTTTATAGCAGAGGAAATGAAGTCTTGTACTTTGTTAATAATCCATAATGAAAGAAACAGGAGGAAGGTATTTTCTTGCTCCTTTTCCCATTAAAGCTAAGTATAATGCTTCAAGCTAGCAAACTTTCATTTTAACAGATTTTCTTTCCCTGCAAATGAATGGAACATCTCATTTGCTCAGACAGATCTGTGATGATGCACATACAGCTCTATGTATCTATTGTGTAGATGTTTGCAACTGAATATAGCAGCTAGAGCCAATAAACCAGTTGCCAAAATGTTTTGTGGAATTGACTCAGGGAAAAAAAGTCAGCACATAGGGACATCCCACACCATTTCCCCCATGTTTCATCCACCACTTTGAATTTTGCCCATATTTCTGATTTATAATTACCTTCTCTACCCTTAAAAATTGTTTAAACAGGAAATTGTTTTAGCTGGAATAGTAGGAGTACATCATTCTTTCATAATGCTCAGAGCCTGCATGTGGATGATCTGAGTCATATTATTTGCTTGGTATTATTTATAGAAGAGATGTTTGTGGTTTTAAGAGCTTTAGAAAGAGTGGGACAGGGTCAGGGTGGGACAGTGGTCCATCCCTTCATATGGACATGGGTGGTTTTATTAGCTTGTACAACAATGATATAATGTGTCCAGGCTTTCTTTTGCATGATACTAGAATTAGCATTAGGCTATTGCTTCAGCTTTAGTGAAGCTAGATTTAGATTTCTCGCTCCATGGTATTTTTATCTCATCTACTTTTATTTATGATATGAGTATCAGTCTTGCTGTTGCCATAGGCAAAAAGGATTAGAATCAAAAAGAGCAACAAAGCACATACACATGCAGACTCATTTGTAGAGCTCCAGCAGGAGCTTATCTGTATTCAGGCACTTCAGCCAAACTGCTTGTCTGCCAGGCTTTGCTTCCAGTTTTGGTGTTACTAGCTCATAACACCATCCTAAATACATTAAAATACTGATGTAAGCTTACATATTTAATTTGTCACTCGGCCATGTGAGTTGGGGTGTCTCGAAGTGCATGTGTTGCCTCTGGATACTTTTGTTGGATCAATACATCCAAAGTTGTTTCATTACCCATTTTAGACCCTAATAATTTAAAGGAACTCTACTTATATAGATAATAGCACATATTCCAGTCAGTATTGTTTAAATTAGCTGCAGAAACCTTTAAGAATAAAAGTTTTAAATAGCTTAGAAAGAAGATCCTTGGATCATGTTAACTGCCCACTTATAGTATATATCTAAGAATGTTTTATTTGAGAAAATAAATTAATGCCAGTGAAAGGAAAATGAAACAGACATTAAAACACAAATAATGAAAAAGTTAAAATTTAAAGCCATTTTTTACAGGTTTGTTTGGGAGGGTTTTTTTGATACAGAAAATTCCTTTGGACTACAATATGAAACAATTAGGTTCTTTATGAATTCTTATTTTAAAGTTTACAGTAGTCAAACAAGGAATCTAAGATGTTGATACTCTCAAAATCCAACAGGTTTTTTTCCAAATTAAAATCTACACATAAAAATTTTGAAATCAAACTCCTCAAATCCTCATGTAAAAACTTTTCCATACATAGCTTATGAAGTTAGCTGTTCTGTTATTCAACAGATTTCAATAGTTTATTAGATGAGGTTATGGGGAAGCTATTTGTCAGTAAGTATTTTGGATGCCTTCCTTTTAAATCCCACATTCTCAAATCCATTTAGGACATTATTGTCTGTAGACACTGTCAATGATGAAGTCTGGTGCAGAAAGTGGAACAGCTACCATAATTCAAAGTAAAATTTTTCTTATGCCACAAAACACTTATATTTCTTACTCATGCACAGAGTTTGCCATATCCACTGTAAACAGATGTAACCAAGCTTTTCTGCTTCTTCTAAGGTACATTTCTGAGCTTTTATAAATAGAAAACATTTTTGTAAACTTATTATTTGAAACTTACCAACATAGATTATGTAGTAGAGTAGTTGAGGGAAGGTTCTCAGCCAGGCATTGGAAGTAGGACACAATGATTACCCGGAGGATTATGATTAGATGTTTGCTGTTGCTGATACAGTATCTAAATATTGCTAATGCAGTATCTAAATAATAACTCTGTCATCTATTACAGGAGATTATAGCATCATCAGGTCTTGGGCCCTCCTGTTGTGTCCCAAGCTTCAGTGAGACCCCTTTGCTTTCTAAACTTATGAGAGGACAAAGTGTAGCCAGGTCCACTAAGTCTCAGATTTGGTCAGTGACCCTTAGGGCTAATGAGTTATATTGTAAGCAGTTTCAGCTAGAAAGAATTTTACTGTCCTTGATCTTGCAGAATGCACAATTACAAAGCAGCAAAACTCCTGTGTAGCTATTTTAGAATTTTATCTCTGTATCTGACGAGATCTTAAAGCTTTTTTCACGCATTCAAAAGTGAGTGTTCCTTGTCTCTGGGCTGGATGTATCTTGCAGGCATATCCTATCCTCTGGGAATGGGTATCTACCCAGAAGCTGCCTTCAGCCTCAGTAGGCCAGTTTGCCCAGCTAACCGAATGTCTAGAGGTATTTTGTACACTTTTGCAGGCTGAAGTGCACCAAAGTCACAAACATCTCAGCTCTCCAATTCTCTGGAATACATTAAGCACAGCAGGATTCACACAGTTTCTCCTGAAATACCCACCTGGTATTCCTGTTTTGGGACAAACCACATTGCCCATCAGATACAGTAGAAATGGACAGGGGCGTGTAGAGGGGGTGGGCAGTGTGTGTAAAGGACACACTTGAAGATTCAAGTATCCTTTCCCACCAGCACATGCTACTACTCCAATGACATTGGTCAGGAATAATACACAACAGTTCATAACATATTCTTGATATTTCATCTGAAACAGTGGTATGTATGTGTTCCTAATAACTTGTTTATCAGGCCAAAAACGTTTCCATAACAAGAGGATTAGAAGCAGTCCTCAAGAAATTTTGTCAATATCACAGTCTTCCAACTGAAATTTGCTGAGGTAATGTCAATTTAACAGTACCTAAATGTCTAATTTCCTAATACCTTATTATGTTAATAAATATTTATTCAAAATAAAAACAAACAAACAAAAAACCTCTTCAAGATCTTTAAATGTTTTACAAGAGCTTTATAAGAGCTGTTCTAAACAGCCTTTATCAAGTTTTAGATATCTAAAGAATACCTACCACAAAAGTATTTTTAAGGTGGCTTTCAATGGTGAACAGATGTCCCAGGGGACTCAAGAATTTATTGTAGAGGCACTAGTATACTCATAGTATTCTTTTGATTTTTTTTTTTTTTTTAAATTTTTGTATTTTTGGTAATTACCAGCAAGAAATCTGTTCATGCAGGAAAATGTGATATCAGATTCTTCTGCTGATCTGCTCAAATTAACTATTGTTGTTGTAATAGCAGCATAGTTCCACAAAGGTTGATAAGGATAAGCTCAAAATCCTCTTTATGTTAAAGAAAAACAAGTGCAGAAGTGCACTTCATCTCTTCTTAAACCCAGTACATCATCTCTACTTTTCAAAATCACTGCTTCCCTCAGAGAGATGAGCAATTAGATGCTTCCTTCTGATTTGCCCTAGGAGACCAGAAGCTGGAAGTACTATCAAGACCCTAATTCTTATGTTCCTTGTGCCTCCAGGCAGCCTGGTTTTGATCCTCCCTGGCTTTGCAGAGGGAAGCATAGGGGACATTCCCAATAATGACATTGAACTTCTTCATTTGCCTATTGCCATGCCTCACAGACACATAGACACAGGTATGGCCAAGACAAGACCAGTTCTCAACATTAGGATAATGATGTCCTGTTGTGCACAGGGCACACCCTCTTCCCCAATGTCTTGGTCTGCTTGTCCTTCAAAAGATAAAAAGGGTAGACGCTTAATGGGAATAATTTGTAAAAACTGAAAAGATGTTGCAGTTTCTGTTATAATATCTGATTGTTCAATCAGTTCACTTACATATGCAAGGTTGATAATGATCATGATTCCTGCCTATGAGAATTATTTAAAACTATAATTACTCATTATATCCTATATTTACACATGTTCACTCAGACCACAGCAGTTATAATTGCACTGGATACTTCACCTGGCAAGCAGGCATCTAACCCTTACTATTCTATTTTTTTATTTAGTTGTATTCTTGTATTCTCTTCTGTAAAGGTTAACCGAGAGCAAGATTTGTGAACCAAACTCACAGTTTAACAAATATGGATAACAGTATTAAATAAGTTCTATTTTTGATCATCATTGTAAGATCAAAGAGTTAAATACGTTGTTTTCAATAGTCATTTTATCAAAGATTAACAAGTAATTCTTGAAACAGACACACTCTCAGATTCATTTTTAATATCATCTTTGAGGAAAGATACAACAGTAGCTGCCCTCTTCTGTCATCTGAAAAGCAATTAATCTAATTTAAATAGTACAGAGAAAACAGAAGTGTCTCAAAGTGCACTTTGTCTGGGGATGAGCTGATGTGTTTTAAGAATTTGCAAGAATGGAGCCATGAGAAGAAAAGCCAACAAAATTCAATCCAAACTTAGAAATGGCACTGTCATTAACCAGTTAACATTCCTAGTCACAGAAATATGTCAATATCTCTTTACAGAAGAAGAAGAAGAAAACAAATTAAAACTCCAGCTGATGCTTATAAAAAAAAGTATGTTTAAATGAGGTTTCTGTTTGCTTATTTAGTTTTCTAGAATTTGCATGACTAACAGTGGGATGGAGGCAATAATTCTGGTCATATTTTCAAGCCCCAGGCAGTTTAATTTTAAATGTCTGCTATATTCTTTGTTCACACTTGCAGAGCTGTTTGGCATCATAATCACATGGAATCAAGCTCTCTGGAGACATATACAGCTACAGCTATAACTCTTCTTACATCCAGTGAGTTTTTTTGTTTTAGTTTGAAGAATTTCTTGTATTTGCTTATTTTTAATGCAAATATTTAGGATAGAAGAATAATCAAACAAGAATAAAAATAAACTGTTTAGATTTTTTTTGGTGATTGATTTTCTGTTTATTTTGGAGGCCTTTCTGGATTAACAAACATAAAAATCCATATTTTAACATGCAAATTGGAAGCAAAATCTTTGGTTTTAATTTCTATTGTATTAGTTCATATTTGTTGTTGGAGAATTGAAAATGTGCCAAATTTTTGAAAGTATATTGTAAAAAAAGTATACTAATGATACCTTGCCACAAAATCTGGAGGATTTTGGAGGACTGCACTTAACATATACTTTTATGGGGGAAGGGGGCAACCTCTTCTCCCAGGCAACTAGTGATATAAGGGGAAATAACATTAAGCTGCATCAGGATAGGCTCAGGTTAAACATATTAGGAAAAGAAATCTGCACTGAAAGAGAAACTAAGCATTGGAACAGATTCCCTAGGTAAGTGGTGGTGGTACCATCACTGGAAGTGCTGTAAAAATGAGTGGCTGTGGCACTTCACAATATGATTTAGTGGACATGGTGGCAGGTCAGAGGTTGGATTTGATGATCTTGGAGGTCTTTTCCAACTTTAATGGCTATATAATTTTACTGAACACTGTATTTGCAATTGTGAATGGAAAAATGCTCACACACTATTATTAGCAACAAATGTTCTGAGCCGGGACATGGTTTAGCATGTGCCATTTAAGTATTTGTAGAACTCAGCAACAGCAAACATAATAATTATTGAGCATGTTTAGGACCTTGAAGTCAGGATGCTAATGTCCCGAGTATTTCTGGCTCTGAGAAATGTAGCAATGCATAATTTTGAGGAACTTGCTCTAGGTGTTGTTAGCACATTATGTTGTTGATGAAGTTCATTATAAACAGGCTGAAGGATAACCTCTTATATACCAAAATACTCCTGAGAAAAAATAAAACAGTGGTTTGATTTTTTTTTTCACCTGTGATGGAAGCTTGTGCAATAAACCACACATACAAAACTATGAATTCTCTGGAATACAGGCAGTAAGACTGCATTGCTGGAGGACTGCTGCAGGCATACTTTCTGATAAATATGAAGGACAGAGTCATCTTGCCACCTGCCTTACAGCATTTTATGATACATCCAAAAATCAGTGGTTAAATTTTGAGTAAAAATATAAGTAGATTACTTACAGAACTATCTTAAAACACAATTCAATATCTGGATTATCAAATTTGTATTGGGTGAAAGTTTTAGAACCCTGGCACAGAGCCTGCCTTGCTTTTCTTTAGATACTTGCTTTTCTTTTCTGTTGCACATAACAGTGATTGTTAAATAATTTACAGGAGACTGGATAATCTTTAAAAAACAATTTTACCACAGGCAACTTGAATGCTGAGGCATGTTATTTGTTCAAATGCAGCCTATTATATTATATCCCTCATATGTGCCTGAAAATTAAACCTGTTTATAAGTTGGGAGTATAAATGACCTTACATAAAGTAAAAATGTTAACTTTATTTTTTTTTTCTAGCTGAATAGTCACTTTCATCTAGTTTTATATCATGTACCACCATATCTCAGTGTCAAAACAGTCAGGGGCTCTCCTGACTGGTGACCGAAATCTTTTCACATATCTCTTAGCTCATCCAGGGATAGGGGTCTTTGGTAGACACCTTGAAAGTATTGAGGAAGACAAAACTATTCCTGTTACGGATGTTTGCACTGATAATGAATATCATTATTTTTATCTGCCAGATTCTCTTTTCCAATTTCGGAGAGTTCAGGTCACAGAATATTTATTTTCATCATATAATTTCTTTAATAGCCTACATTCATGCTTAGTAACCTTCTTTCCAATATTTCCTCTCCATTTTGTTTAAGATAAACATGGATGCTGTCAAGTCTTTTGAAATATTTCTCCTTCAGACACAGACAAAATAAACTGAAGAATTTAATATCTGGGTTTTGTTGCAATCTGAATTCCTATTTATTTCTCAATAACAGAATAGTTAAAGATTCAATTTTTTGCATGTATTCCTTCATCTCTCATTACCTTATTAAGCAGAAATTAAATACTTATTTAGAGACACTTAATTTAAAAATCTGTCCTTTTACTTGCTCTAATTGAGTTGCCAGATGCTAAATGTAATTCATAGTCAAGGTCTGTACTTTGGCAGGATGCTGCACTTTTTATTTTCATATCAAATGATTTTCTATTTTAATTCACTATTCTCATATTCAGCAAATTTATTTCCATGGCAAATGATAGCAATTTCAGTTTGTTTAGAGATCTGCATGACAGCATTTAAAGGGAGAAAGCAAAAAGACACAGGAGAATTGGTTGATCTTCAAGGAAATACTTCTCAACACTAAGGGGAAAAAAAAAAAAAAAAAAAAAAAAAGCAACCAAAACAAAACCCAAACAATCAAAGAACCAGCCAACCAAACAAACCAAAACCCCACAAAACACACCAGGAAAAAAAAATTCCACTCCAGTGAGGGGGAAGTCAAGGGAGGGAACATCTCACTGGGATCAAATGATGTGCAGAGAAAGTACAGGTATGTTCAGCATCCCTGAGCTTTGTAGCTAAGAAAATCTGCTCAAGTCATAGTACAAATGTGATTTATTGCTATATTAAATAAAAACCAGTCATAGTTTAGAATGAATGCAGCATAAACCAAGAAATTCTGACTCCACATCCATACATACCCCTTTGCACATTTGTGTGGGTATTTAACCATCCCTTCCAACCTGCCAGATAGCCACTATCACATTTCCCCACACCTGGGAGTGCAGGTTCCCCGGCGTGCACACCCTTCCTCTTGGCACTGTGGGTTGGCACTGTGGCACTTTGTGCCAGCTCAAAGTATAATTCTGAATTCCCCACCACAGGAGGGATGGTAGGTATCATCTTAGCAGGTCTGCCCACACAACAGCAAGTAGTTGTCCCAGGCTGTGTCCTCTGCACCCCAAAGTGCAGCTCACTTTGTGCAGACCCCCTGTGTTGGCTGCTTCCACCACCATTTCTACTCGTTGTCATAAATATTCATGCTTCTTTTATTTTCTTTTCCTGTTGACTGTTTTCTGTTGTCTCAACAATCTCTTGATCATTTCCTAATCATTACCTGCTTAGTGCACCTGATTAACAATATTATTTTTTCTAGGAACCACTGTTTCCAGCATTTAACTCATGTAACTATGTTCACACTTTTGTTTCTGTAACAGGTGCTGTTTGCTGGGCCATTTTTTTTCATCATCTTCAAGAGAAAGGCAAATCTTAAACCTGTCCTCAGTAAGGCAAGTTGGAGGATTTAAAGAACTACAAGATAGAATGCTACACCTCAGTCCCAAGTAGAACTTGAAGTAATTTCTCCTGAAAATCAGTTCCATGAACATGAAGGGCATGAAGATGATGAGAAATGCATTCTATTTTTCTTTTCAATGTTTAAATATTTATCTCAACAAGCATAGAGCCATAATTATAACTAATAAAAAGTGATAAAAATATTTTATGCTGCAGAATGGATTTATTTAAGGCAGATTTCAAACTGTATCTTGAGTCTGGCTCTACAGAGGACACAAGATTTGCTGAAAGAAATAGCATAAGTTTCATTGAAATGAAGGCTTACAGCCACTGACATGATATTTCTCAGTTTATAACAGACTAACGTAAAAGAATGATTTCCAGGCAAGCTGGTCATACCTCACTTAGGACTTGAGGATATTCAGTTTATCTATTCACTTATTTTTCAGGAAGAAGAAATCCATACTAATCTTACCAGATATACAGCAATTAAACAATGATCATACAACCATGTAAAGCTGAATAAATTTTGATTTTTTTTCAGACAGCTGATAGGCTTTGCCTGATTGAAGTCTCGTTAAGTACATTGTATTGTTTTGTTATTTTCCAATTTGGATAAGAAGTAAAATTTCTTTAATGAATCATCTGCATAATTGAAGGATCTGTTATCTGACATAAACTTTTGGGTATCCCTGTTTCTCTCCTCCATGCATTATGCTTTCTATGCAAGGTAGGGTGATGATTCCAACTTTGAATCTGACATATTATTAATTATCTAGAACAAGAGAATTTGAAGTATAGAACAAATGAAAATTTAAATTACATTAGTATAAATCCCTAGATGAGTGTCACCTTGTTCAGAAATACTTTTTCCTCTTTATGATAATTTTTAAGCAGATGATAAGCAGAGCTTCTCTGCTCTGCCAAATAGACTGGTCTTATAGGTATATGAGTTGTTGAAGACAATTGTAATTGTGAGTCTTTGAACACAATGAATGTACACCACATCTCTGATTTTCCTCAGAAAATCAGAACATGTATCATCAATGTTAATGTTGACTTCTGTCTGTCATTGGATAGATTCATTTTATGTTTTTGCAGCAGGGTATAATGCAAGATGATTTGTATTAAAATACATTTTATACTTTGTACTGGTTTCACTTTCACCAAATTCTGTTTACCAAATTTAGTGTAGTGTTTTAAAACTTTTTTCTGTTGTGAGATAGGATTAGGAGAAAAAGGCAAAACAGGCTCACCTTAAAGGTAAACAGATAGTTTTATTAATGCACACTAAAAAGAAGAAAATAAAAATCAAAAGTGAAACTTTCAAACCACTCTTCCTCCCACCACAAAATGTTCACTTTCCCACAAGTAACATAAAGAGAAAAAAACTGTGATTTTTTAGTCAGGTTCACCATTTAAAAATAATCTTCCATCAGTTCTTTAAGGAAGGAGTCTCTCTTAGAGTCCCATGGAGACATTGCCACAAGAGAAACAGTCCTCTGGTGGCTCCTATGCCACGAATCTGCAGCCGCCTGGAAGAAACCCCTACAAACTCTGAAATCCTACCCTTTAGCAGCTTTTTCATGGCTTGGGCCTACCAGTTTATTAAGTGTACCATTTCAGGATGCCTCTTCTACCGTAAAACAAAGATTTTCTTCTATTTCCAAAATCATCTTCATCTCTAAAACCAGAGATCTTGGAAATCAGTTTATAAAGCAACTTTTTTTAATACGTATTTCATGATATGTATCCACTTTCACTGTTGGGGATTTTTTTTCAGTAAAAATCTTTTGCAGAAAAAAACTCACATTTTGGTGAACTCCCCAAAGATTTGATTTGCAGATGAAATATACTTTCTTTTCATTTTACTGAAATTATATAAAATATAGGTACATGAAAAGGAGCTCAGCTGTTCTCTGAAATTAGAAAAGTTGCTTCTAACATCACGAATCAGTATATTGTCTTTATAGTTCCTCCAAGAACTATTAACTTGCAATTTCTATTTAAATTTAATTTTATTGTGGGTATTTCCAATGCTAATTGCTCTTCCTCCTGTGCATATTTATATGTCACATTCATCATTCTTTCAATCTTCACAAATTGTATAAATATCACTAATGTGAAGTTGATTCAATGTACAACACTGGAAAATTCAAGTCCTCTCATCTACAACAGGAGGACATCAAATTTTCATAGAAAAAGATCTATTTTTTTTTACCTAAAGTACCTGTGGTAATTATTAATTTACTGCACTTCAGTACGTCTTTTTTGATTAAAGGGTTGTGAACTGTTGTATTTTGGATAAAAAGATATTTCATGAACTTGGCATCAAAAATAGAGCTCCAGCATTTTAATTTTCTCCATACAAGCAGGACACTGTAGAGAAGCTTCTGGCTTCAGTGGAGCACTGTGTGGCTGTGAAAGAGCTCGAACATTCAGAACACTGTTGAATTCATGATGAAATATTCAGCCTACTGTAACTATCAGAGAATTCCACAATGCGAGACAGTTGGCTTACAGAGCATTTATCATGTGCAACACTGCAGATCCAGAGCTGAACTATAATTCTCCAGTTCAAAACGTTTAATCCTGTAAGAGGACCAATTGCCCCTGCATAAAAAATTGTGAGATGCCAACTGTGCAACTCAATATAATCTTCATATATGGCTACTCATGTGGAATGATCTCAATATTGAAGATATTAAATGTGTGACTATGTGGTCACTTATGTAGATGCTAGCTGTACAAGGCAACAGTATTGCAAACTTTAGATACTGGGAAGTTTTTTTGTTATCTTTAGAAGAACAGTATTTTTGTTGTTGGTGGTTGTGAGGAGGCATGGCTTTTATTTACCTGTGCTTTAGAAATAAGTATAAGCCTCAAAGCATCAAGAACTATATGCTAAATTCTGATATGCTTTGAAATTAATAGTACATTACTGTGTTCAAATACTCTCATTTACTGAATTTAAATAAGTCATTCATTGCAGTTTTTCTCCATTTTAAAACACACTGCTTTAATTAAATTATGTGTTGTTTCCCCTTTTTCAACTTTTTTCCTAGTTGAATAGTCATTGTCATCTAGTTTTATATCATGTACCACCATATCTCAGTGTCAAAACAGTCAGGGGCTCTCCTGACTGGTGACCGAAATCTTTTCACATATCTCTTAGCTCATCCAGGGATAGGGGTCTTTGGTAGACACCTTGAAAGTATTGAGGAAGACAAAACTATTCCTGTTATGGATATTTGCATCAGTAAGGAATATCACTCTTTTTATTTATATCTGTCAGACTCTTTTCCAATTTTCAAATTGCTTTTCCAAAGCAATAGAATCAAAAAATGTGTGCTGTGTATCTATTTTGAAATATATGAAGATCAAATATGGAAGAAAATTATTATCTAAGTGATCAGTGGTATTTGCTGTTCAAATAATGAGTTTATACAATTAATGTGTTGTCAAGTGCACTACACAGTATTTGTTTAAGCATGCACTTCCCAGCTTATTAAATGAACTAGATGAGAAGGCATTCTTCCTGTAGTACGCACTACAGACTACAAGATGTAAACTGGGTGATAAAGTGGAGAGCACACAGGCATGACAGCATTGTTGCTACTTCTGCTGGCTATCCAGAACATATCAGAAGTAAAAGCATAGGAGAGATGCAACAGGCCGTCTCTATGGGTTAAGAGATCTTAAGGTTCAAAAACATTTTAAGGTTTATACTAAGTTGTTTATTACATAAATGCCTAGCTCTGAAGGCAAAAGAGTTCTGAATGAGTGGTCTTACAATATTTATGAGTATAAAATCCCAGAAAGATGAAACACCAGGGTAAACAGCAATTTAACACAGAATTTAGCACCGAATCCCAGCCTCAGGGTAAAGCAACCTCCCGCTCCAGCTCCTGTTCCCAGCAGGAAGAGGTCCCGGGGCCCTGATCCCAAGTGGCAAGGTCTGCAATAGACAGTACCTTATAAATCCCATCTCAGCTCCCAGGCAGGGCTCTTCCCTCAGGCTGCAGAAGGTGGAGGTTGGATTGATAGATCCAAAACCGATCGATCAAAATCTCCACTCCCAACCCAGAGGCTTTTTATCCATGAGTCATGAATGCATTTTCATACCTTTATCTATAAACTACCCAATCTAGGTAAAGTTCCTAAAGTTTGTAAAAATATGAAAAACCACAAAAAACAGTATCAAAAACTTACACATATAGCATATTATATAACATATCTATTAACGCAAAAAACTCTATTTTACTAACATAAAAAATCTATCTTATTGTATGTAAAAAACTTTGTCTTCCTTGTGTAAAATTTATATCTTAAGTTGTAAGCAGTACTGTACTGTACTATATTTCTATTATGTCTAAACTATATCACTGAGCCTGAAGCTCTGAACTTTTACACTAGCAATTAGGCACTTAGAGTATGTTTTCTTAAAGCTAAAGCTTAAATCTCGACTTTATGTATGCATGGCTTTATATATTCTGATTTCTCTAAAGGCTTTAATTCAACTCCTATACTTTTCTCTCTCTGTGGAGAATCCATGGAAACATGGACCTCAACAAAGGCAAACCTTCAGGGTTGCACTGGAGAACACACAGGCATGACAGCACTTTTGCTGCTTCTGCTGGCTATCCAGAACATATCAGAGGTAAAAGCATAGGAGAGAGTTTTGCATTTCCAGAAAAATATAAGAAGGTGATCTGTACTTCCTGAGAGAAACTTGAAAAAAATAATTTTGAGTTGTCACTGTAATCCAAGACTTTGTTAGTTTAATATAAATTTTCATTGCAAGTTCCCAAAAACTAAATATTTATGGTTTCATTTACTGCTAAGCTCTTAAAGGGATACAGAAAATACTTACATGAAAAAAATTTACTAGAAAACTCTCTCTGTATCTTAAGTGTTTCTAGAATTTCATGAAATGCTACAACCTATTAAGTGCTTGTCAGATAAGTCAATAATTTTCATGTAATCTTTTTACGTAATATCAATTTATAAGCATAGAAAACACCCTAGCTTCAAAATATTTCTATTCAAGAACACAATTCAATTAAAATTAAATTAAATGGACATTATCATTAATAAGCATTTAAACATTTTAAATAAGAAATAGTTGCAAATAATTCTATTAGTTTTCCATAGAATACATAATTTAGCTGTCACATTTTTCCAGCTATCAGTACTAATAACCATATGTTAGTGTTTTAATCAAAACTGGAACTTAATAAAAATAACTCTTTTGGTAACTTATAAGGCTTTTTAATTAAAAAAAGATAAATTTGAGCTCATTGGTTGCATAAATTTTAGTGTGTTTTTGAAAAAAAATACTTCTTTCAAAACTTAAAGGACTTGCATTAGTCTGGTTTTTAACAACTTTTCATTAATTTTGGCACACACTTAACTTTCAAGATGTAATCTTTTTTTTTCTTTGTGTGCTTTTAGTAATGAGAATAATGGGGAAGAAAACAGAGTAGGAAAAAAATCAAAACCTTTTTCCTTTTTTTTCTCATTGAAATAAATTGCAACTAATCACCTGAAATATTCAGATAAAATGAAGCATTCTACAGAGTGGATGTTGTTCTTTTTTTCTTGCTCAGAAAGAGAGGTACTAAAAAAGTGAATTATGGTCTTGAGTAACCTCTGATCTTCAAGGAAGACATCATCTCTGCCTCAGTAATTTAAAGACAATAACTTGATATTCACAAATGACAAATGAGATACAGAATTCTTAAGAGGTATGGTATTGTAATTGCTAAGGTTCACCTCCTAAGTGTAAAGATTTAGAAGAAATTTTTAATTAAATTTTCCTTAAAAAATAAATTACTTGGAAAATGCGATCTAAAAACCAGGGATAATTCACCAAAAAAAAGATGTGTGTCAGATACCTAAAAGCATTATAAATTCAATTATGGCATTCTATTTTTATATTATGATTACAAGAGAATTTAGGGAGCTACCTAAAATTATTTCTGCACTTACAAGCTCTGCATAGCTGAATTGTTGTTTCTCACATCCATGGGGAATCCTTTGGCAGTACTAGTGAGTGTTCCACAACATGAAACAGAGATACTTGACTGGGTCAACAAAGAAAACATGTTTCCACTGGAAAGGTTGTGTGTCCAAGCTAATTAACCCTGTTCTTCTACAATTACCTGTACAGGATAATTAGAGATTCTGAGTTACCTCATTTATTGCTAACCTAGATATCAGTGCTCCCAATGATTCATAGTTCAGAGAAGAAATGTTTAATATTTTAATGAGTTTTTATAGATCTCACAGTAGAATATTTTATCATATAACTTGTTGAACATACTTACATTGTATTTAAAAAATGTCTGAAAGTACTAAGGTTTCTTTAAAGTGTTCAATAGATTTAACTGGAAGCTATAAGTGCATTATAATTGCTATACTTAAGTTTAAGGGCAATTTTGAACACAGTCATTAAAGAAGCATTGTCATAAGTTGGGAAAGCATTCAAGGACAAAACACAGCTCAAAAATAGTTACATTCAGCTTGTGTATTTTGAATACTATCCTTCAGTGCTGAGAAAAGGCTATAAAGAAGATTTCATGCATCCAGGAACCCCAGAAAAAAAACCTGTCTTGCCAAGCAGTGAAAGGATGAAAGCAGTTGTTTTGTTTTCTTTGATCTGTGTAGTCATGAAACGAATATGTTTTTCACTTCCAAAATATTATGTGAAGAAAGGACTTATTAAATAACAATTGAGCAAGAAATGGTCTCTCCTCTCCTTTGTTCTCATTCCTCTCCACAGTGGGTTCTTCACAGAATATCTTTTCTTCCTCTATAGGCAGCTGTGATCTGACAGGCCAACAGAAAAAAATACAAAGGAAATTATAATGATCACAGAGAAAAACAACCTCCTAGACCTGACAAGTAGAAATTCAGCACTTAGTGAAGAGAAAAAAAAAAACCCTGGTAAAAGAAGGCAACCTTGAAGACTCTAAACAGGCTAAATTATCATAGGACAGGGTGCATACTCAGACACTTTGGAATAATGTAATTCACATCTGGCTCACAGCTGTGAGACGTACAGCTCAAGAATGAAGCTGTACTCTCTCCTAGTGAGCCACTGTTCGAAAGATCACTAAAAGAAGAATGACAAAATAGATTATCTCATAGTAGTTCTCTAAAGGCTCATATGCTTCAGAAAATAACATTCTATAATCTTTCTTATATTCTTGGCCATCTTACCTCTCTTAACCTGTTTCCAAAAATGCAAATAAAATGTCACCAGTTTAGGTTCCAAGTGCTCCTTAATGTTCATGATGTTTTCTAGAAATAAAAGGCAAAAAAGGAAGAAATCTTTCCAGATGGGCTAAAAAGACTACATTGACTACATTAATATAATTGGTAATCCCACTCTTGATTTTCATTTTCCTTATTTAGATCCCTGAAGAAAAAATTCTGAACTTCTTTAAAAAAAAAAAAATTGTAATTAAGAAAAAACATTAAATGATGGGGAAGAAAAAAAGAGTAGAGGTATAGCTGGGTATAGGTGAAAAAAGATGTGAAGAAAGGGTGTGATTTTCAATGTTATAGGGAAAGAAGTGTCTTTCTTCCAAGAAGAAAGGAGCCAAAGGAAAAATAAAAGACACTGGAGTAAGCAGAATTTTTCCCTTCTGAACATTGGTAGCAGTTACATCAAAGTAGTAACTGCTCTACTTGCATGTTCTTAAAATTACTTTGCCTACATTG
Source organism: Cisticola juncidis (assembly GCA_013400215.1). Taxonomy (NCBI): domain Eukaryota; kingdom Metazoa; phylum Chordata; class Aves; order Passeriformes; family Cisticolidae; genus Cisticola; species Cisticola juncidis. Next base: position 525,007 of record VXBR01009870.1, on the reverse strand, counting down.
TATGTCAACATGCACTTTTAAGTTTTAATTATAACAAATTTGAATGCATCTCTGTAAGTAAGATACATTCTAAGTTTATGCATACAGAACTCTAACACTCAAATTAAATTTTTAAGAGAATTTACCTTCCTGCATAAATCCAGATTAAATGATAAATTGGCTTAATCTACTCAGCAAGTATATTTTTCTCTTTAACCTGCATTAGGAAACCCACAGTTTTTACATCTTCAAAGAATGTCATAGTTTTAGTTTGTTTTCCAATAGACCTACCAACTTAGTCTAAATGCAGAGGACATGATTATGCAAAGAAATTTTGCATCCAGAAAACATTTGGGCCAAATGTAGAGTGTATAGTGACATTTGAGATTTAGAATAAACAACTGCCTGAATTTTAATGTAGGTAAGCCAGTTTCTATTCTGTGATGTTTACTTCAAGAAATAACAGAAAAACCTAATGATTGATGCAATTGTGGACTGCAGATATTTCACCTTTATTTCTAAATTGACTCTGACTCGGTGTCCCAGAATGAATGACTATGTTATCTAAATTAACCAAATTATTAGGGAATTAAGCAATTTACACCATGGAGTGTGATGCACCTCAACTCTTTTTGCTCACTTCATATTCACTCCTTCCCTTAGGAGATAAATTACTTTTATAGTTTCTCTCTGTCTTCTTTCCCCTCAACATCCTCTACATGACACTGGTACTAATGAATTTTTACATCACAGTCTACTTGACATGTGCTGTCCTGGAGGAATTGATCTAAACCTGGATAGGTAGAAACTTGAATAAATTTTTCACAACTTATATTGACTTCTGTCCATTTTTCCTAAAAGTGTCACTTTGCCCAGTATAAAAATATTACCCTTAACCTACAAACAGTGCATTGGGTAACATGCAAACCTTGCTCACGACATTATTCTGGCCTCTGAGTATCACATTTTAATGTGCCTAACTCTTCCCACTTAGATTATAAAGATTTTAAATTCCCCATCCAGATCTGAGACTTCTATCCACCAAAATTAAGCAGAAGTTTAATGATGTTTACAATGGTCAGAAATACTTTCAAATCTTGAAGAGTTTGAGAATCTCCTTCTCATTTAAGAGTTAAAGGTAAAAAAACCAGAAATGTAATCATATATAAAATGCAATGTTGTTTAGTGTACAGAAAAAAAATACAAAGGAATGGATTTTCATATAGTCAAAACTAAGGAAAAACAATATTGCAGGGATTAACAGAAGGATTATTTGAAAATAGCAGCCAGAGTCTGAGAAAGCTTACAAAATAATATGAATACTTTTGTGATCAACTACTATAAGTTTATCTATTAAATGCTGTATTTAAGAAATGTAAAGTCAATCCACAAATGTCAGTGACTTATACATGTATTATAAATTCTGCTTATGAAAATAAAAATTGCAATATTTCTACAAGAATATAAAAACAACCAAAAATATCACCTCATCCCTACTGGAAATATTTGCATGTGTACATAATATTTAGTTCCCAGTACTGTATTTTTTATTATTTCTATTATGAGGAGTAAATTCCATTTTTGTACCAGAAAGGGAAAACAGATGATATAAATACTGAAGATCAAAGTACAGCATCAGAAAAACATGCCAAAATCAAATCAACAGAAACACACATAAATACTTGAAGGCAGATTTTTTCTCTGATGAATCACATCTCATAGACAAGAAAAAAACTTCATGAGATAATTAAGCATTCCCCAAATGCTCTGTTTTTCTCGTCTGATGTCGAACAATGCTACAGTTATGAATAGCCACACTTCTGGCTCCAGGAGACCTCTCCCACTTCTGTGAGCCTTCCATCCCGTGACAAAAATGGCTTTTGCTGTCCTCACCCTGAGTCTACAGGGCTATTGTGTCTGTCTGCTTGGTGGGGACCCTGAGCCAGCAGCAGCTCCAAATGGCTAATGACAGTCACAGGAGTGTGGGAAAAGAAAACTGTTTTCAGTGAGTTTCAACAGTCTCCAACTAGCCAAGGCCACTCCAAACCTCCAAGAGAGACATGGAGACCTGCCTTGTCCCTGCTACCACAGGCGCTCAGCACTTGCCATATTTGGTGATTGGAATTATCTCATAAACTGCAGAACTACATCATAAAATAGTTATGCATCTCTGAACAGTTTTACCTGTGAATAATTGTGGGATTTGTATTCACAAACCATGATTCTTAAATGCCCTGTACCTCCCATGAGAAACAGGGGCTACACTGAAGTTTGTTTCTTATCCTCTGAAATCTGACACTGGTGATGTCAGAAAGAAGTCTTTCACTTCCAAAGACATAACACTGTTACAGAGTGTTATTTCTACTCATAGAAAGGAATAAAATTAATGTCCTGACATCTGATTTGATAAAGGCTCAGTTTTGTGTAAGGTTACAGAGTATTTTTGTGCCCCTTATCTCTCCTTATAATTAGGGTCCCTTGCTTTGAAAGTGCAGAGGGGAAAAAAAACCCAGGGCAAGAGAGCTGCAAGGATACAGAAATTGATGCCATGGCTTCTGAAATGAATTCTCCTTTCAACCCCTGTTCAGGATGAACTGCTCACATACAATATGAGCCAAAAAGCCCACAGAGATTGTGGTGCCAGATCAAAAAATCTACTTGCTTCAGAACCTTAGCTGAATACTACTATTTTTATCTGGTGCTGACATGCTAGAAACGGAGGGGAGAGGGGGGAAGTGTTCTGAAGATTCAGCCATTACATTTATGAATAATTTTTTTTTTTCTTTCCTTGGATTAGATATCTGATATTGGCAATTTCTAAGAGATGCATAAGTGAACTTGATGCTGAGTAAACTCTTGTGAGTAAAACCTTTTGTGACTGACACCTTTATTTTCATTATCATTTGATAAACCTACAACCAGTGTGATCAAATAAGAGCTCACTCTAGAAATGCCTAGAGGATTGCTTTTTTGTTCATGTGTTGAAAAAAGACTCAAGATTTACTATGTCCATTCCAAAAGCTTCCTTTTATTTTTATGGTAAAACACTCAGACCTAAATCCTTGAAGACACTAAGGGCAGTGACATTATTTAGCAGTGCAGTGCCTAATGGGCAGGCTAATGACACAGGCCTCAGTTGCAGACTTAAATTCTCCATGCAATATAAAGGAAGCATATGAAATAAATAAAGGAATAAATAGATAAAATCTCAGCAGAATGATGAAACAAAGAGTGCAGTAAAGCAGAAATAGAAAGCTGTAAACATTATAAATATAGATCACAACTAGCAATTTTATTTCCACATGCATTACACTGCATGATTTTTGACATTTCATTTGGTCACTTCTGTTAGGAATAGAATTGGATATACAGGCAATACAAATTTCTCTGAAGATTTACGTAAAGGAAAATCTCCATCCAAACATAACACATACAGGATCTTACATGCTCTTTTGATTCTTGATGTGAAATACTAGTGGAATTTTCAAAGCAAATGGGAAGTTTGCTTGTGAATCTCCAAGGTTAAGAGTTAGGGGAAGAAGCATGACACAGGCTGTAATCCTAGACATTAAAGTCAAATTATGTATCTAAATTTTAGTTTCAAAAGACCACTCAGTTCCCCTGTGTTCTAAGAGAGGGCTGTCAGTTTTCCCAGATTTCTAGTGAGTTCAGCTAGTCAACTGAGCTGCCTGCTTAAATAAGTGAGAAAACATTCTTTTGAAGAGATGCCATCACTCAAGTTATTAGGCAATAAAATAGGTCTCTGCATTGATGAGTTGCACAGTGGGTGACTAGGATTTTATTCCAGTATGATTTATGGAAATATTTCTCCTTCAGTATTTTATTGGAAGCTTAGGAGGTCTAACAAGAGATGTACTAGAGACAGTTGGAATAATTTCATGGGCTTCTACCTACAAGTCTCACACATAGTAAGAGATCTGAAAAGAAGGTTTAGACAGTAAATAATTATGGAACAGGTCACCCACCCAGTAGGACAGGGTGGTCCCCTGCCCTCTCTCTCAATCTGACCTTTACTTCCCTTAGCTCTCCTCAAGGGATAACTCCCAGAGGCAGTCCTAGTGGGTGTGTCTACTCATAATGGTTGCATCCAGCTCAAAGTAAATACAGGAGAGACAGATGTAAGTGCAGTGTCCATGGGCTAATTTGGGCAATGCACCCATCTCATCATAGTGCTGGTTGAGATCTGACTAAAATCAAGCTTAGAACAAACTAATCTTTGTAGTCAGCATGCAAATATGACAAGATCATCATCTTTCTCCATACATACTGAACAGTCAAGGGTCCATTGGGGTTTCCTGCACAGTGGGATCTTTCCTTGAGAAATTATGCATCCCAAGGTTACTCCTTGAGGTTGAAAAGATCCTTATCATGTCAGATACGCAGTAAGTGAATTTGGAATAAGTACACTGACACTTTGAAATTTGGCTGAGTAATTATAAGGGATTGATTGTGCACACATTATCCTTCAGACATAAAACATTGAACAAGTCTGGCACTAAATATGGATCCAGATGCATCTAACCTCACCTCTGAGAAGGAGTTTAGAATTTAAGGGGTGCTTTTGTGAATGGCTCAACCTGCTCCCTGACAGTCTTGTATGACCCTGTCCTCTAGGCAGTAAATAATCTAATGTACCTGGCCATTATCACTGACACATTTACTATCAAACTTTTTAATATTGCTATTTTATACCAATAAACATATTGCAACTTCTCTGGAGTAGGTCACTTCATGGACAGCACTGCTACTTTTGAAACAATTATTTTGTAAGCTGAAGAGAGAGAGAAAAAAAAGAAAACACAGTGCTGGTCGCTCTTCCAATGAAAGCACTGGTATGTCAAACTTCAGAATTAGAAGATGTCTGGAAAAGAAACTTTAATCTTCTGTGTTTCCATCCCCCCCTGCCTTTGATGTATCAGGATACATAAATTCTCTTAGTATCTTTGTAGTGGTACTGTACAAATAATGATTAATTGCTATTTCAAGATGTAGCCCCTGTTTTTCTGAGCAAGTCTGCAAGAAATTTTCAATACTCTAGAGATACGACCTCCTGATTTAAGAATTCTAGCTCAGCCTTTCTGAAGCTGAATCTTGTCCAAGACTTCCAAAGTGTTTGTAAGTAGATCAGTTTAATTTCTTAGATGTCTTCATATACAGATTATGAAGGAATGTAAAAGGTAAGGAATGTAGTAGGTAAGTGATAGGTTTACAAATACCAATGATGTTTAAATTAGGGATTTAGATATCAAAAGAAGCAAGGAGAAGGAATGCATAATTTTAAAAAGTATCATGCATTTTAGATAAGAACAGATAGCATTTCACACTGGGAAAATTTGTGACCCCCTAGTTTCTGAATTTTTTACTTAAGATATAATCTTTTTAGCAAGCCATATATACCACTCAAAACATCACTTGTCTTAATTAAGCTATTCCCATTCAACCTGCCATCTGTACTGTAGTCACCATCAGTTCCATCTGTGTGGAAGCATCAGACATATCAGGAGCTCTCTCTGGAGAAGCACTGGTTTAACTCTCAGGTGAGTGCCCACATTTATAGAAGCAATCTCCTTTTCAATAAATTTCTTTACATATTCCATGGAACATTTGCTGCTGTTTATGGAAATTGGCACAGCTTGAGACAAAAATGGGCATGACAACGAAATATTTAAAAGAAATTTTCTGTCTTGTACTTCAGTTACAGATTTTCCTCCTCCTGCCAGCAAGCTATGTCACAGTGCAATTACTTCGTAGTGAGATGGATCTTCAGAATTCCCGGCAGGTCACACAGTCTCCACTGACATGAAAACATAAAGCTGTGGCTGTAACTAAAGACCTTAAGTGCTGTCACTCAAAGGGGAAGATAAAGCCACCAAATTATTTACAGAACTAGTGTCTCTTGTGTTGCCTTCAGAAGCACTGAATCTTTTCTACACAAACTACCCTGCTTACTTTTCCCAGAATATGGTATGAAGTTGAAGACAGACAGCCTCAGAGGCTACCTCCTTTCCTACTCAGTCCTGGATTTGTGCATTGGTCAGATCTGTTCAGGGTTAAATTATTCCTCATCTTCAATTCATCAGTCCCTGAAAGTAGCCTGATAGACATTACTATATTTTTTTTACTCTGAAAGTAGCTAAGAGGCAACAGATTAGGTATGCAATTCTTAATTGTTTGCCTCTTTTAAAATGTACGGAAAGGCATATTTAATTGCTAAAGAAGTCTAATACTTGAACACCACAAAGCACATATGGTAAATAGTACACAGCAGAAAGTATGCTTGATTTGTGATGCTGATTAAATTGATGTAGAAAGCCTGCTGGGATCCCTTCCCGCCTGTGAGATGTACCTGACATCATGCTGTGGGTGTTATACTTCATTTGTTGTTATAAGTTTGTTTTTCACATGACAGTAAGAAGAAATATTTGACTGAGGGAACACACAGAAGAATAAATTCAATTATTTTAAAGGCAGATGCACTGCATAGAATTTCCAGCCAAGATCAGTGTTAGAATTTCCAGAATTCCATAGAATTTCCAGCCAAGATCCAGTGTTAAGTCTAAGAATGGTTAGTTATAGAATTCAACTTCCTGGTCATTCTAGATTATTTGAGGCTTGATCATGGTATTCTACTAAAACATATTTGACAAGTCACACTTGGAGATCTGGGTACAGAAGGGATTATAAAAGTATTTAAAGTGTGAAGAAACAGTACAGAAGAAAACAGAACTATGCAGGAAGACCAGTTTATTTGATTCTTCCCTCTGACATATTCTGAATCAATAAATACATCATCAAAGTAAGGCATCAACTAAACCAATCTGTTTGACAAGATCACCATTTTTGAAGTTGGTGTTTTATTGGGTAGCTTCCATATTGGCTGGCATTCATTCGAGAGTTAAAACCAGTGCTTCTACAGAGAAAGTCCCCAAAATGTCTAATGCTTCTGCATAGATGGAACCAGTAAGGCCAGAGATTTCAGTATAGATGGCATGTTGCAACCAGTGCCCAGACCCTTCTCATGGAGACAAGGTAAGTACCTGCAAAAAGTGTGCACAGGTTGATGATCTGTTGGTGAAAACCAAGACTCACTGTCAGTGAAGGAAGAGCTGGTTTGTGAAATGTTACAGGAATTTGTTTCTGACAAAACAATTGGCCCTAAAAATACCCATCCGAGGGTGTTAACAGAGCTGGCTGATGTCACTGCAAGGCTGTTTGTCCTAGTATTTGAGAGCCTGTGGAGATCTTTGAGAGAAGATTTGGAGATCAAGAGACTTTCTCGAAGAGTGGATGTAGCATGCTGACCGCTGGCTTACATGGTCAGCAAGGCTAATGTCAACCCTATCTACAAGAAGAACTTCAAGGAGGGTTCAGGAAATTATAGGCTTATCAGTCTTACTTCAGTTCCTGTGAAAGCGATGGAACAAATCCTCCTGGGAGCTATCACATGTCAAATGACGCAGTTGACTGGGAAAATCAGCATGGACTCACCAACAGCAAATTGCTCTTGTCAAAGCTGACCACCCTATATGACAAAGTAAGCCACTCAGCTGTTATAGGGCAACTGGTGGACATTACCTACTTTAACTTCCCCAAGACTTTTGATACTGTTTCCCAGAGACTTCTAGAGAAACTGATGTTTTTGAGTTTATGGTCTGTGGAGCAACTGGGGACATGGCTGACAGGCAGCACCCTGAGGTGGCCGCAAACTGCTCCTATTCAAACTGGCAGCCTGTCATATGTGGAGTCCCCCAGAGACTAAAACTGGACCCAACAAAATCCAATATCTTCATAAGTGACCTGAATGATGGGATCAAGCTTATCCTGATGTAGTTTGCTGATTATGCCAAGCTGAGTGGGGAAGTAGGCACTTTGGAAGGGAAAGCTACCCTTCAGGGAGATCTGAATAGATCTCAAAAGTGAGCTTGTGGAGTTCAACAAGTGTAAGGCCTCACACCCAGTGAAACAATCCAAAACTGTAGCACAAGCTGGGATCTACCCAGTTGTGGAGCAGCTCTGTGGAAAGGGATCTTGAGGGTTCCAATGGACATCAATTTCAATATAAGCAAACAGCTGCTGTGACAAAGAAAGTCAACAGACATCACCAGTAGAGATAAAAAAGGGCATTATTCCCCTCAGTGCTTGTCAGGTCACATGTGAAATACAGTGCTCAGTTTTGGTGCCTACCATAAAACAGATGAGGACAGGCTGAGAGTCCACAGAAGGGTCACAAAGATGATCAAACAACTGGGAAACCTACAATATGAGGAAAAGCTCAAAGAACTGGGTTTGCTCAGCCTTGAGAAAAGAAAGCTTAGGGGAGTCTATATCATCATGCACCACAAGTTACAGGGTGGCTACAAAAAAGTTGGAGACTTCTTTTACTCAGGAAGCAACCTGGAAAAGAGGTGAGGTAATGTGTATAAGTAACTTCTGGTGAGATTTTGATTGGACATAAACTTAGAATATTTTTTTACAGTGAGAAAAATGATCTGTTGGGATAATCTCCCCAGGAAAGTGGTGGATTCTCCAAGAATAAGATTTTTTAAGATTTGCCTGGACAGATTGCTCCCCTCTTGTCTAAACCATGTTTTTGCCAGGAAGATTTGGACCAGATGGTGCATGAGGTCCTTTCCAACCTGGTATTCTATTCCAGAATTATTCTATGGAAATATTTCATATTATTCTATGCTGAAAGTATTGAGGTGCATTTCTGATGACATTAGATATTATGCTTAAACTATTGATCTCTAGATCCCTACTGACTGCATTTGGAGCTTATATACCCAGCTAGTATGATTATACCTACATTCACTCATAATTCAGTGTCTACAGCCTAAAATCACACACTTCTTGAACTTTTATTCAGTTGCCTGAAGACATCTGAGATTCCATCAGCCATCTAAGACATTGAAACAGATGGCTGTCAGATATGATGTGACCAGTGGGAAAGCCAGACACTTCTGCAGCAGCAGTTGGAGGCTAGATGACCCTAAAAGGCATCTCAAATTTCTTTAAATAGCTATGTTTAATCAGCAGTGAATCAAGGGAACAGTGCATTCATTTATGAATGGCAAACAGTGGGAACAGTTGGGAAACCGATGAATATTATAAAACAATTCTAATTGTAAACATACAGGTGAGTAAAGCCTACCTACATAAAAGCTTTGCAGTCTCATTATTTACAGATAACCTAGATATAGAGGAAGTTGGTAATATTTTTTTTAGTAAGAGCTATTCTTTCTCTGACTTCACACAACCATTATACTCTTGCAGTACTGACAAAAACGCCATTGTTCAGTTTGTATCTGTGAGTTTTATTCTCACGAGAAGAAAGATGAAAAACTGATGAACTCATATTCCTAAATGCATACATGATGTGTATGTTAAGTAGAGAAATATTCTGCAGAACTCTGCTGTAATAGCTCTTTAAATGGCAGAAATGTACAACTGGGTGGCCAATACCACATCACAATACTGCCTGGTGCAGTATTCAATTCTGATGAATCCAGAATATATTATTACTAGGATATCTACAGTGTTGTCATTTATTTTCTTCTTTAATCTTTAATATTTAAAACTTAAGTCAAGAGAGCTTATTTAAGGCAACTTGCCAGGTAATTTTTCACAATTTACATCTCTAAAATCATATGATATCTTGAGCTGGAAGAGACGTACAGGGATCATTGAGTCCAATGCCCTGCTCTTTGCACAGCTGCCTAAAAATAGACCATATAACTAAATAGACCATATAACTAATACATCTATATCCCACACTTGAACTCTGACACACTTTCTTGGGGAGCTTGTTCCAGCGCCCCACCACTGTGGGAAACACTAAAAGTGAAAAGGATTTTTAGGGGTTGAAAAAGCAGGCCTCAGATAGAAGAAGCTGAGAATTCAGAATTTCCTGCAACTGAAGAATTTGAAACTAGGGTACATACAGTATTGTAAAAAGGACATGGGAAACAAAGGTTGAGTTTCTAGATTTGGCTTGAATAAACCTTAACACTGCAGAAATGTATGCCTGATAAGATAATAAGAGGTCTTAAGCTTAGTAAGTGTACTGTGTATTGTTAATAAAAAAGCATACAAGTGAGCATTGTTTGAAGCAAGTGTACGTGTGCTATGGGTCAAAACAACTTTCTTTAAGCTGTAGTGGTATACTGTTGGCTGAAAAGTTTTTAAGATGCTTTGTAATAATAAAATCAGGGTCTGTTGCTGGCAGGCTGTGTGCGGTTGCTTTTTTGCAATTGTCTCAACCCCTGTAATGAGACTGATGCTTCATTAAAGATTGAGAACAGCTAACTCTGCAGTCCTGTCCTGTTCCTACCTGAACCAACACACACCACCACCACATCAGGGAAGACCTTTTTTCCTAATGTCCAGTCTGAACTACCCTGACACAGCTCACCAGACAGGAGGTGGAACCTCCACTCCACTGCCTGTCTCAGGGCACCTTTAGGCTGTGATGAGGTCACTCCTCAGCATTCTCTTCACCAAGCTACTCAAGTCAAGACACTTCAGTTCTGACTTACGTGTCTTGCCCTCAAGACCTTTCACTGTCCCAGCTGCTGTCCTCTGAACACACTATGAGTTAATGTCCTTCTTGTTTTGAGACACCCAAAACTGGGCACAGTGCTCAATGTCAGGCCATACCAGCACAGAGGAGAGCAGTACAGCCTCTGTTGACCAGCTGGTGATGCTGCTCTTGCATACCAGGACACAGCTCACCCTTTTGGTTGCCAGGGCACACTATTGGATCATATTCAACTTGCCATCAACCCAATTGCACAGATCTTTTTCTGTGAGGCTCCTCTCAAGCCTATCCCCCAATAACCAGGGTTACCCCATCCTAGGTGGAGAATCATAGCTGATGCAGAAGTTTGGATTGGAAGGTCATGTAGTCCAATCCCTCTGCAATGGGCAGAATCTGGTACTTGCACTTGTTAAAGCTCATATAATTGATGAATGCAGAGCTCTTAGGTCTACCCAGATCTCTCTGTAAGGCCTCTGTGCCCTTGAGGGAATTTGTCACTTCTCTTTGGTTTAAGCAAGTTTACTTCCTGTAATGTTTATTTCTACAACTAGATAAATTATAAAAACCTAAAGAGTACTGGCCCAAGACAATAACCAATAATCTCTTCACCTATGAGTCCTCCTTTGTTCATAAACATCAAATCTGGAAAAGTTCCTTCACAATTTGTCTTTAATCATGCTCCATGAGGTTATTCTTGACATGGTTCAGGAGTTTCCTGAAGCTGTTTGTGTCTGTTGTATGATATCCCTAGGTGATATCTGGGAAGTTAAAATCACCCATAAGGACAAGGCAGCTGATCTAGAGATATTCCTTAATTCCTTGACAAAATATTCAGAACCAAATCAACAACAAAAAAACCCCAAAAACACCAAAACAAAGAAAAAACACAAAAAAACCCCCACATGATATGTTCGAGATATTATTTGGAATACTGAATCTATAAGTAACATTACTGTGTTAATATTGTCACAGACATTACAGATTACAAGAAAACATTTGTAGTTCAGATTTTATAAGAAGATTTTTATGTGAGAATAAGTGTGACTCTCCCTTTCCTAAATTAGATTTAGGTAATATATAATTTCTATTGACATGTCTGATCAAACTTTATATTCAAACAGTAATAGTACCATGCTAAATTGGACCAATTATCTACTTAATTCATGGTTACTGTGATCTTCATCACTGATTTTGTATTACTTATTTATTTCATTCACTGACTGATCCCCACTGGAATTTTACCTGGTTTCTTTTCAAAGGTATTTTTAATTTTTTTTTTCTTTTTTTTTTTTTTTTTTTTCCTTTGGCAGGGGTGGGATGTTTAAAATTTTCTTAGCCTGTTCTTAGAAGTGATAAACAAGTGAGACAAAAGTTGGTAACAGGTGAGATAAGAAATAGACCATGAGAAAAACCAGCAATAGCAATCACAGTGATAGATATCCTAATCTTATTTTATATTAGTTTAATGACTTTAAAAACCCTATTTTTCATTGTTTAACTTCAGAAACTAAAAAGGGTTTCATTTTCAATTTTGTTCAAAGATCTCTGCACCAGACCTTTTTGGCTCAAAAGATCAGTATTTGACCCCTATTTTCTTAGTACATTTTGCTTTGTCTGTCTTTATACCTTCTGTGATTTTAATAATTCAGTAAAATAGAAACACAAAATAGTTAACACAACTTCAGGCAAGAGACATGTCAGAAGGCAAAGCAAGAGATAAGAGAAAAACAAAGCAAGGCAAAGAAACCTTCAGTTTTAAATCCCTGCTAATAGCAGGAAAATAGAAAATGTCTCACACTGTATCTCTATATATATTTATTTATATTTATATATTTTGGGTTTTATTTATATAGATATATATACCTATGTATATGTATAAAATTAAAATTCTGTAACTCTCTAAAAAAGCTTGTATCTGTACAGCAGTTGTTTTGCTAATTTTGGAAAAACACTTTTGGTTTTACATTTCTACCTATGACCACTGCATAACCTTAGGAATTAAGTATGTTGTAGCACTGAAAGCTGTATATAAAATATTTGTTATTTCTCTTTTCTCACCTTATTATTTTTTTCAAACGTTTTCAGTGTTTCTGATGAAGCCATTATCAACATGACTTATTAATTGAGAACCTAAAAAGATTCTCCATGTTTTGTCTTCATGATTATGTATTCACTTAAAATATTCCAAATGAGGTCAACAAAAAGTAGTCTCCAGGCACTCTAAGCTGGCACTTTCTGGACTCTCAGTCATAATTGCCAGGTAATTTGCATTTGACCTGTACCTCCAAGTCAGAATGTTAATGCATTTTGCAAGGTGAATTCAAACCTGCCATTAATTAGGGTGCCAAATAGGAAGAGTTATATTTTATCTGGAGTATAACCTCAGCATTTCTGAATAATGGAATTAATGTGCAGGATCATAAAATATGCATTGGTAAGCATATTTTTCTCTGTTATAGAATAATAATGAATTGATATTTGAAAAACTGAAAAATTTCTTTTGCATCATCAAGTTGCATCATCAACTACTGTTTTTTCTTTTACTTTGGAAAGAAAGAGATATGTATTTATAATTGTGACTACATATATAGTTACATACATATTACATACATGCTAGGAACAAAAGAAAATGCAGATGGACTGAAATTCTGCTGTCTCAGAATAATAATTTTTATTTTCCATACTTCATGTTCATCCCTCATTCATGTATATCCAAAAATCTCAGTATCTGGAATAGCCACAGGAAGTGGAAAAAATTGGTTGCCCAAGAAGTTCAAAATAAATTGAATTACATTTTTCACATGTTAAGAATTTATTTATTCTGAAGTATGTTACTATGTATCCATTGCATTCCGTGACAACAAATTTGCAAAAAAAATGAGAGCATAAATCATCATAACTAATCAAATGCTTACAACAGATGATACAATTTGAGTGTAATCCAGTAACTGGGTAATCCATTTCTTCAAGATACTGCTATTTGTCTAGCCTTTCACTCAGGGTCCTCCTTCCAGCTATTATCATATCCCTGCAAGATTTGTGAACAGCTAAGTCTCCACTTAAATAAGTACTTCTTTTACTCTGCACCCTGACCCAACACAGAACTGAACTGGTGATTTTCCCTTAATTTAAAGAATTTATCCTGTTGCTTTTTGTAAAGTAATTGTCATAACCACACAGTACAGGATGGTTTTAGTTGGCATAAATTATTTCTGGGAAAACATGGTGTTCTTCCAGAAATTTTCTTTGAAAGGAATTTATGTATTTTATGAATATTGTTATTTTTTAGGATTGAAAGGAAATAGATAAACAAGCAAATTAACAAATACCAACATAAAATTCCTCTTGCTTGGCAGCCCTGTAAACCTCAATGTTTTTCAATGTACATGTCAGTTTTTTTATTGTCTGACTGACCAAAAATGGCTTTGCTAGACCACTGCTGCATGCAACAACACTAAAAGAAGAAGGAGATCTTATAGACTACCAGTGGGAGTCATGAAATTTGGAACACACAGATGGGAGAGATAGCTGTAGATCTACAACATGAGGGACAACAAGCAAGGGATTGTCCCAGTGTGAAGGGGAACTGTTTGGGTTTTTTTAAAGAAATCTGAAATATGACTCTTTTTTTCTTTTTCCTTTTTTTTCTCTGGCTTCCTTCCTTTGAAGTGTCTTTGACTGATCTTTGCTTTGTAGAAACATCCTTGTCCTTCCTGGGACCTGTGGAAGGTTGAGGCACTGTATTCAGGAATGATCATTAAAATTGTAGTTTAAGAACCAATAGGTCCCCTGTAATGAAATAATATAGCCCTCTCCTGTGATGGCAACAGATTTTCCCCATGCAGCCACTGCAGTCATGGAGTTGGGTTAAATCCCTCCCCCACAAAGATACAGTTAACGTTAAAAGGTTTAAATTCCTTGGGAATAGGTTTGAGCATTTTTGTGTTCCAACATTTCTAAGGATTTTCAATATTTCCTGTTATCCTAAATTTGACTGTCTCTAAAATAAATGAAAACCATTTTAATTTACAGAAATTTATTTTAAAAACAAAAGATATAATAAAACCCTTTTAAAGGTTTACTATAAATAGATTCAATGCTTTTTTAGTCTTTAGTAAGACTATAAAGACCTTGAATAACATAAAAAAGAACAAACAGCTAAAAATTACACTTCTTTTTGAAAACATTCTAATCTCAACTAATTTTGCCAGTGAAGTATCACTACCCTGCCAATGCCCCCCTTCCAAAGTCTCTTAACTTTGACCTTAATGCTTCATATGTTGGATCAAAGACTCATTGTATTAACAAATCCTTTGAGAAAGATCAGCTTCTAAAAATATCTAATTTTAGGTCGACATTTTATTAAATGAATTTACATCAAATACTGGCATTTCATAGACAGAGTTTGATACTTGTAATAGCTAATTTTCTGAGATATTTTTGGTTTTGCTTTCATGCAATTTTGTATAGATAGGAAAAAAGGAAATAATTTCCCTGAGATTATTTTGCTTGCTTTTCTAAACTACTGATAAAGACTGTTGAATTAAAGCATGAATTCCAACTGTTCCAAACATCATCTTTTTTGTCATGAGTTCTTTACATAAATAATTTTGAGTTCCCTTTTTAGATAGCATGTGGAATTTATCCATTAACTGAAAAAACAAGATCAGAATTTTAAAGTGGAAAGGTCAGGGGAGCTGGACCAAGAGCCAAAGGTCTTAATTGGTTTTCTAGTTTAGGAGATTTTCAGGTCCAATTTAGATTATATAATCCAATAGTCTGAATATTAAAAGCATGTTAGGTCTCCACATATAACTGGCTCAGCACGAGTCACTGATTTTTAATCATATGCATTTCTAAGGCTACTTATCTGCCCAAGGAATAATTGCTTCTAAATGGACTTGGGGTTGTCACGGTTGATTTCACTGAACTCAAAGGTAAATTTTAACCAGCTATCTATCAAAGATTGTATATTGAAAAGAGGTTATTTAATACAGAGGGGAACTATGCAATTGACTTCTATACAGCACAGTCAAGAGGTGCTTTTATCCCTCAAAGTCTAATCTCCCACATCAAGATACAATCATTTTCTTTTTTGAATTAGTAGTTTGAGCCAGAAATAGTAATCAAATTATTATGTTAACTGAAGCAGTGACAACGCTGAAAGGAACAGATCATTTTTCCATCTGTTCATCAGGATATTAATACGAGTAAGAGCATCATATCACATGGGTATTTCACAGCTCTAATTTATTAATTGGAAATGTAAACAAAACTACCATTCTAAATGATTTTGGTGTGTGTAATATATTGGTCTTCAACTTTAAACTGGAGTGACTACATACATTTCTATGAATACAAAAATAGCAGATTTCCATGAAAATTTCCTTTAGAAATATGTATGCAAAGTATGTAAGAACAAAGTAAATATCTAGGAGCTGATTATTACTTTCTCCCTGGTACTATATGAAACATTAAAGGTTGAATTACCACTGTGCTCACTGCCTTTGTGACCCTCTGAAGCAGTAAAAATCTCAGATGTTGTAAAAGAGAGGTCATGTGTATGATAGCCTGGAGTGTAAATCTGGTTGCAGAGCACTAAACTTCTCTTATTCTCAGCTAGTGGACTTAGAGATGACTGCTAGAACATTCACACCACCAGTGCACTGATATACTGAGCAAAGAATTAAAATGATATACATTATTTTCTTGACCCACATAATATTTCAAGGAACAGAAGCTGAGCAGAAAAGAGAATTTGGTCTTGCATGCAAAAAAATTTGCAACACTATGCATTTTACATTAAAAGGGTTTTTTTCCTTCAGATCCTGGAGTTAATATAATCAGCCACAGCTACCAAAAATCAGCTGTGAACAGAAAAGTTTTAATTTGTTTAGATGCAGCACTCCTAAAGCATTTCTTCAAAGGCTTCAGCAGAGTAACTAGTCTGTTTGGCATTACTAATTCTGTCATTTGCCACAACAGAGAGGATAAGTTTCAGTTGAAAGAGATTGCAACCAATGTTTTTACCAATGCCATGCCTTCAAGAAACTGAGGAAAATTGTTCATGCCAGAAGGCTTAGAGCTTGTTTTTCACATCACATATTCAGTGCTATTTGGCTGAACATCTATGTTTTTTTGGATTTGAAGGGAGCTAAAGTAAGTAGTTTAAGGACCCACTGTCTAGTATAGACTAAAACAAATGACCTCCAAATGTTGAAAAACTATCACAGCTGTATTGAACCTAGTCAGCCAAGGTTTATTTAATGTAAAAAATAGAAATGTCTATTACAGCTAGATAGCCAACTCAGAGAAAGAGATACTCCCAAGAAAGTATTTATCAAACTTTTAAAGAAAAGTACTGTAGGATGGAAAACGTTCCAAATTTGAGGTACCTGTTTCTCACCATTGGCAATGAAAAGACCAAACATCGGGTTGCTCATATCTGGATCTCTAGTGTATGGATGCTTAAATTAGAGCAGACAATTAATCCTTGCTCAGAGATGTCGGAAATTCTAAGGTTTCTAGTGTAATACTATGTGATGTTGAAACTTCTTTGCTGCATTTGCTTCCTTCCTGCTCTATAGTCACATGAAAATTTTGTACTTTTCTGCAACAAACATTTTTAAAAGCCTCAGTCTAGAAAAGAATTGATATTAGTAATACATTTTAGATCTAGGGAGAATTATACAAATTTATTAGGCAACAATTGTAATTTTATAAAAAAGAAATAGGAAAGAGCAAATATAAAATATTATTGTGGTCTCAAACTCATTGCCAAAGCTGGTTATGAATGCTAAAACCTAAGGTTGATTCAAACAGGCACTGAATCAGGTGAAGAGATTTTCTCAGCCCTTAGTGTGAAGAGATTTCTTCAACCATTTAATGTTTGATTTGTCTTTCTGCACCTCAGGAAAGCCAAGACCTTGTGCCTGACCAGTCTGTCAGCGTCCTGTTATGAGGACACTTCACTAAACTGTCCCAATAGATTGGGGGATGGTTCAAGTGATTTATACAGGGACACACACCAGCAGCATAAGAGAGATCCCCTCAGTGGG
The DNA here is from genome assembly GCA_013400215.1 of Cisticola juncidis. NCBI lineage: Eukaryota > Metazoa > Chordata > Aves > Passeriformes > Cisticolidae > Cisticola > Cisticola juncidis. The sequence goes on along the minus strand of VXBR01009870.1, from coordinate 507,412 downwards.
TCTTCCCACTGTATTTGAATATATCACCGAGGACTGTTGGCAATAGTAACTGATTGCAAAAAACATATCCAAAGCAATACACAGACAAGCTGTAATCCCCAGTAAAATTGCTCAGCATGCATAAAGTGTGGTTCTTACCAGATAGGTGTCCCTATGGGGGGAAAAGACATGTTCAGCCCATTGACTGATCCTAGCACTTACAATGTACCCTTTAATTTTTCCCCATTCTCAACTTACTTTTATACCATTTCTTTATGTTTAGGTGACAGCTTGAGTCACTCTAGCCATGCATACATTTGTTACTGATTGGTGTAAAATTCTCTTACTTTATATTTAAAGACAGGGTCAAAACTTGCAGTGGGCATACCCAGTGATGTGGGGTCATAACTTGGAGGTGGGTAATTTTGGGATAAAGTGCATTAATATTACAACTAGATTACAGTGAACCAAGTTCATCTCAAGAGAGCAATTCCACCACAGTTCCTAGCTCAGCAGAAGGAAATCTCTCTCTTTCTCCCCTGGTTAACAGGTGCTATGCAGTTTATCCTCTGCTAAGTACCTTTGATTTTCACTCCTTGCAGGGGTTTCAATAGAATCTTCCCAAGGTAACTACTCTGCTCCAGTATTTGTTCCATTGCCTTTGGGAGGTGCTTACAGTTACACATTGCGTGTGTGTGAAGAATCATCATGGAATAGGCTTTGAGCACGGCAATCATGTTCCATTTAGGGAGTAGCAACTGCATTTCTTCCTATAATTTCTGTACCACAGTAGCTTCTGTTAGGGAATACTAAATTTATCCCCAGCCACTTTTCCACACAGACATTAAACAAATTCCTGAAAGATTTTATTAAAAATTTAAAAAAAAAAAAAAAAGATGGGAGATGAGCTCCAGTTCAAATAAGTCTTAAAATGAGTGTTTCTTAATTTATCAGAAGTATATATCATCCGTAGCATCAGTATTCCAAGAACATCTCCTAATCTTATGAACTTCAGTTTTAATAGGCTGCTCACTGAGCTATGTATTTGTATTGCATCAATGGCAATCATAATTAAGAGGCAGGAATAACCTCTAGGACATTTTGATATTTCAGATTGTGATGGGTTGTACTTGGTAGCTGCCAGAGCCCTGCCAAGATGGTTTGTAACTACCCTTCTTCAGTAAGATGGTGCGGAAAATGAGATGGAAAAAATCATTTGTCAAGATAAAGAAATGGTGTTTACTTATCAATTGTCATCACAGGAAAACAAGTCTTGACTTAGGGAGAAGTAATTTAATTTAGTGCCTCTTAGAAATGAAGAGGATAGGTAAGAAAAAAAAGCACCAAAACTCAAAACCGTTTTGGTTTTCACCTGCCCCTCTTCACTCAGTGTCACTGCTTTGTTTCCTACACTTCTTCCCCCCTGCTACAGTGTGGCACAAGGTGATGGGGATTGTGGCGGCAGACAGTTCATAGTATTTCTTCTATCTCACACTTTGCTCCAGTGTGGGACTCATCCTGTGGGTTAGAGTTTTAGAGTTCTTTCAAATTCTGCTCCATCATGGAGCCCTTTCCACATCCTCCTGCTCCTTCCCTGACATCGGTGATCACAGGTTTTGCACTTTATTCTCTCACAACCACTGCATACTGACTATTACCTTTATGTAAGTATGGTTGGTGGGCTCAGCCATGTCCTGAGCTATGTTCATTAGAGTTGACTGCAACCAGTTGTGTCCAATTTGGGACAGTTCTACTGTCTTGCAGAGGCCATCCCTGCACCTCACCCACTTCCAACACTTTGACACCTATGCCAAATAAACAGCTTTATAAAAGACCATAAGGAGTCTTGTTTCAATTAAAGAGAGCATGCTGGGTTTATTTGATTGGTCTAACTAGCATTACAACACTAGTACTTTAAAAATATCTTTTGAAGGTGTAATAGAAATGTTTGTTGTGGGATGGCTAGAAATTGATGAGAGAAGCAGAGACTGAAACCAATTTAGCAAATGCACTGTACTTGAAGCCTGGCTGGCTGTCATTCAAGTCATTGATTCTTCAGAAGAAAAATTAAATCAATATGGCTAATGGAGAAAGTACAGTAACCTAAAGCAGAGCTTTCACATTTCCAATCTCTCCTGCATAGAAATTGTGCAAGTTTGAGCTATGCTGGCAAAAATTCCTTTCTTAAGGAAGCAATAGTTTGATAATGTTCAGGACTGGTGGCATTTAAAGTTAACATTACTTTTACCAACCTCTATATGATATAATCTGCTGGTGCATTATAACCAAGGTAAAGACATATTTATTTGTCCCCTGAGTTTTGTTTTCCATTTTACTCTGAAAAGAAAGAAGGAGCATTATAGAGCATAGGAATTACCATCTCCAATGCCAGCAATCTAAAAATAATTGGTACCTCCTTTAAGCAAGCCATCCACTGGTTAGACTTGATAACCTTACAAGTTTTTTCCAGCCTAAATGATTCTGTGATTTGTGATCTATATTCCTTCTACAGCCAGTGGAAGGGAAAAGTGTTTTCTGAATTTTTCCTGTTAGAAAAGTCTGGCAGTCTAAACTATGTAGCATGGATAGCTTTCACAGTGTCTCTTCACCCCTTTATATGTAGACTCAGGTTCCAGAGAGACTATTGGAGTGTAAATGCACTGTGAAATTTGACATCCTATATGAAATATGGTACTAAAATCTTGTCCTTTTTATTTGTCTAATTATTTTCTTGTAGACAAAATTTCAAGAACAACTAATGATTCTCTAGAGTGCAGTAATTTTCTGCTTGTTCAAATTTAGTTTCTTTTTTTCTTAGTCTTAATTCAACAATGCTTAACAAAAATTGTCTTTATATTTTTTCCTATAATATTCCTTATCAGTGATGTGTCAGTTCTTATAATCTTGCTGGATTTCAGTAAAGCATTCAACACTGTCTTTCACTGACTCCTGGACAAAATTTCCGACTCACAGCTGGATAAAGACATCCTGTGATGGGTGAGCAAGTAGCTCATGGGTTGGGCATAAGGAGCTTCAGTGAGTGGTGTGACCTAGGACTGGTGACCTGTCACCCCTGAGTGGGGTTCCTCAGGGCTCCATCCTCAGCCCTGTGTTCTTCAATATCTTCATAAATGAATTGGATGCAGTACTGGAAGTGATACTAAGTTTGCAGATGATAAAAATTGGGAGGGCCTATTTAGTCCCTGGATGGGAGGGAGGTCCTAGAGAGAGACCTTGACAAATTAGAGGGCTGGAAAATCATCAGTTGTATGAAGTTCAACAAGGACAAGTGCCAGATCCTGCACCTAGAGTGGGGTAATCCTGGATGTACACACTGGGGAATGAGATGCTGAAAAGCAGTGTCATGGAAAGGTATTTGGGGTTTTGAATTGACAGCATGTTGGAGAATTGACAGTGAGCTCTCGTATCCAGGAGGGCTAACCCTGTCCTGGAGTGCATCAGGCACAGTATTGCCAGCTGGGCAAAGGATGGGATTGTCCCGCTCTGCTCTGCACTGGGGTGGGCTCACCTTGGGTCCTGTGTGCAGTTTTGCGTGTCACAATATAAGAAAGACATTAGGCTATCAGAGAATGTTCAAAGGAAGGCTCCAAAGATCATGAAGGGCCTGGAGGGGAAGCCAAATGAGGAGCAGATGAGGCCGCTTGGTCTGTTCAACCTGGAGAAGAGGAGATTGAGAAGATTGAGATTGCAGTCTGCAACTTCCTCACAAAGGGAAGAAGAGGGGTAGGCACTGACCTTTTCTCTGTGGTGACCAGTGACAGGACTCTACAGAACAGCCTAAAGCTGTGTTAGGAGTCGTTTAGGTTGGATATTAGAAAAATGTTCTTCACCCAGAGGGTGGCTGGGCACTGGAACAGCTTCCCAGGGCAGTGGTCACAGCACCAGCCTGGCAGAGTTCAAAGAACATTTAGACAATACTCTCAGGCACATGGGGTGATTCTTCTGATGGTCCTGTGCAGGGTCAGTGGCTACACTTGATCCTTGTGGAAACTTCTAACTCAAGATATTGTGTGATTCTCTGATTCCATTACTGATATCTCAGGTGGAAGCTCATTCATCTGAGCAAGTTGTCATATTAAGAGAAGAATCACTCAGACATTTATGGATTTATGTGAACTTGCAAGGTTAAGTAAAAGCATCAAAAGACTGGAATATTAAAACAAAGTTACTCCTCAGGCAATAATTTTGCTGGATAAATGGAGCCTCAGGGCTAGTTTATACAGATTACTTATATTGTGCACTTTCAAGCTTGTTTGTAGGGACATGGCAAAGGTTCATGAGGAGATTTGGATGCTGCAAGAGTATTTTAAATGTTACAAAATTTGAGCTCAAAATTTTAACTGTGAAAGAGAGAAAACTTATCTCCATTCAGCATATTTTCTCTTTGTATTCCAAAACTCCTCCAGAACTCTCATTTATGCATATGAAAAGAAATTTATTCAGTCTCACACGTTATTCTTCACAGAGCAATTACAGGTTTCTCTCTAAGAGACATTCTCTCAGGCTGAAGTTATGGTACAAAAAATAAACCTAGTTTGTACATATACACACACCCTTCTTTAGTCTGGGTAGGGGCAGTCTGTTTGCCTGCTTTCTGGGACAGGCCTTCCATGAGGGGTTTTTTCTGTTTTCCTGAAAAAACAGAACTTCAGTAGATATTTCATATGATTTTTTTCTTCCTTGATATATTTAGTAGTTATTAAACTAATCAAAGAGAGTGCTACTAATTGATTTCTTTTAGTACTTTCAGCAAAGCAAGAAATTACAGTGCAAACATATATATCTATATTTATATAGTGACCTTTGTTTTTGCTGGTCCTGGATATCAGTTGCAGTTGCTCATGTTACAGCTGTGTCAGGACAAGATAATAACTTTTAGACTTGGCAAGTTGTTTGCTCTTAGTTGTCTTCATTATTCCTAAAATGTTTCTCAGACTATACATGTATATTAGCATATATAATCCCAATACTAGAAACTCAAGACAAAGTCAACGTACCCCAATATTCTGACTCTGACAGTATGATATGATTGGAGAAAACATAGAAAACCACAACAGATATATTGCAATTCTTTCCTCAAGATCCTCTTCTCATTCATTATTAGACAGATTAGGACTGCTTAAAATAGATTTTTGCATCTGTATATTTTATTATATCAACCTTCATTGATTCAGTCTTTCATGACTGATCATTTCTAGACATTTTCTACATACTTTTTTTTGTCCCCAGCAATGAGTTGTACAATTTAAACACAAAGAAGAAAATAAATATATTTGAATAAAGATCAGTTGGTGGAAGATTTTTCAAACAGTCTAAAGAACATGAAGTCTGTGGTTACACTCTTAAGTGGCCAGGTATTTCTAAGAAATGTCACAAAACAAAACTACTGCATTTATCAGAGAAAGAAAACATACCCTGAGGCAGAAAGACTTGTTCAGAGAAAACCTAATTCTCTTTCATAAAGTATTTAAAATACACTTGAAGAATAATGTTTAGGGTTAGTCACTAAAGAAAATGAAATTACTACTTAGGCATATGTGGTTAATGATTTAGACTTGATATTCAGGATGAGGTTAGACTTAAAAGTTTGATATAAACCACAAATTTTTAGAATATTGTTCATTACTTTCTGTTTGTACTCACTTTTTAATTATTGTTAACAGATAGCATTGTTAGCAAAGGAAAAGTTTGTTGGTTTTTTTTTTGATACAGATTTAAAACTGAAAGTTTAAAATATGATTGTACCAATTAATAAAGGTCTTAGGCCCACCTTATATTAATTATCAGTGGAGGCTTTATAAAATTACTGAGATATTTCCTGGTTATCATGAAATAAACAAGGGTCTTCAAAGATGGATGGGTCACATATATGCAACATAATTTTATTTTAAATGAAATGCTGTTGCAAGACACTTGGGATATGAAAAAGTTTTCATAATGGACCAATATGAAGTAATTTTTTGTCATATGAAACAATATCACTTATTGCTATGTGTGCATAACTAATATTAGTGATCTGAAATAGTCTCTGAATTTATCTGGCTGCAGCTACCATTTAACTTTTAAATATGTATAAATAATGAATGTTCAATCTTTCCATGCTAAATTAGAAATACACAGGTATAACAACTCTGGTTCATGTCTACTGGAATCAGGGATATTTTAATATTAAAAATTATTCACATGTCAGTAAGAAACAGTTTTTAGAATGTATTAATATTGTGCCCAGCACCTTGAATTCCTTGCTCCAGAAATGCCTGGTAACTGTTTGCCAATGATTTGCAGTTAGTTCAAATAACATTATTTCCTTTTCTTTTTCCTTTATCCTTCACCTTGAATAATCAGTTATCTCTAAATATCACAAAACCGAATCTAATATTTAAAAACATTTTATAACTAGGTAGAAAAAGGTTATACCTTTTTTCTGTAAGTAATTTTTTTAAAGAAAACTCTGACACTCCCTCCACCTATTCCCTAGAAACTTTGCAGTATATTATGAATGTTGTCCTTAAAAACTGGGCTCATAGATATTTGAAATGTCAGTCTGTGAAGTATTTCACATGTACAAAATATGTGGAAGTCTTATTTTTTGTCATTTTTTTAATTGAAGATATTTATTCAGATTTCTGTTTATTACTTTGTGCAGTAAGTTAAAATTCAAAATAAAACATGAACTGAAAATATGCATCAATTTTTTTATAATTTTTGAAAAATTAGATGTGTAAGTATAATTTCAATATTTTTAAACTATATTTTGTATGAAACGCCTAAATGAAGGACTTTTGATAAAAATAAAATTTTATCTAACAATTCTTTTCCTTTAAAAAAATACAGAAACTACTTTTAGTCCTACTTGCAAATGCATCAAAATGCAAACCTCTTATTTTAGCACTAAAGATGATTCCTGTATTTCTTTGGCAACACAGTCTTTTCCTCTGTTTCCTAAGCTGAATTATTTCTCTTTGCTGAATTCTTAAACTATCTTCTCACTCCTTGAGTCTGCTCATCATTTCCTGTATTTTATTAACTCTAAAACAGTTTCAACATTCATTAATTCAGTATTCACTGCATCTCTCTCACACAGATTAGTAGCTTAGCAAAGACTGAAAGTATTTATTCTATTATTGTGTCTGATATCCCCCAAGAAACCCCGATCAAGAGTCAGGCTGCAAGTATGCTAGGCACAGTGAAAAAACAACACCAAAATTGCCATAGTCCCTACTCCGGAGATATTCAAGCTGTGTACTGTCAGTCATTACCTTCCTCTCAATGTCAAGAAATAAAATTACTTTCAGCCTCTAGTGAAAAAAAATGCAGCAAAAATCTTCTCCTTCATAGAAGCTATTGATTTATTCTAGTTGGATAATTGGTCCCAAGAGTCATGATCAGAAACTTAAACAATTCTTGTGCCTTATTAAGTGTAGTAATTTAGCAAACTTACAGATACAGTGTTAAAAATTACCTGTCTTCTCATATAAGCTGCTTGTCCACTCTTTACGTCAGTGTCTGATGACAATTAAAAAGAACCTAAAACAATCTTTATTCCTACTTTGTCTTTAAATAAAAAAGAAGATAGACATTGTCATATGCATTCAGTATGAAAAATTCCTTTTAATTTAATCAGAAACTCTAATTTGCACCTGGAAAACTTACAGAAAATACTTGCATGAAAGATTTGAGTGTCCTTAAGGGAAAGGAAATGGCAAGTAATTGCAACTTGAGCATCTATTATTTATTAGACCATTATAAGCCTAACAAATCCAAAAAGAGAGCCAGACCCATCCTTTTGCATGTGAGTGTCTTAGCCAGAATTTGTAAGTAATTTATAGGCATACACTAAACTTTCTTTTTTTGGTTAAAACTACTATATCATTAAAAAGTTGCTACACTGGAGAAAAACGATTCCCTCTTCCTGACTTATTTCTGGTCTCAGTTACTCTTGGATACTTGATTGCACAGTGACTAGGTTTGCACATCCATTTATCCAGAATGATTATTTTTAATGAAATTTTGTTTTCTTGAGATGTGGGGGATTCATCATTAAAACCTATAAACACCATCTTGATCTCAGGAAAATATTCTATTTATCTCCTTTACAAAAAAGATCACTATCACTACAACAAAAATGCAGTCTGAAAAAATTAGAAGTGTTATGCAGACAAAAATTGGCTTCCCACAAATTCTAGAACATAAGAGACCTTATGTGAGAAAGAATTTAATATATTCATAGACCACAGTTCTTCTAAGCATATGTATTGAAGTAAGATACAGACAGCTGACTGAAGATCTAGGCAAGACTTTAGGAAACAGAACCAAGGGGTATTTAGATTCCTAAATCTGCATGTAAATTAACTTTACAGATCAATATTTGTTCGCACATCATAAAAAGAGGAAAAATACAAGTAACTTTTAAAGAATTCCATTGAGATTCAGCCACAACTAAAACCACCAACAATCTGCTGCATTTATGTATGTTGGAGATTGTGTAAATGTTGTATTCACAGAAAATCAAGAATATTAACTGAAAAATAAAGCACAAATTACCTGAAGCTCACTTTTTGTTGCAATGTCTCTTTTATAGACTCAGAGTGTGAAATGGCTTGTCATGACAATGTGACCAATTGACTAAAATTTTATGGCTTAGTTTGAGCAAATTTTCAACTTCAGACACTACACAAAGTTTTAAAACACTGAGCATTTGTCTTGTGAATTTTTACAAGGTAGTGACTTTAATGATTGAACTGGTTGGGCTAGTCAGATCCAGTCAAGACATGGAAACTGCTGTACCCTGTGACTTCATTATAAAAGAAAAAAAACAACAAAACAAATTTTATTTTTCTTTTCATGTGAGTTATGAAACCACTTTAGAAAAAAAAATTAAAACTGAGAAGAAATTACATGGGAGACTCTTGGGAAAAAAATCTACCACAGAAGAGTTCTGCAGGCAGGTACACACACCTTCTTTCTGTGGAAACTTTTAAGTTAAGAAAGTGATATATTTTCATAAGACATTTTCTGTGCAAAGATAAAATAATAGGAAAGGTCTTTCCAACTGTAGTGTTTAAACTCTCTTTCTACAGAAATGAATTTGCTTGTGCTTTGTTATCTGCAAATCTGGTGCAAAGTGCAATTTTATAACAGCAATATCATCATGTAATAAAATTCAGAATTGTAATTTTTTTCATTAGTAAAAACCTCAGTGCTGTAAGCCGATTAAATTGGAATGATTTACCAGGTCCATTTCTTGTCTAACAGAGTAAAATGTATCTTTTATGCCTTGAGTTCCTTTTGTTATTTTCTCCTTTGACTTATGGATAAAACAGCATCCCTTCTCTCTCGTTCTACTTATTTTCCAAAATATTTTTACATATTTTTATCCAGAACTGTTTGCCAGATTTATTTTGATGACTGTTACTCACTTTTTGACCTTTCTGAGTACATGGACACTGTATTTTTTTAAGGTCAAGAAAGGATTAGAAATAAATTTTATTTTAATTTTAGTATTACAACATCTTATATGTTGAATTGCATCCCCACACACAGCAAACGTTTCCATACAAGGAAAAGGGTTTCAGTTTTACCCCAGGACTTTTGAGGGAGAAAAACCAGAACCTTCTGTGCCTCTCTCATGGTAATTGGCCCAGTGCCAGGACATAGGCATCAGTTGGATTTTTGAAATGTACCTCAAAACTTGTAGTTGTTTCTATTGGGCAGCTTGCCAAAAAACACTCCTAAATCATTAAGTACTTAAGAAAGAGCAGGAGGCTTCTCCATGCTTTTTGGGGTGTCTTAGCAGTGCAAGGGGCTTCCCCGCACTGTGCAACAAAAGGCTTTTCTCTTTTGTTTTGTACAAGTTTGTTATTTTCTTCTTTAATTAAAACCTTTTTGCCTTACCAAAACACACCTGATCAGCCATCTCGTTATCTATTAAGCCATTTCTGAGAAGTCGCTAGTGAACCCTCAGAACCTGATACACCTTTGTGGGGTTCATAACACTCTAGCCTCATGCAGTTCTGTATCATTATATAAACCATATATGTTAGCTTTCCCTTGCTGAAAACAGGCAAATAAAGGACTGTTTCTTTGTCAGCTGCAGCAAAATCAACCCCTTAAATGAAAGTCACTGAATTGATTAAAATATCAGAAGGTGATACACAGAACCTTACACTTCCAAACTGCAGTTAATATGGTCCTAAATGTATCTCAGTGCTTAAACTGTATTGCTCTCAGTCACATATTTCATTACCACTGAAAATTTCAGATAAAACTAAGTTCTTCTTACAACTAGTGATAAGCCCTTAAATCCAAGCTCTCCTGCTGATAATGGTGGAAGGTTATTATTTTATCCTTCTTTATGATTAACCTTTTTGTCTTTAAAACTAAAGGTGTATCTCCAGGGACTGGAGGACAGCTGTGATAACAGAATTGAGGGGAAGAGTGTTTCGCTTTTGATTCTACAATAGCTTGTGTGGAGTGTTCAAACGTCAAGTTGCAGTATCTGATGTTGCACCCTAGCAGGAGAGTCTACAGCTTCTCAAAGGTCTCTTTGATACTGACAGTGAACCATTGCCACAGTTCAGCTCAGCAGCAGCCATGAAATAGTGGGAACCATTTCACTGATTGTTAACATACAAATATCTCTAGAAGTAAGCAACAGTTTATGTAACATCAGCTGTTTAACAATGAAGACCTAAACAATATTAATTAGACTAATAAATTTGACCTATCCCTAACTGAAAATGCTTTGTCTTATGTTCAGTAAACAACTGTAATGATGACATATAATTTCCACATTATTTCACTGTTGTCTCTTCTGTTAGTAAATTATTCAGATGAGCTGTGATAACAGTCTAAGATTAAACTATTTGAAAAGGAAATAAGACAAGGTTTTGTCTCTCTATAAATGTTTGTGCCTTTCTGTTATATCACCTAAAGCTACATTAAATGGAAGAATGAGGCCTGTAAAATGTGCAATCTTGATACAGATAACCTACCTACTGAATTATATTTGTTAACTTTCCATAATTTCTTATGTTTTTGTAAACTAAATAAACAAACAAAATTTGTAATAACAGTGTTGTTGAAGGGACTGCATGATATATCCCTACTTAGTGGGTGTTCATAATATTTTGCTGATGATCAGCAGTGAAGAGTAAAGCTTCATAACATCCACATCAATATCTTGCCATTTGTTGTCCCCATGTCTGATCATTAAAGACAAAAGAGAAACAGCAAGGATGCAGAGGTTTGGTTTGAGGGTTTTGTAGCTTTTTTATTCAGATTTCAATCACAAATATCACAAGTCTGTGATCAAAAACTTATTAACTTTCTTGGTTTGTGATTAAAGTGCTCTTTCATGTGGCTATATTCCCTTATGCCTGTCACTTCAGTTGTATTTATAAACTACAGAAAAATTGTTAAAATTCATACCTGAGTGCCTTAACTTTAGTAAGTCTGACCTGGAAAACTACTGTGTTATATCAAGTTTTCTCTTGCTAGCTTTGTCTTACTGCTTGAACAACTGATATTTTCTTCCTTTTTCATATGACTTTGTTGTCAACATTATTCCTCCTGAGAATGCCCTCTATAAAAATCAGCAAAAATATATTCAAAGAGTAGGTCAGAACTTTGGTGTCTATCAGAATGTTTTCTTCAGGCTCTCCCCATTCCCATTGATCTACAATGATTTTTTTTCCTGGAAGAAAGCTTTGTTCCTCTCATCACAGTTGAAGTAAATTTGTCTTACTGCTTGTTTTTGTTAACAGTTTTATCTAGCAAACTGACTGGCTTTAGTATACACATGAAAAGCCTAGTAGAGGTCTTCTTTTATGTTTTAGACCCCTCAAAATTTCATGCATGTTAGACAGAAATGCAGAGGCCAAAACTTTTCAACAAATGATGGCTTGCAGTGCAGAAATCCTTTATCTCCTTCCAAACATAAGGGGCTGAGAATGTCAAGATCCTATACTTATGAAAGTGAATTGTACTTGACCTGAACCTCTAAAAAATGTGATCTACATTTTTAGGCCTACAAGACTCATTTTATTGGTGTTTACAACTATTATAAATTTGATAGGTGAAGTTTTATTAAGCCAACAGCATTTATTGTATACATAAATGTGTCAGTTTCAAGTTTCCATGTACTTCTTTTCTTATGTTTTCTGTTTTATTTTTTGGGTTGTTTTTTTTTTTTTACATATTTCAGAGGAACATTTTTTTTTTGTTAAATAGTTACATGAAGTCGTTCTGTTCTGTGTATACTCCACCGCTGCTAATGTTTGTTTCCTTACAGTATGTGAGACTTGCTGAAACCAATCTCAAAGTGCCAAGGATGAAAAAAAGTCACCAAAGGATGAGAAAATAAATTCTAGACAAACAGTAACCCTTAATCCTGGGGCTTATTTTCTTTCAACAGTCTCTGATAAACAGTAGTATCAGAACAGAAAACCTGCTCTGAGAGGGAATAAAATTTACTTCTTGTGTTACACATACAGATAGTAACAGTAGGCTTTACCCAATACAGCTTCAACCATCTACAGCATAAATTTTAAGTCATAAGATGTTACCAAGCTGATTTGACACAGAAAGTTATAGAAGATTTAACTTTCCATACAATTAGATTAATTACCCTTTGGAAGCACAAGTCTATACTGACTAGGAAGAAAATCTGAACAAGCTGCCTTGTACTCTAAAATCTTCTCTTAGAGAGCTGTAATAATTGTAAATACTTATTTGTAAAGAGAGCATAAGTACTACAGCTGCTGTAAAATCCATGGAGCTATCTGATTTTACAACAGCTGTAGAAAAATCTTCCTCCTCCTAATTCTTTTACATCTTCAGGCTTGTTATAATACTAAACTGAAGCACAGTAAACTCTAAATTATAAACTAGCTGATAAGAAAGAATGCAAAGATCTGCTGGGAGATATGACTAAAGAAAGTGTTAATATAACAACTGGAAAAACTTTAAACTATTTAGTAACAAGCCTTTGTACATAAAACTTGTAAATTGCTTACAGGTAACACAGGTAAATTTTTCTCATATTTCAAATAGATAAAATATACTGAATAAATAAAGAACATTTGTACCATACAATTTAGTCTCTTTGGATCTCTATCCAACTGCCTCCTTCTTCCCAGTCTTACAAATGTGCAAGCTATTTGAGATTATTTGCAAGTACAAAAAGATTTGATATTTGAGATGCTAAAATTTTACTGGTATTTTTTCAGAAGTGTAATTTTTAAATTACATGTTCTGCTGGTTCAAAATAGGAAGGAGTTAACTTTCTTCACAGCAGACCATATGGTGCTGTGTTTTGGACCTTTGGAATGCTATCACATGTGATGCTATCACATCAATGTTTTGGTCATTGATAAAGAGTTCTTGTAGTGTCAAATTTTTCACTTTCCCTCCCTGCAACTCTATTTCCCTGAGGGTGTGTTTTCATTTCAGCCAGGACAGAGATAATTTTCTCACAATTACCATGAGGGGAGAGGAGCTTGGAGGCATGTGGATATGTATAGGGTGTTATCCTGTACCACGTCCCTTTCTCAGCAGTAGAGGTGGGGAGGAAGGGAAGAGGCTGCTTGGACTTCAATTTCCAGCTGGTTTTAAACCACAACATGACAGTCAAGAAGCTGGTAGAGGACACAGATGGAAAAGTTGACACAAAGGGGACAAAGCAACAGTCCACATCACAAGGTGTGATATTTACCAACAAAAACTGCATATAAAGGAAGATCCTTGTTTTCCAAAGAGGAAATTATGAAGAGGCTGTCTAGTCATCACTTCACTTGTGGGAGGTGCTGAGTGATTTTTAGGGTTTTTATTTGCATTAGTTGTTTGAGTTTTCTGGTTTAGTTCCTCTTTCCTCCACTTAGTAATCTGTATCTTGATCCATAAGCTTTTCTGCTTTTGCTCTTTCTGTTCTCTCCACCACCCTGCTGATGAGGAGGAGAGTGAGCAAGAAGTTTTGTGGCTGCTCAGTTGCTGACTGTGGTCAACTCACCCCACTTCTAAAATCAGTTTGTTCATTCAGTGTTTTATAGTTTAATTGAATCTCTACTCTTTAGGAAATTAGTTCAAAGGCTGTCATTACTACCAAAAGAATGCACTGAAAATTGGTACATCAAAATAATTGCAATTAAAAAAATATGCAGAAGTAAGATAAGAAATTAAAAAAAAAAAATAAAACAAAACCATAGTTATGGTTTAGTCTGTCTAAATTTTCAAGTCTGGAAACAGAATTTTAGTAATTTAACTCTAACTTCTTTATTTCTTCTTAAGAAACAAAATGAAAAAAATCAAACTATAAAGTCACTTAAAAACAGAGCAAAGAGTTTCTGTAACACTCACAGTACTCCTTAAGGGTTCTGTCTTTTCTCCATGAAGAAATTACCTTGTTGATAAACTTGACTAGTTTGTAGAGTGTCTACATTCAAGCCAGAGATCTCCAGAGGTCTCTTTTATCCAAGTCCTTCTGTGATTCTGTTATACAATTAAAATAGAAGATACAGATCAATTTTTAACATAAAGAACTTTACATTTATCATAATATTGTGATGTATTTCCCCGACATTTATTCAAAGTTCTATCTTTGAATTACATTTACTGAGACAACTTGAAGCTTTGGAATTTGGAATTATTACTAAACTAGCTGAGAACAGAAAATGAGAGAAGTGGCAGATTTAAAGAAGTGTTAAAGATTTTCTTAAGTGACTGTAAGTTTTTAAAATATTTAGAGGTAACCTTAAGAAGCATGACTTGATACAGGTTAAAGAATTAATAGTTATTTAGTGTCATGTGGTTATTATAAGCACATATATATTCATTAGATCCTGGCTCTGATTCCATAATGGGCTTAATATTCTGGCTGCTCCTGCTGAAGTCGTATATATATGCAGTGTCAAGGTCAAACTGAAATAAAGGACCTCAGGACATAAGCATAGAAAATGCCTGAAGTTAGCTGATCACATTTAGAATTAACAAAGTGATACATCTTCTAGATTAATCTATTAAATATAAAGCATCTGCTTGTGTTAGGCTGAGCCATCCAGTAACAGATTTGGTTCCATTCATCTTTGTCAAAATTAGCAGCTTTTGCTGGCAGACCCTAGAGACACCCCCATTTTTCCAGCTGTGCTAACATCAGCGATTAACCCAGGATCCAGGTAACTCTTTACCTGGAGTCTTTTGTTTTCTCCTCAGGATTCAGCTGTTTTCCAAAGTTATTTTTAATTCAAACAGCTGTTTAGTCACAAAAAGAGCAGTGTCAAGCACAGAGTAACAAGCTGTGCGTAGAGGCAGAAGCTCAGCCATAGCACCAGGCTAACTTGCCTTCAAGGCTTTCCAGTTGGAGCTGACAAGCACCTGGCTAGTGACAGGCTGGTCTGTAACACTGCATGAGCTTGCTTGTTTCTGTTTGCAAATTGCCACATAAACATGGGTAAAGTAAAACAGAGCAAATTGTTGCTGCATCTTGTCTGTCAGATTTAGTCTCTCCGTGGATTCACTGTGCTGATAAATAAACTGAAACTTTTAGATTTCTCACAAAACAAATAAATGTTCAGTCCTACAGAACTTTTCCCCATCTCCTTCAAAATGGTATCATCCTCAGAAAGAATAATTCCATAACCAAAAATTACACTGACTTTTGTAATTGCTAGAATTTCAATCATAAAGGTAACAGCAAATAATATAAAATAAATTCTATCTCCTTTTAGGTGGATACAAATATGGATGAACCCTTTTAGATGGATTCAGACTAAAAGAGAATAGGTTTAGATTAGATATTAGGAAAAAAAATCTTTCCTGTGTAAGTAGTGAGGCACTGGATCAGGTTGTCTGAGAAGTTATGTATGTCTCATGCCTTAGAGGAGTTCAAGGCCAGGCTGGATGAAGCTCTCAGCAGCTTGGTCTGGTAAAAGGTGTCCTTTCTCATGACAGGAGACTTGGAATGAGATGATGTTTAAGGTCCCTTCTAACCCAAACCATTCTATAGTTTTATGAATATAAGACAAAACCTCCCTGTTTGTAATCTCACCTTTTCTGTGATATGTGGAATTGTGATGTCCCCGGAGTCAATCGTGATTCTTGTCCTGAAAGTTCCTAAACATACAAATTTTGTGCTTTACTCAAATTAGATATTTCTGTATTTTTTAATATCTTCTATGTTTTTATAGGGCAGAAGTGCAGCTAACAGGTGTACAGAAAAGAGTGTTCATGAGCAACTGTGTTCACGATGTGGAGCTCACAGTACAGAGGTGGCGAAGATATCCTTTCCCATCCTTATCCTATCCTACACCTTCCTGAAAATTAATGTAGCTTGCATTGTTTCCTATAAGAGGCTGAATTGCTTTGAATTGTTTCTGAAATTCAGTCTTTGTCCATTGTTCATCTAAATACTCTACTTTAAGTACCAGTTAGTGCAGTTAATTGTTTACCACAGCTAATAAAGGTATGTATTTTGCCTCAAGCAGGTCATGTAGAAGAAAAGTTTCAACAAACTTCAATTCTAAGGAGAAAAGTAACTTAGTTTTACAACTTCTGTTGCAGACAAAGACATAATCATGACAAAAAAGCAATATAAACCTCTGAATAAAAGAAGCAGATAATTTCTATCGTGAGCCTTGACATATATAAAATATATCTTCATCTAATTTATTCAAACGTCTCTTTTAGAAAGACATTCATCAAAGCATCTTTCAATAGTGAACATAGGTATTTTTGGGTTCTATAAGCTTCAGATATAGCTGATAGCCAAGTCATGAGCCAATAGTTTTTGAATTCCTGCATATTAACGAAAATGCATAAATACTTGAACCTATACACAGAATAGAGTAAATTAACACCAGCATTTTTTATCTCTGATACATATGGTATTTATTCAGATAGTTGTTACTATCTGCAAAATATCTTGTGTTTTCCAGTTATTTAGAAAAGTTGTATTTGGGATTATCAGAAAGATCCTGATAAAAAGATTTGCTAAACACTTTTCTGTAACTCAGAGAGAAACATAAAGTAGTATAGCACTTAGTTATACATTTTCTTTTTCTCCGTATGACATTTTTCCATGGAACATTAGTTTTCCTATCTTGGTTTTTATTTAGACTACCCACTTGGCAATTCAGGAATTTATGCTTTTAGCTGAATGTCACAGTAACTCTACACTAAACAAGTTTTAGTGTTTTATCCTTTAACATTTTTTCACACACTCTAATGCTTATATTCCAAATGTTGCCATGTTCTGCTCCATAATTGTTAGTCTTCATATGTGCAGGTGTGTCCATGAGAAGCAAGCACCTTGCCTCAGTCACTAATCTTCTTATTTTGCTTTTCATTCATGCTACACTGGGGTGCATGAAAACTTGAGCTGTATGAGGACTTCATGCAGAATTTTCTATCATTCTCTAAGGAAGATGAAAGTTAATTTTACCTAGGTGGATTCTTTTTAAATCTACCCTAAGGCTGCTTTGTATTTTTTTTCCTTCCCAATGTTCACTATTTTTCTTCCTATTAGCATATTTAGGTGATAATACTTTTGGGTGATTAGAACTCAGTACCTGTATTCCTTCTGTATGCAGCTGGTTTCATTTTGATATTCAAAGCAACAAATTACGTTAATTTCTGCAGACTTATCCCACTCAAATTCATTTTACTGTTCCATGTTGTGAACAGCAGGAGCATGATCCCTCAGCTAGCAGAGGCTGGGAGAAGATAGTGTTATTTGAGTGCAAATGGTAATTCATTTTTTCTATTTTATTTCATTTCGTTTGGTTTGGACTTGTGGCTAAAGGGTAACAACATTCTATTTTACTTACCAAGAAACCAGCAAATATATTCAAGCAACCATTTTAGAAAATATTTTCTGTCCTTTGTTTGCTGTAAACAAATCAGGATATTGACACTATGGATGTTGTTGATACTTATATCTCCATCAGAAGTGGGCATATTGTACCTGTGCAAACACTCAAGGAACTAACTAAGATCATGCCATTAAAATTGACAACACATAAATTCATCATTTCATAGAGCTATAGATTTCCATTCACAAAAATGAACTTATGAAGGTGAATTTGAGCAACTTGCTCTCATTAAATGCTCACCTATAAGTTTCTGTATTTAGATACCTACAGCTTGGAGCTGAACTGTCATTGAGTCTGGATTTAAAATTATTCCAGTCTGGTTTTTTTCATTGATTTGAGTTGTATTGGAAAAATACAATGTAACACTACTTCTGAGTCTGGGACTGAATAATTTAGATCCTATTCAGTGGCACCTAGCTCTTCCAAAAGCACCTCTTTGTCATTTTGGACTCCTTTTTGACAAGCTAGGTGAGTAAGTATGTGAAATAATCAAGTAGGATAAAAGCTCCATTACTGGTACTTCTTAAATAAACTCCAGTTAATCCAAAGCCACCATGGCTTGATCTGTGTCACTGTAACAGAAGACAGATACCTGACATTGTGATTCTGTGACAATTCATTGTTCCAAAATGCCCTTCAAACCTTTTGTGGCAGTGCCACTTTACATCAAATCCAAAAGAAATCAGCTGTGAGACCATGTAAGTAATATTTGCTTTTTGTAAGGAGAAAAGGGAGGAAGGTACAGATCTCCTGATTCCAAAATTAGTCACTGGACATGTAGTGACCTTTGGAATCCCTTTGGTTCAGAGTATTGACAGGTCCTCTCTCTATCACATGAGGACCAGTTCAAGACAGACCTTGGTATTCCACCTGACTTTGATCTCACAAAACCATTCTCATAGGACTACTGGTATTGTTATTTTTAAATTTCATTTATCATTCTTATTTCATGTAATCTAATTTTTCTCTTCCCCAATGCCATCATTGTCTATGTATGAGTGTATATGCTCCACAACTTCTTTGAAGAGGAAATTGTCTTTTAGCTCCTTAGTCTTGATATGGTATCACGTCTCTTTTCTTTGAAAAGTCTAGAGGTATATGCTAAGGCAAAGTGAATCCAATTACTGCCACCTGCTCTTTTTTTTCCTTGCTCATATGCTTTCCAAAACATTGTGCATATATCCCAGGCACTTCTAATTTATTGGAACTATTATTTGTGGTACCAGTCTGAACCTGTCCTTGAATTTGTTACAGAAGGGTAGCTGTGAGGAGTAAATAGATTCTTACATTGTATTAGTTGTAGTTTTTGCCTTCAGTGATGGAGTCTTTGTCCAAAGGAAAAAAAAAAAAAAAAATAGTGGGATTACAAGTAATTTTATGCTAGAACATCAGAAAATACATTTGGAAACCAATATCTAATTCTTTCTTGCATCACACATATTAATCAAAATTCATTTTAATTATCTCTAGTTATGAAAATTCTATAACCACATTTAATTCATTTGACACTTTGAGATCATTGCCTAGGAAAAAAATAACTAGGAGTCTGTTACTTAAATATTCCTTTTTTTATTTATATTTTATATTTCTTTATAGTAGGAAAGAAAACATTATTTTTAATTTGTTCTTTGGAAATTTTTGTGTGTTTTTGACATTTTTCAATTATATTATCCTTCTTTCTCCAAAATTCATCTCATTAAAGTCAAGTTGTTCTTTTAATTTATTTAGTACAATTTTTTTACCATGTCAGCTGTTACTAATGACAAGACCAGCTCTAATTTCAGTTTCAAATTTCTAGATGCTTGTAGTTTTTTAAAAGCAGTTCCTTTTTCTGTGATAAACCTTCAATACTTGCTCTAAGATTAATGTTTTTATTATGAGTAAAATCAATATTGCTGTCTTGATCACATGTATTTATTACATATATAGGATACATAATAAATATCTAGAGAAATATAAGACTGAAGAGTCAGCTATAACTACTGAAAAGAGACTTTTCCATTTTTTCCTAACTTATCTTTTGTATAGTTCAAGGTAAAGGTCCCTATTTATGTAATTTTAATTATCTAACAATCATGACATCTAAAGAAACATGGCCAGTACATTTCTTCCTTTAAAATACTTTAAGCTGTATCAATTTTGAAGGTAGTAGAAAGATGATTTATAACCAAAATATCTGTTGTCTGAATATAATTTAGTATTAAAAGAATATGTTTTTCTTTTTTATTGAATACTGTGAATTTTTCAACCTGAGAAGAAATATATCATCACATTAAAAAAAGAACAAAAAAATCAACCAAACAAAAATTAAAAAAAAAATAAAAAAAAATCTGGAAATGTTCTAAATAACTTTATTTTGAAACAACTTTTCTGACACAAATATTGATGTCAGTATTGCATGTGAAAAAAAATGGTTTCATGACTGAAATCCAGAGAAAATTTTAGTCATACATAGTCATTACTAGTGGGAATTAAGTTAAAATATTTTTTCTTGATTTTATTAATTGTGAATCAGAATTTTAACGAAGCTAAAAGAGTTGGTGAAGAGCCATGAAATTAAAGCAGCATAGTTATAGTTCTATAGCACAGATATAAACCAAAAGACCCCAACCAACCTATCAACCTTTTTCCCATTAAGACATAGGTGGTGACACTCATTCTTATTTACAATTAGTTGCCAAAAGAAACCAGTGATCCATGTGAAGGTCATGTTGAAATAAGGAGCTCAAACTGTCATCATAGATTTTTTTTTTAATTTAATGGCTTTTCAGAGAATAAATCAGGTACTATTTTGTTATTACCCATGTAGAGAAAATTAGCAAAATTCTGATGAAGTTTAGACTTCAATGAATTATGTAAAATAATTCCTTCAGGGAAACAAAGGCAGAGCTACCAGCCTGTTTCAAGAGTGAATATTTTTTCAATATTCTAGGCTAGGTACATGGACAAAGAAATCCTAAAATTCAATAGTGTGTTATTTAAAATAAATAAATACATAAATAAATAACATGATAAGTAGGGAAAATTTTTAAAGTTTTATAGAACGCAGTCTTTTTTACTGGCAAAATCTTATAGGAAAATACTATCATATATCAAGTCAGCCTTTATTGGACATATTTAACTTGGGTGTTCAAGCTCAAGGTCACTAAAATAATTCAGTTTTGTTTTTTTGGGGGGTTTTTTTTAACAGTGAAAAAGTAGACCAACACATATTTTTGGCTATAGTAAGAAGTGTATTCTTGACAAGAACTATTTTGTAGTTAAATTTACTGTTTCACAGTTATTTTTATGTTTTATCAATATAAGATGAAAATCTTTCGTGTTGCAAACACTGTATATGACTAAACAATAGATAACACTTTTGGACATTAATTTCTTTCTTCTTGAGAGATGATCTAATTTGCTTATAAATTGAATATAAAATTTCAATCTGTAATACTGCAGCCTTTTTTTGTTTGTTTGTTTTGTAATTGTCTAACAGACAAAACTCTTCAGAAAGGAAAATATTGAAAACTTTCAAGCATTAGGGTAGATTGAAATGGATTTGAATGTTAATCAAGCTGATCTCAAAAGATAGATTTTTTTTTCCATTTCTGATTATCAAGGTAATGCATGGTCTTTCAATGTCTAAAAATAGGGGACTTAGCTGCTTTGACACTAGAAGTTTTGTATTATGTGATGAAGTATCTACAGTGGATTGAACCTGGTTGGCTGCCACATGCCCACAAAGCACCTTTATAACTCCCTCCTCATAAACAGGGTAAGGGGAAATATACAACAAAAGTCCTATGGATTAGGATAAGGAAGGGAGTGTCTGTAGTGATAACACAAGGAGTAATGGGTACAAATTGAAAGGGGGGACTGTTTTTATAATAATAGGAAAAAGTTCTTTACTGTGAGGCTGTTGAGATATTCACATAGGTTGCCCAGGGAGGTTGTGGATGCTCCAATGCTGGCAGTGTTCATGGCCAGGTTGGATAAGGCCTTGAGCAACCAGGTTTGGTAGAGGGTGTTCCTGTCACTAGAAAAACTCACTTTTCACCTCAGAAACACAGATCTCTTGTAGAATCTCAAAGAAGAAACAGCATTTGTAATATCTGGGAGATGGAACTTAGTCTTAAACAAGAAATAAAATTTAAAATAAATTAAGAGCTTTCCTTCTTCTTTTGCACTTCATAAGTTACAACACTTGTTTTTTATATCTTTATATTGTGAGATGATTTTTGTAATGCTGCAGACATTGAACATGCTTTGGATGTAACAGTCTCTATTGTTATAAAGCAGAAACTGCAAATCACAACAAAACCATTAATGCAAAGTCTGGATCAAATGGCGAAACAAACCATCTTCAAAAATATTTTTGTCACTCCCATTCTTCAGTTTTCATTAAGGTCACTGAAATTTTAGGGACAATCTTTTGCAAGTGAAAGTTGTATTTTGCCGAGTTTGTATTTTAACTTTTGAAGGTGGTCAGACTTCTTGGAAATGTTAAACTATGCTATAGCTGAATTGACTGGTTTTGAAGGATGAATGGAAATCATAGACTTTATGCACTTATTTATTAGATTCTCTTTTGTTTAGATATGGAATATGACTGAAAACTTCAATTTGCTTAGTTTATTTACTTTATCATTAGATTAAAATGTAAAATGTAATGTTTTGAGTTTTCCATGGCATGACCTAAACAGTGTTATAATGAAGAATGTACTGCAGTTTTTCATGAACAAATCAATTATCAAAGACTTATTGATTCAGAGAAGGGTTTGGGTTGGAAGACACTTTAAAGATCACTCAGTTGCAATACCTCTGCCATGGGTGAGGAGACTTACACCAGACAAGTTACACAAAGCCTGATCTTGAACACCTCCAGGGATGGGGCATCCACAGCTTCTATGGGCAACCTTGTCCAGTGCCTCTCCACTATCACCATAATGAATTTCTTCTTTTTATCTAATCTAAACTACCCTCTTTCAGTTTAGGGCCGTTCCCCCTTGTTTCACTACATACTCTTTTAAAAAGTTGCTCTGCAGCCTTCTTTTAATTCTCTTTTAGACACTAGAAGGTAGCTTCTCCTCTCCAACTTGAATGACTTTCTCCACAGTAGAGTTTCTTCCAACCTGTGATCAGATTTGTGGCCCTCCTCTGGACTCGTTTCAACAGGTCAAAGCCTTGCTTGCATTGAAGGCTCAAGAGCTGAATAAAGCATTCCATAATGTAATTCCTGTTTTGGAGAAGTTTAAGCAACATCTTGTAGTGAAAAACTTTTAGTGTATGGAGGTCCTAACTATGAACCAAAAACATAT
This sequence comes from Cisticola juncidis, assembly GCA_013400215.1. Taxonomy (NCBI): domain Eukaryota; kingdom Metazoa; phylum Chordata; class Aves; order Passeriformes; family Cisticolidae; genus Cisticola; species Cisticola juncidis. The sequence continues at coordinate 484,245 of VXBR01009870.1, read as the reverse complement.
GATGGGAATACACATAGTGTAACTATGGCAATAGAAAAAATTTTCTGAACGTAATTGGAATTTCAGTCAGTGAATTGCTTTCAGCTGGGAGAAGAGCTGAAAAGTTCAGTGACAGTGACACATGACTTGTAAGACTAAACAAAAAAGAAATTGATGAAAAGTGACTCGATTCCTGTTTGAGGTTTTCTCTTAACTTCATGAAAATTAGAGACAAAAAAAAAATACAAAAATGTTTGAATATTTTGTGTAGTATATTTAAATTCACTGGAAGAAAATCTGTGACTTAATTAGTACAAAGAAAGAGTGGTGATGTTAAACACATTTATCATATCTTTTTCCCAATGTACTTGTTTCTCAGACTTGCTCTAGATAAATATTGTCTAGATGTGTTAAAAAACGTGATTCATTAAATATTATTTTAATTTTTTTGTTATTTTTGGATTGTTGTAAGATTTTTTCATGAGAAACACTTGCTTGGCCTATGCACATATTTTCCTTATTCATTCATTGTAGAGAGTGGGATGACTAAAAATAAATATGTAAGGAAGAATAAAAAATGAAAAAATCTTATTATATAATCTGTTAGAAAAAAAGGGGAAAAAAGGGGGGGAAGAAAGAAACCTTATCATTAAACACTTGCTTGCAGTTTTTAACTTTCTAATAATGTACAGGGAACATTCTCGATTATATACATATTATTGTATCTAGCAATTTCACTAAATTATTTGTGAGAAAAAAAATTGATCAGAAATCATGATTGAAACAGTGAAATTCAGGAATCCTAACTGTTTATGAAACTGGAAAAAAAAAAAAAAAGAAAAATATCTTTTGCTATTTCCTACTATATATTCATGATGACATTTTGGTCATCATAAACACTTGAAAAACTCTTCATAGGAACTTCCTGCATTTTCAAGACACATTTTTGTTTTCAGTTACTTTGCAAATATCTAGGTGGCTAGGATAAATGTCTAATTCTTAGTTGATAAAAATTATAATTCATTATTCTTCTCTGATGGTACTATACTATTACTTTGACATAGGTATATAAAAATTTTGTGAGCCAAACACTTAAAATGGGAACTTAACTTACATTCTTCCTATATACATATATATTATTCAATTTTGTTTTCATTTGTCAAGTATTTGTCAAATTTTGAATTGTTAATAGCTAAGACATTTTCTTGTCATATCTTTTAAACAGCTATTGCAGACCAGAAACTCAGTTAATTCTTCATTTTTTTCAGAGAATGATGAGTTTCATCAAAGAGACAAGGCATTCTAGAATTTAATAAATACCACCCCTTTTTTAGGGACCTATAGAACATTCTAAAAGAAACTCTCCTCCCTTATATTCCAAAGGAGAGAAAATAATACCTGGGTAATTGACATAATTTTCCATTACTGGCTGAGACTTTGCAGAAAATTGAACAAGTGAAACAATGCATAATTACAGGTCAAAAGCTGTATGATATCCAAGGTCTCTAACTACCTCAGACAATCCCATTTCATTTTCAGGTTTCATCCCATTTTTTTCTGTATGTGATTTTACAAGAATAGCAGCATCCCTGTAGTTAGTTTTTTTTGGATGATACTTTAAAACACTCTCATTCTAAAATATGACAGAAAAAAATGGCATCAAAGATTAGATGTCAAATTTCTCTTAGTGGTTACACAAAATGTGGTCTCACTCCAGTTATATTTGAAACAATCAATAATAAATCATGTTTCAGAAAATATAAAGATATGTAATTTTCATTTTTGTTTTCCTATATGCAAATAAATAGCTGGCCCAAAAAGCCAATGTTGCTTTCTACACTTCATTCATCTCAAATAGCTTTACTCATATTTTACTAATGTTACAAGTCTTAAAATATTCTGAACTCCTAATTTAGAGTTGACTTGCAGCATCCTTTATGTCAGTTATTGAGTGTGGGTTTCCATGGAACCAGAAATGGAAAATTCATAAACTCAAATGAACAGACAAAGGTTTGGATTCAGTTCAAATCACTACCCAATTACAGAAAACTTGGTTGTTGCTCCTGTAGTGCTGAATCCATCGACATCAGAGCTCAGTACAATCTTTGTGTCTTAAGTAGAGTCGAGGTCAGTCTCCCAAAGGAAGACAAGTGCTTTTTGTCTTCCAAAGGCACATCTGGAAATGCTTGGACAACAAGGGTTTGGTTCTTTGTAATTGGAGGTAACTAGAAAATGTAACTGACTTTTACTATAGGCAGAGCTTGAACTGCTGATTGAGACTGAGATGAGTTTTGGGTTGATTAGCAACCATTTCAGCAGACAAGACTTGGCTAATTGTTAGCACTTCACTTTCAAATCCGAGACACTAGCACACCACTCTGGTCTCTGAGGCCTTCTCTGGTAAGGTCACACCCAGACTCACAGAGATGATTAAGTGAAGGCTGAGGGTGTTGGTGCTCTTTTAACATAGAGAAGGCTTGGAGGAGAGAGATCTCATTGATGTATATAAATACCTGAATTATCTGTGTTAAGGGGCTGGACAATGACTCCGCAGGTTTGCAGATGACACTAAAATGTGATGAGTGGCTGAATATGATTCCTGAAAAAGTCAGATGAATCAGAAATTTATGGTATATTTGCTTTCACATATCTTCAGGAACTTTGCTGGTAAGATCCACGCCTTGATAGCCACAGGAACAAATGTGATATGGGATCCCAGCAAAGGCTCATTGAGAATAGTTCACATGGCTTAGACAATGCTGTTAGTGAAGGATGCATTTATCTCTTGAAGAGTAATCTTCATTGCAAAGCTGGTATTGTGCCAGCTTAAACAACATATCCAAGATGAAATTGAAAAGTAACTCAGGAATAGAAAATAAACAGTTCAGAATAGAAAATAAGAGTAGTTAATAGCACAACAGTTCATATATTAATGACTGTTTGTTTGCAAAGCTGGAATATGAAATCACTTTCAAAGAAATAAAACTCCAGATAGAGCTATAAACTGTAATTTTATGTTTAAAAAACACCTGTAATTAAGGTAAGAGAGGGATACGAGTCATGATGTGAGACATTCAGAACCTAGGAAACTCTCCAAACAATATTTGTTCAATCCTAGCCACTGGTGACTAATAGAACATTAGAACATTAAAAATTTGAAAGCAAACTATTGAAGCACCAGGAATGATACCTACAGCTGAGTATATGCTAGGATGCATTTGTAATTATTTAATTTGTAATCTTTTGTTTCCCCCTTTTAGCTAATTGCGGACCTTCCCTCTGGTTAAATTACCCTTTTCTTTTCATTAAGACTGTCTAGACAACAAGATGCATCTGGATGAAACTAATAGAAAAACAATCCCAGCTATGATCAAAGTCAAGTCCTGTTTTTGAGGAATATTAAATAGCACGTTTCAGGATAAATTTAGAAAAAACCCTAGGTCTGTAATCTTTTTCTTGCCAAGGTGGAAAGATGGTGAACACATATCTCTTTCTTGTAAGGAACATCCTTGATTTCTGAGGGAATCAATTTGTCAGTCTTTTTTGGACTAGCATGATTTGATTAATGAATTATGAAGTAGTAAAACTTTATTAAATATTTTTTGAGAAAATTCATAATTCAAATTAATGAAACTAATTTTCTAATGAAAAAGCTAACCACAATTCCCCAAAACCAAGAGTCAAACAAAAAAGTGGTGGTTTTTTTCTTTTGTTCTTCATGTCATCCATGCTTCCAACATACATCTAATAGCAAAAGATAATTAAGAAAATTTTTTAGAATACTAAGATGATCAGGATGTGGTACTCAAAACTATTTTTGACATTAGAACTTCAAAATCATCATGAAAAGTCCTCAAAAAAACTTGCTTAGTTTAACATAGTAGGCAAAAAAAAGAAAAAAAATTAACTCAATCTACCTACCCTCTGTACCACAGCATTGAGCTACCCTTCAGTATGCCATAAATATGTACTTGTAAATCAGTGTCAGTTAGTTGCACCATTAGCAGATATTTTTAATCTGACTCACTGAGTTGGGTTACTGAAGCATATGACTGGAAATATTTTCATCAGATTTACTCCCATATGCCACTGATTTCTCCAGTCTACAGGCATGTCACATAGTTTCTGGGTATGCTGATTTACCCATCTTTGCTAAAATTTTATCCATGTGTCTAGTGGCATTACACACAAAAGTGAAAATATTTCTTCTAGAAATGTTCATCCTGGCTTAATGTACTACAAAAGCATACTAAATTATCATAACACTAGCATGTCATGAATGTTACAAAAGCTAATTAATTATAGTTCATAGAGTACTATTATTTCTTAAAAGTGATTATTATTCTTATTTTCTCCTAGTTAAGCAATCCCTTACAAAAAAAAGCCAATTATTTCAGCTAAAACTAAAGGTAAAATCTCACTTGAAATTGTAATAATTTGTGAGTTTTAATTTGTAAATATCAATATAATTTGTATAGAATATAAGAATTAGGAAAGTAACCAAACTGGAAATGAGAAGGTTTAGTCCCCACCAGTATTTCTATATTAGTATGCTAAGACTTTAAAATAAGATACCTGTGTTTTACATTAATTTAACAATATAAAATATTTACACAAGGAAAATGAATAAATATTTACTTATCTGTGTTTCAGACAAGATAAAGAAGCAGAGGAATTAATGAACTGCTTTGCTTAATAATAAAGTGAATTTTTCAGAGGAAGAAGAATCACACTTGTCACAGTAAAAGCCCTCTAGTTTGTCTTTAGACAACAGATACATAAATGGGTGAATAAATTTAAAATTGAAACAAACAAGTTTTTTTGAAATTTCTGCAGTGATATTCAAGAATAATTAAATTTGACAGTGACAAGCACCAGCCTTCAGTAAACCTGTGATGGGGATTGTTAATGTGATAGCACAGAGGAGAGGAATCCTCTGAGTTCTGTGCTTATATGGATGATGCTCCTGTTTCAAATATATTTCCTGAAGAACTTTTGAGAATTGTCTAAGACTCACATGGGTTTCAATAATAGGTTTTCAATAATAAAAAAGGACAATTTTGTTCCCATGTAGAAATTAACATTTCTTTATGTATATTAGTTTTAGACCTAGTGCAAAGATGAGAAGAAGACAAATCAATGTAATGTTAGAACTTCATAGAGTTTTAATTAGAATTAAAAAGAAATAGTTGAAAGTTTGTTAAGGAATAGGATTAGCTTCTGACTTCACCCCTCAGCAAAAGCCTAGCAAACTGACAAAAGGACAGACTCTTAGATGAGGTTTGTTCTTCCAAACACATATGAACTTTTCCAAGACAAAAAGCTGATGTCTTAGATACAGTTCCTTTGACTAAGTATGCATTTTGAGAAGGTGGGGACAACAAATAAATAAACAAATAAAGTATCTTTTTTTTTTTTCTCAGCATGCTACAATACATTGAATCAAATCTCTGAACAGCTGCCAAGCATACCCATTAGGACCTTTCCAGATTCCCATTAGGGCCTTTCTAGATTTGCTTGCTTGAAGAGTAGCAAAAGAAGTATTCTCTTCTCATTGCCAGTGGTCAATTGATTAAGTCACTTTCCTAGATTTAGGAGATATGAATAAATTTTTGTTAGTTAGAATTTACTGGATAAGAATGCAGAACACTTTGGTTAAAAATTTATGTAAATGTGAATAGTTGCTGCCATCCCTCTGGTAGCACCTCTGCATTTGGCTATTTGTCCACGATAATCTGATTTAGGAGAATATAATTTATGTTAGTGCCTTGAGTGAGAGAGAAGCTATCACTTTCATAGCAGTTTCTGAGAATATAGTAAAAAGGAGTTAGTAGAAATATAGATAAAGTGACATTTCACTTGTCATGTGGTACTAGTGAAACCTTAATTTTATTTAGTTGAGAAAGAGAGGAAATAATATTGTCTCACCTGTGCTAATATGATACCGTGTCAAGCTATAGATGCTTAGGATGGTGGGATCCCTTATTTCAACAAAGGAAATCCTCATCTTTAAAAGGCAGAAATGCAGTACTGCCTCTAAGGTACAGATATTAAGGCATTATTTAAAACATTCTTCATAATATACTATGGTTTTACACTCAGTTGAGTTTTAAGGTATGGAACTGACAGAACTTCAGCTTGGAGTATTAAGGAAATACCTTCTGTACAGCACTTCTATTGCAAACTCAGATCTATGAATATGAATTGCTTGATGTCAGAGTTTAGGTTATAATATGTTTCTCTCTTTTTCTGTTAAGTGACACCATACTTTTGGTGGGTTGTTCATTTATGAAAGAAAAAAGTAATAACAAAAAAAGGAAAGTAAATGAACAAATTTTTAAGCAATCATATGGTTTAGGTTTATTTTTTCTTCTGATTCCAACACATGGACAAACTGCTGTCAGCAAGTGCCAAGCTGCCTGATCATGGGTCTGACTAGCTGCTACATTTTTTGTCTGACGTGGTAGGCATCTTCTTGCATCAATTTCAGATGTCAGCAGCAGTGAGGGCCTTGTTTTTTCTGGAACTATAAAGTTGGAAAAGACCATCTGCTCAGCCTTCTGTTATCTGAACTCTTCCCTGGAAATAGTTTTCAAGAATATATTAAGAACTGCAAAGAAAGAGATAAAGTGTAAGATGTTGGTAAGATAATTTTAACCCTTTTCTTTCACTTTACGAGATATATATTTGTTAGATATTCTGCAGCAATGAAAACCAAAAGAAAATTTGTGTAGTTCACAGCTATTTGGTTAATGCCATTGAATTATTCAGCACTACATTTTTTTAAGTTTAATTAAATGTTTCCTGAACATGTTTAAATGTTATTGCAATATATCCAATAGTTAAGATTCTTTTGATGTTCTCTTCCCATACAAAGTTTGGAAAGTGTGAATTCAGCAGTAATCTTGGCCAGAACAAGAAATCTACTAAAACACGTCCAAAATAGCAAGAGATGAGATGTATCTTATGGAATGAGTATAGATTTAAAGAAAATTACTCTGTACAAAGCATTTTCTCTTTTTCCTTAAAAAAAAACAAACAAACAAAAAAAAAGATCCACTCTACAACTGCCTAAAGTTTAGCTTAAACACACAATTTTTTTATTCACACTTTGTGTTGTTTGGAACTTTCTGTTCCAAATTCAGCAATGACAGCAGAACATAGAAGTTATCTAGAAGTATACAGAACACTGGGATCCCAAATATGGATGGTACCAAATACTAAGTTAATTTTGAAAGCCAGCAAAGGAGAGTTCTATTTTACGAGAGTAGCAACTAGTATAAAAGAAAATTTATTTTGAATCTCAGTATCTATACAGACAAAAATCTGATAAATATCTTATTTAAAAGGTTTCACACCAAACAGAAATTAAGTCTGTGAGAACATTTCCATTGTCTTGAATAAACTGTGGATCAGGATTTCCTTTCATTAGCCACTCACTACTTGGGAAGCATGAAATACTATAGCTGTAGAGTTATTTGTATTTTCAGTATGGTCTTAATGTAATGGTTTCTAACACTGATTTCTTTTTTCTTCTTTTCTTTCTTATGAAAGCTATTATTACTTGGAAAAAGAGAAAAAAGTGTAATTACATTTTCCATAGAACAGAATTGGTTTGAAATGCTCTGTCACAACAATTCATCTTGTAAACACTATGCTCATGCAATGGAAGCTTTTAAAAAATCATACATCAGCTCAGTGTTATATGGAGCATTTCCCATTCTCTTTTGTTTTTCAGAATCAAACAAGACAGCTGGAAAGGTTTTCATAGTTTGTTTCATTAAGAAGACATATGACTGGTAGTGTGCCAGCACAGTTTTATTCCCAGTTGATGAAAGAGCATTAGAAGTTATAATCAAGAAAAAACCCACCCTGTGTTCAGTGCCTGGCTTTTTAACATTGCTTTAATGCAACTTTGCAAAGTAAACCTTGTAAACTTTACTGAAAAAATTACAAATGACAATTTTTGATACTGTCATTTGAAAGTAATCCCTGCATACTTTCCCAACCAAAGTAATAAACTAGTTTAGTGACTTGAAAAATTTGGATTTTTGAGTAATTTTGATTCTAGAATTGACATCTTACTGAAAAAATTATCCATAAAACCCTCCTCAATTATCTTCAGTGTTGGAATTAATATGAAAACAGGCTTTCATTAAGAAAATAGCAGATATTCATTTTAAAATTACACTTTCTTTATAATTATCCAAATAGTATCTTAGAACCCCTTTTTAAATTGTTATTGTTATTTATTATTTTATTAAAAGCTGCTAAGAGCAGAAGAGTCTTCTTTCTAATTCTCTAGTCCCAGATTGAGCAATTGTCCCCAGACAAAATTTTCCCAGAATCTTTTTAAACCCAAACACTTGGACACCCTTGCATGTTTCCCTTCAGTAGGGCAAAGTAAGGATGGAAATCATATCCTTAACTATGCCACCTCTGGGGTATGCAGGATGAGGGATAACCATTCATTATATCTTTATTTCTTATGAGAGGTCAAGCCCACTGTGATCTGTTTGGAAGGAAAATCTCTACGTGGCCCTTGAGGTTTGATTCTATATTCTGGTACTCCATTGCATGCTTGGGAATCTGCAGCCTTATTGATGGTCATGGGAGAAAATATCTGTCTCTGCTGATCTGTCTGGACATTACTCTGTTGATCCCACATGCAAACAATATGGAAACGAGTACAGCTAATAGAAACCGCTTTATTTTACTTATGCAACTGCATAAAAATTCCTGCTTCTCTTAGGCTTAAATTCTCAAGTTTTGTAGTCAATATTCTCCTCCAAAGTTTAGCATAATTGATCTGCCCCATGATGACCTCCCCTTTCCTTTTTCTTCTCTCTTTGGGGAAAAAAAAAAAAGATTTTTTCAATGAAGAAGTTGTGTGTCTATTGCTGTGTAAAGGTCTAGGTTTTTATGTTGGGAACCAACATTAGTATTTACCTTTTTGGTATCTGATGCACCATATTTCTCTTCAAGTAGCTACGAAATTATCTTTTTTCTCTGCAGTGGCTGTTACATATTCTTAAGTAAGGAATGCAGTGAGGAGTTCAGGAATTAATTTCCTGAATTTTACTTTTTACTTCAGGCTACACATTAAAATATGCAAAAAAACCTCCAAAAGCAACCCAACACAAAAGATGTTATGTATACAGGGTATTTTGTTTTGTTTTTTTTTTTTTTTAACTGCAGACAGTCCAGATATAAGAGAATTGAAACCCTCCTAAGTGAAATAACTTTGACACGAAAAATTTTCAACACTTCTCTCAAGTAAACTCAAGGGATGTTCATAGTATATATACTTCATTTCAGATACATCTATTGCCCACTTAATTTTGTAAAAAATAGTGACACTTTTATCAAATAAGATATATGGTCAAAATAATGGAATACATTGTGACTTTTGAATCATTAGAATACATTTTCAAGGATAAATCTTAATTTTACGATGTTCTTTATACAAAAACATTTGAAATAGTTAGGTTTTGTTACTAACTACTTCAAATACACAGAAATAATATGCAAATGATGATAGCCATAGGTATGAATTTTGAAAGAGCAATAAGGCCAAAACAGGTCCATTTTTTGGGGGGGAAAAACATCAAGTGCATCTAATGTTGGGCATGCAGTGGTCTCTATTATTCAGGCAGAAGGATTTCAGAGATCATGCTTCTGGTTATCACGTTCCTCTTCTTGCATTTGGTTAAATATGTAGCAATCAAAGTTAATAAAATCAAATAACTTTTCCATGTTACATCATCATCTTTATCTGTTTGATGAATGTATCACTCTCAGATCCTCGCAGCCTGCAGTCTTCTTCCAGGAAGTTACTTGCTAAGGAAAGATTTCAAAAACAGTTGTCAAAATTGTGCAGAAAAGTAACACACAATTTCAGTACTATCTCTTGGAGGAATTGACTAACTCTCCACATTTAGTCAGTTTTTAATTAAAAAAAAAGAATTATTATCTTCTC